>VXBC01001701.1:413318-506128 GCA_013399945.1 Ploceus nigricollis | reverse complement strand
AGGAAACACCTATCAGAACTCCAAAATACATTGTTTGGAACAAATAGGACAATATTTTCTCAGACATAATTTTCAGTAATTATTGTTTTAAGTTGGTTGAGGAAAATGAAACTGCTCAAATATTTAATTCCTTCCATTTAAGCTATTTGCTAAATTATATGAAAAGCTGCTTTTGGAGGTCAGGCTATTTTTACTTTGGACTGGATTAGCAGTGATTCTAGAACCTCTTTCTTGGTGCAAACACCCAGGGTTTTTTATTGATTTGTATTCTGTAAGCATTTATCTTCATTTAAAATTCTTTATTTGAATGGAGTAAACTTCTTCCAGTAAACTAATTTCCTAGAATATTTGCAGAAGTCAAATGCAACAGGGTCATGAAAAGAGTCTAAATAAGTTAACTTAAAAAGAAAACAAATGCAGCAAATTCCTGGCTTTCTTTTCCCTGTGCTGATGAAGTTGCTAAATGAGAATAGTAGTGATCAATATTGCTAGACCCATCCAGCTCATTCTGATGAACTGTGTTTACCTGCATTTTCACGGACCTTTGTTTATGGCCATTCCATCAGTTTCCAATTTTTATGGAAGTGCTTCAAATCCAATGCAGTTGAAATCAATCTTTCCTGTGAGATTTCATGAGCCCCTGTAATATATGCCAGTCTCCTATGATCTTGGAGTATATAGCAATACATCTATTGCATTTCCCTCATCTATCAATTTCTGCTAATTTTGATAATTGTCTGTTTCTTGTATAGTGATTTGAAAAATATGGAGGTCTACACAGAGTATTTTTATTAGGTTGGACCCATTACACTTTTGCAGGGCCACATTAAAAGAAATTTGCTTAAGAATAATTATAATCAATTTTTTTCAGTGATTCTCCAATGCAAAAGAGAAACCATCCACTGTATAAAAGACTTTTTTAGGGTTTATTTTCTTTTAAAGAACAAGCTGTAGTATTGACTGTAATGTATTTTTACGAATGCAAACGATCCTCTTGCACCTTTATTCTTTTGAAAAAAAACAAAGCTCTTCTTGAGAATCCTTGTGGGGTGATGGGTCCTCTTTCAATTGCTATTTCCCTTTCTCAAACATTTCTCAATGCACCTTCACATGATTTTTGTGAAGCACCTTCACAAGATTTTATTGGTGTGATTGTCTTTATTTTTGTTCTTTTTAGAAAGCAAGTTATGGGCATAAACATAGTCTCCAGATAGTTCTGTTTGCAGGTGTCTGGGTCTATGTGTGCTTGGCCAGTTCCTAAATACCTTTCCCATACAGCTTATGATGAGATGGCTGGTTTCAAAATTTCCAATGCTCAGTATTTATTCAAAATGCACAAAATGTCTTGCCTCCATAAAGAACAGGTGTTCTTTAAAAGCTCTTCTGTGTGTAAATGCTATTTCCCATTTTACAGCCTGGCTCATGCACTGGTTAAAAAAATTTTGATTTATTTTTGGTACTGAATCTCATAGAACTTGAATCATTCGACCTGTGGGTTGTAGCTTGTCCATCTCCATTAAGAGCAAATTCCCCATTGCCCAGTTTCCCTAACCTGTGCCCTGTGAGGAAGGGTGTCCTGTCCTCTCTCATTCTGACTCATTTAATGTCCAGAGCAGACTTCCTTTAGATTGACAAATTATTGTAATGCCTATTTTTACACTAGGCTGAGTAAAAGAACCAGCTATAATTATCAGCAAAGGTTGATTGAGAACATAAATTTGACACCAATCTTGCAACGCATTATTTTCTCTTTCTCTGGTGCCTTTTAATTTTGAATGTTAGTAATCTTTTTCTAGCTGTAGAAACCTTGACCACCTAGACCATCTAGACCCAGTAAATGCCACAGAACAGCTTTACCCAGAGAGGTAAACAAGTTTTTCATTTTTTTCACTTTGACATGCAATACTGTAGTCTAAAAATTGTTTTACGTATTTCGTTCTCATTTTAAATGTATTTGGCAGAGGATGTCATGTGTTTTTCCGCATAAGAGTAAAAAAAAAGAAAATAAGAAAACAAATATTTCAAAATTAACAAAACCAGTACTGCATTAAGAAATCTGTCTGATACTTTTTTTAAGGCAATGCAACAAAAATTTTTTTAAGTAGCCCTGTGCCACTCCCTACTCAGGAAGCCAAATTTACTTCGAATCAAGGAAAGAAACAGATTGCTTCCAATTTACTGATAGCTTCCACTTTACTTAACAGAACATTTGAATCAGTCTTCGAAGTAAGTCCTATCTGTTCCTGTTTGACTTCTTTCCGTGCCTTTGGGACTCACAATAGCAGGGTTTAATTTCCACCTACATCTCACACTGAACGGACTTATGTTTATTCTCCAATTTGATGGGAGAGAAAACATCATTAGTCACATATCTGCTGAGCTGGGGAAAAAGGGAGGGAGGAAGTGTGAAGTTATTAATTATAAAGGCAATTAATTTGCTAAGCTTGCTACTTTCATCACGTCTGGAGAATAGGTTTATTTAGGCTGGTTTTGTTTTCCTTACTTTGAAGGAATGGACCATCCATGACTCTCCTTCACCCTGTAGGTAGTAGCCCCTGATTTTCTTTATTATCTCTTATATTACAGTGGGTGGTTAATCCAGCCAAGCACAACTAAAATCCTTGCTCACTGATTTCCCAGCTTCAGCATTTAGTGGAACAGTAATTAATGTTTGTTGTGGGAAGCAGGCTGGGAGTTCCTCATGTGAGCCTTTATTAGTATCATCACTCACACATTGCAATGAAGCAAAAGTGATTCTTCTTTGAAATTGTTCCCAGTGAGATCACAATTATTAAATACCATCATTGCTTATAATAATTAAGCTTTTATTATCTAGGTTCCAAACATGTCAATTTGGTTTCCCCTGAGATCCTGTTTGTTAGCCAAAAGTTGTGGGGGAACATGTTATGAATAGTGTCATTTTCAAACATATACTGTGATGTAGAAACAGTAGGGCTTCTAATTGGGAGTGATGAATTTTCTAGTGATGGATAGGCAGTGGAGACACCAATGATTTGAATGATGCAATGAAAATTGGTCCCTTTGTGACATGGCTATCTTTATTCCAACACCGATCAGTGTAATGAGCTGGGCCAGCTGAAATGAAATCCTGCACTAAGTATACCAAAGAAGAATAATGTGGACCTTAATCAGGGACAGGTTAAGAAGGGCCCTGGGATCAGGAGATTAAAATTTTGCAGGAAACAGAGGCAAAGGAATTGGGCTAGTAACTGGATAAGGAACTGTATTTAGATTCTGCTTGGACTAATTGAGGTAGGTAAAATTTTTATTTGATGTATTCAGGAAATAACCTTTTACAGATCCCCAGTATTAAATCAGTAATGGATTCTGCCATCAAAGTAAAGTGTTATGGACTTATCTGAGGAATCTGGTTTATGAGGAAATAGAGGTAGTTGAGTCACTAACCCAGCATTTGTGGCTGCAGGTAGGAGTGTTTGAATCACGAGGAGTCCTGGAAGATGTGTAGTTGGCACATCTGTAGGACACTGAAGTGCACTGCCAAGTCTATGGCAAATGTACAGTGTCTGCTTGCAGGAGAGTAAAATCCAGGTTCATGGAAACCAAGAACTGACTGATGCTCACTGATTTCAGTCTTTAACATACACTGTTGAGTTGGAACAGTAGAGAAAGTCTTACAGACAGAAGCACCATAATGTTGCTTTTTTGGAAGTAAACTGCAGTTTCTAAAACCCAACATGATGAGGTTGATAAAATGCACACATTAAAATAATGTTGAAAACATGTCAGGACGGATATATGAAGTCTTTTATTTTTGTTCTGTGTGTTAAAATGTAATGCTAAACTTATAAATATCTAAGAATGAATTTATCAGAGAGAAAAGCAAGCACTGATTTCATCAGTTGCCATGGCTAAGATGCAAAATATGAATTTGTAGCTAACATCATTAAAGGAGGATTTTAATGTATGTTCCTTTTTTTATTATTACTCATTATTTACATTACTGTAAATGCATGTCCGCCATTGCAGGGACCTCCTTTGATCTTTGATGGGATCCTGCTCTCCATTCCCTGTATGACCTTTTACATGACTTTATCTCCAAGCAGTTAAAAATACCAGACCTTGTCTCTTTCATTTTATAGAAGTGAAATCCTTAATTTCAGTTCTTTGAAGAAATTCTTTGCAGAGCTCTGTTTGCAGGGGACAAGATGAAGAATTATTATCTGATTAAGACAAAACATGAGGAGTGGATAGGAAAACCAATGAGAGGTAAAAGAGTCACTAATGAAAGTAATATAGTTTTAATCTTCCCTATCATAGCTGTGTTAGCTGTGCACAGTGGAAAAATTTAAGTTCTGCTGAAGCACAAAAGATTATCACCACAAAATTCTCAAAGAGGATATAATTAATTTTGCATATTTTCCTCTCAGAACTTCTTATAGAGTTCTCTCCTACATATGAAGGATGACTATGTCAAGAACTTCTTTCTAAGCCTTATTGAATTGTTCTGTCAGGAAAAGTAAGGCACCTCCAAAGCACTATGTGACCCTGGACTAGGTGCTAAAGAGCACTTATGGGTATCTTGCACCCAAAATGATCAAGATGATGTGAGGCAGATGTACTTACTAAATTTTCACAAGGTTTTTAGTTGGACATAAGTGAAGAGTGGTGTGCTACTTGAGCTTTGGGAGCTGGGGATAAAAAGCAAGTAGTGGTATTTGTAATGCCTCTGTACTTCTGATCATTGAACTGCTTTTGGGTGTCAACAATTTTCAGCTCTGTTCTTCCTGCCACATTCTCTGATCACTTACCCACACAATGAAGCAGCTCCTTATATCAAGAGCTTCCATTTTCCAAAAGAGGAAGACCACCCTGAAACCGAATAAAGCCTGGCTTTGTAGTTTGTTAGAACAAGAGTGCTGAAGAAGGAGCCCTCACTTGGATTGTGTGACTCCCTGAGTGCTGAACTTTCCTCTATACTCTCTGCCTTTGTACACATACTGAAGAAAGAGGAGAAATATTTCAGGTCCATGCCAGTGCAGTTCTATCTTTTGGGGGATAGGTTCCACTATTTTGTCTTGCTCAGTTTGAAATTAGTACTTTCTTGGAAATTGTTCCTCAATGGAACAGAAATTGTTTTTGGTAACTTTAGCTTAAAACCTAAATGAAATTTTCTCCCTTCAGTGCATTTGATGAAAGACATGGTCACCGCTTTACCCTATAAAGGCACCCTAACCCAAATTAAGTACCCAATCCCAAATTTGGGGTTTCAGAGCTCTGTCTCCTCCAGGATGTCCTTATATCTTCTGAACACTGCAGATGGTGCTTAAAAAACTCTTATGCCACTTGAAAGTCACTTCTTCAGTTTGACAAACAAACCAACTGGTATACAGTTGCATACCTGAGCCTAACTGGGATTCAGAAACCAATCTCTGTTTTCAGCTTCATCTAGATTTTGGAACTTTTCTGTATGAAGAATCAGGTTCTCAGGCAGTTCTTTCTTTGTGACAAGTATTGTGACTGCCCAGAGAACTACAGTACCTGTGCAATGTGGTCCAGAACCCTTCCAGAGCATACTTCCTACGGCAAGTATGTCTCTGACATCTCTCACCATCAGCTTTACTCTACTCTGGATACACATATGCTTCATCTTTACTACTGATGTCATGTTAATCCATATAAATAATTAAGCATTTTAAGTATGATAAAATTCTAGTCTTGGATTCTGTGCTTAGACAGACACTTTTCTAGAGTCCTGAAAAATCATCCGAGTAAGGATGAGAAGAACAAAATTGTTATCTCTGTCTTCTGCAGTATATTAAAATGAGACTGCTATTTATTTAGGAGGGTGAATATTCTGAATTTTAATCTCAGGTACTTAGCTCTTCCTTTTTACTGCGCAGAATTGAAATGACAATGCACAGAACCTTTATTAAAGGCAATACAATCTTGCACCTGACTTCTGTGACCTATCAATTTCAAATAATAGAAGTAAATCTTCAATGAGTCCTGAGATTACAAAAAATACATATATTATACATTATGCTATATATAATTTTTACAGATTATATATTAATATACAATAATTTAATTTTTATATATTGGCTTATTATTTAAAAATGAGAAGATGAATAGCAGCAGAAAATGAAGTTTTTGTAATTCAGGTTACTGTATTAGAGCTGGTCTTAAACATACAGCTATTTGTATATTTTGATAAGTCTGAATATAATGCTGCTTTAAAAGCTCCTCCATCTCCAGCCACAGTGACTTTAAACTGTTCTTAATTGCTCCCAAATAATCTACATTTTGAAATAGTTTTTACAAGAGAGGCTATAATCAGAAGACAAAACAATAGGGTTTTTTTCTCTTTCTTTAAGGCTCTCATGTTTGAGGTATATGTTGCAAAAGAGCTTGGACTACCTAGGAACTTTGCTTTCCTTTGTGTATCAGTTAATAACCTCCATGGTACTATCAGAAGAGGTGTTTTCAACAACAAAAATGTCTACTTTGAAAGAAAAGTACTTTTGAATGAGAAGTGGCTGGGGAAGATAAGGAGAAAATTTGTATCTGTTTTCTTTCCCAGAAGACAAATAAACCAGTAAGACTATAGGAGTTTCAGCCTGATTCTTGCAACAATAAAAAAAATACTCTCACCAAGATCATTTAATGACCTTTTAAAGAGAGGCATTTAACTTCATTTTCTGCTCATGGTGAAAAAATTCTGTTCAGGGCTGACTTCATGCCACAGACCAGGTTTATGGCGAAACATACTGACATAAATGTAGAATTTGTAGAAATTTCTACATAAATGTAGAAATGTAATTTCTTTGTTACTCAAATTTTACTGTTACAAAATGAAAACAAAACAAAACAAAACAAACCCCAAAAAACCAAAAACAAACAAACAAACAAACAAACCCGCAAGAAAGCAAAACCAAACACAAAATAGAATGAAACAGTTAATAGAATTAATCTCAAGTTAACTTCCAGAGGTGCCTTTTCTGAGCTCAGTATAAACCTTTGTTGGAAAAAAATCAGGAGGAGACTAAGAGTTACAAATTGTGGGTGGCTTTATTCCTAGATATAGGAACTTATTGGAAAACACAGAAGCATTTGAAGTTAATTAAAATCATTAATAACATAATTAATGTTATTTTGAATGTGTCTATCACTAAACATTAATTATCTTGTAGCCACTGGAACAACATAATGATAGCATCATTCTTACTGATTAGTGTAGTGCTGTATTCCTTTGCTAGAATTTAAATGCTAGCAAATGAAGATAAATGGGGTATCAGCCTACATATTTATTCAACAAAAGCAAGTCTGTGTTGCTTGGTTTGAGAGGTCTTGAGAACAAAACCCCCAGGTGAAGAAGTTTACTTGCTGGCTCTGTGCTCATTAATTCAGCCTGGCAAATGGGCCATGTTAAGTGAGGAAGGGAAAGAAAACAGTAACAAAAAGAAGTAACAATTTAGGGCTGGCTTATACAGTTCTAAGACACTCAAAAGTCCTTGATAGAAGATAAGGCTAAAGGGATCCTAAGCCCCAGAAAAATTGTATTAAATTTTTTTCTGTATATTGTAGGATTTTCTTTTCTAACCTTCCCTCTGCCTCAGAAAGGCATCAAATGTGTATGATAAAGTTGCATATTGCTTGCATCTGGATCCTTCATTGAGGATCTCAGAATTAGAATAAGTCTTGCACTCATGGTACCTAAGCAGCAAGAGTCTATCCCTAAAAATATGACAGCCAAGCTTTTAAATTACTTCTCAGGATCCAGCATGATTATACAGGACCATGCAGGATACCAGGTGTACATTTCCTTTGTTTCTGGCCTTAGTTCATGTTTGAACCCCAAAAAGGTAAATATCTCAGCCCTGAGTATCCCAAGCTGTCTGTCAGTCAGCCTCATTATCTGCAACCAGCTGATCTCCCTAGGAGAAAAGGATCCTTCTGCTACAGATGGGAGACTAAAGCCTACCTTATCTTTATATGGCCAAAGTAGACCTTTCCTTAAAGAATTCAAAACGGACATGAATTGCTTTCTCTTTAAAATACTAAGCCTATCTCTGTGATTGGAAGTTAAAAAAAAGCGTTTTTCTTTTTACTGATCATTTTGCAAGTGAATGAGACAGATTTGTGTGAAGTCTTGTGTTTGAGAGCTACAGAATAAGATAAATATTGCTTATTTAATTCTTCCTCTATCAGGATCTTTTTGCTGAACCAAAGAACTTGTAGATACTTAAGTTCTCCAGAAATATTTAGCTTCATCTAAAGGCCCAGATCCTCTTCACTCATGTTCAGTTTCTGATACAAGCCTTGTTTGTACAGCTGCTGGAACTAGAGGGTGGTGTGACTCATACTCACCACTTCTGTGAAGAACTGTGTAAGATCCAGTTTAGATCAGTCATCTTAGAAATGGTGAAGCTAGCAGAATTTTTACAAATTGTTCTAAAGAGAAATACAAATGTCATTAAAGTCAAAAACCTGAATGCACTAGCCTTGGAATAAGACCAAACTTCTGGGACTGAGTGCACTCCCAGAAGCCTGTGGCATAGTGTTGTTGATAGTATGTAGATGTAGAACCTGAGAGTTTAAAAGTAGATCTTTGCAGGTATGTAAATAAATAAACAAACTAATTGTAGGTGGAACTGGCATGAGCAAATTGTGTTCCTGTAAGAACAGTAGGATTTATTACTCCTTCTGTTCAAGTAAGTCAATCCAAGAGTTATTTATCTAGTGGTTTGGGAAATGTAAATCTCTTTTATGCTTTAATTTATATTATATTAACTCCTAGTGGTGCTTTTTCCTCCTTGTTTGGTCCCTGGGCTTGTCCCTCATTCCTCTCATTCCCTCATTCACCTGACAGCAGCAGTAGGTAGCAAAGTGTCAAAAAGAACTGTTGCTCTTGATCTTTATCTATGACTCATGAGAAACAGATGCATCACTGAGATTTTTTTTTACCTTTTGTGAGTTATGTACTCCCTTCTCTCCATGGGATGCATTTAGTATCCCGTTGGAAGTAATTAGATATGAGATATGAACATATATTTATTAAATAGGTGCTGTTTTCATTGTTCCCTTAAGTGTGATTTATCAGCACTATAAACTCAGACTTGATGTAATGTATATCCTCTCATTGTTCAAACAAAAGAAAAATAAATGTGCAGCAGGTACAGATTATCTATGGCTGCTGAACTCTTCTGTCAGTGGCAAGCTAATGAGTGAGGATGTGATAGTCTGACAGGAGGTATTGCTCTTTTGTGAGACTGGAGTAGTACATGAAGTGTATTCTTGGGGGCTTCTTTGTGACTCTTTGCTTTGCTTTGCTTTTGCTTTTGCTTTTGCTTTTAGCTGAAGCTATCTTCCAGGACAACATGCAGATCTGACCATCTGAGAAATTGCCACAGAGAGAATTTCCATCTTGTATATCAAGCTGCCTTCTTTTAGTATAACCTCTCTGCCAAACATAAGTCCAGCCTGCCAGTCACAGCTTCTAGTGGTAGTGATGGGCATAGACTGGAACTGATAGCTTGTCTGGAGATGGAAGCAATTTTGATGCTTTCATGTGTTTATGCAAAGTGGCACAATCCTTTGTTCTATACTGTGGGAAAACAGCAAGCAGTGCTGAGGTGTTTACAGAACTGCCACAGATATAAAAGGAGAGAAAACAACATTGAAACATATTCTAATATAATGAACTTTAACAGATACAAGGCTCTTTTTGCAATGTGATCGAATAGGGAGTAGCTGGAGCTCAATGAAAATGCACAAATATATATATTTATATCTGTATCTGGGGATCACACTGTTCATATACCTAGTAAAATACTTATACATTGGTCTGATATGGCCATCCCAGTGCTACTAAATATGTAAGTATGTGCATACTATTGATAATTACACTATTTTGTTAATTTACATCTAGTAAAAATTAATGATGAAGGACTTTATTTTACCAGTTTTATTTGTGCTGGGATCTCACCAAAGATGAGGCATAGATGATTATCTTTCATATTGATGAGAACTCAGTATTGGAATTCAAAAGAAATCTCTCTGCAGAAGTTTTTAACATACACATAAATGATACTAAGAAGCTTAGAATTACTGATGTGAAAGTATGTACTAACAATATAAATTATTCAAGAATTAATATTCAGGGAAAGAAAGATATATGCAGAAGAGCTGTAAAGAAAGGCAGAGGTATCTTAGCTACTTAGTAAAAAGGCTATATATAGCAAACGTAGGTATATAAATTGATGCAATAGAGAAAAAAATTCTTTACTTAGTATCTCAAATGGTGGTCTCTGAGTTAACCACTTTTACTCAGTGGTTGGCTATTGAGAGATGTTACCAATAGAAATAAGCATTTATTATATAAAAATTGACATAGAAGGATTTTCTATAGTTATGTAGGAAATAATGTGTTGATGGCTTTGTTTCTATAATAATTTTAACCATCTGGACCAGTACCCTGGGGCATTTTAAAATGATATAGCTCTTATTACAGTTGCTACTACTACAGCTTTGACAATTCTCTCCTGAATAAAGAATTCTAATACTGTAAAGTACTCCGTCAGTAGTAACAGAGCTGGAATTCAAAATTTCAGCCACCATGTAGGAGGTTTGTTTAGGTTTAAAAAGGCCTCTAAGAACATTGAGACCAGCTGTTAACTTGGTACTACTGTGTTCACAACTAAACCATGACCCCAAATGCCACATCCACGCATTTTTTTTTAAAACTTCCAGGGATAGTGTTTCTGCCACTTCTCTGGGATGCCAGATTCAATCAGTGCCTGACCACTGTTTCAGTGAATAAATGTTTTCTAATACCCAATCTCAACCTTCTCTGGCACCACTGAGGCCATTTCCTCTCGTCCTGTCACTTGCTACTGTGGAGATGAAGCTGACTTCCACCTTGCTAAAACCTCCTTTCACAGGCAGGTGTAGATACTGATAAGGTGCCCCTGAGCCTTCTTTTCTCCAGGCTAAGCAAGCCAACGTAACTCAAAGACTTCCCACAGGAAAATCATATTTTCCCTGCAGGGTTCAGGCTAAACTAAACTTTGTGCATGATCATGGAATTGCAGGGAAACAAACCTTGAGGTCTGAGAGGCAGTAAAGAGTGGTGGGGAGGGGATAATTATTGCTGGTGAATGATAAAATTTGGCCTGTAACTGATTGTTCTAGTTTTGTGTAAATATCTGCACCATTGAGTCATGCTGAAATCATTGTGACTGATACTACTAAAAAAATAAATACCTCTAACTTCCTCAAATAAAAGAGTCAGATTCTAGTGGCACAGCTTTTGCGTAGAAAAATGAAGATTAATTTTTTTCCTTTTATCAGTTTTCAAATGACAGTAGGTATATAAGAAAAAAGAGGAGAGATATAAAAGCACCTAGATGAGAATGTGAAATTATCTTTTTTTGAATAATGCTCTAGGAGTCCTTAGCTTTCTCTTAAAGATCCTAGTCAAAACCTTCAGGCAAGAGAAAACCTTCAAAACCTGCCTATTAACATTTTTTCAGAAAACAGGAATAAAAAGCCTAGAAAGCACAGTTTCAGGAATGGTGAGCAGAATTGAGAAAAACATTCACCACTAATAAGACAAAGTCACCACTGAATTGTTGATTAAGAGGAAAAACCACATTTGGGGTAAACAGACGTGCACAGCCAATTCCTATGACTAGAAGGTCTGTTAGTTCATTCATATTGCAAAAGCTAGGTAGCTGTGCTTTGTAGGAGTTACAGCCCCCATGAAATATAATGCATATTTTTATCATCCAGAATCTACTTCTTGAGATATATTAAATAGAATAACCTGAGCTATGTGCTTGTAGTAAACAGCGTACCATAGTACGCTTAGTACTCTTTTTTTCTTGCCTTTTTTTTAGGGCATGGAAAATATTGGTTGGTGGTGTTATAGAACAATTTAACTTCTTGTCTAGTCATCAACTAATGTGGCCAGTCATTTTGGCAGACACTGTATTGTACATGTGTGTGCTGTGTATGCATTGGCAGAATGGAAGGTTTTGAAAGAGAAATGAGTGATGAAGAATGAATAAAGAACAACCATGCTTTCCGGTAGGAACTTTTGGACAAATTATATGTCTTAAAATGTATGAAACTTTCAAGATTTGCAAACATTTGTCATGAATAAGCCACCATAGCACATTAACCTTGAGTGTTATGAACCGATGAATAACAGTAAAGTGAAACTGCCATTTATTTCTGCAATATATATCCAGTAGCAGAAAGTCTTCAGGTTATGGGTGAAGAGGAAACTGCGTATTTGACCCACGCCAATAAGTTTAAATTCCATTACAATTCTTGATACATCAGTAAACGGGAATAAATATTAAAGGACTGCTTGAGAGCAGGATAAGGAATTACACAGAAGCATTTGATTTCCCATTAATAGAAACTTAATACAATATTGTACTGTCAGGCTTAAAATAATAGTTACAGAGATATGTTATAAATGTATTTGTTTTTTAAAAAGAAGTATCAACATTTCCTTTGAGTTTTTATCTAAAACCTTCTAATTTTGATCTTTTTAAGTCGCAGTAATCTCGTGAATTAAAATAAAATTAAGAAAAGGTAAAAAACCCCCAACTTTTTAATGAAATTACTTTTGGTAGAAGAAAAATATAGAATTAAATAGTTTTAATGGACCATAGGAGAGGTGGACAGATTATTTAAGTGTTTACATAGCTGTTTAGCCTTTAGCAATATTTCAGTTACACAAAATGCCCTCTTCTAAAACTGTTTTATTCTAAGAAGACAAACTAAATTTGAAGTGACAGATATTTGTATTGTAAATTTAATTTTAAGAGCCACAATCATTCAGCTGCAGTGACAAGGCCAGGTAGAAAGAGTAACAGGGGGACTGATGAAACCAAGGGTATGGTGTAAACAGAAATGAAACTGATTGTTTCAAGTAATTTTATAGTTCTCAAAGTTTAGGGCCTCATCTGCAAAAGTAGGAAGATTATGTGAAATCATTCTTTCCTGAGTAGAAATAAGTAAGTCAGATCTCTCTTTTAAAACTGAATATTTAAAGAGTTTATACTACAGCTGATTTCCTAACACTTTTGAGGCATTTCTGTCTTTCTATAAAGACTGTATTTTCTACAATTCATTCTATCAGTGTCCAGCTTACTGTGTGATACAAATAGATTTTCATTATTTCTTGCTTTGCCTATTATTGTGTCATCTGAAAATGTAGTCATTGAGAGTTTCATGTTTCTTCTAGATAACCAAAAAAAAGTTGCATAATATCTGTCTTGGTAACAACCTCTGCAGAAGAACCCTGTGGATAATGGTACTGTGTTTGATTAGAGCTCACTGTGAGCCAGTCGTGTTTGGACATGTCACTAAGCTAATTGTTAATCTGCTGACTGTGTGTTCTGCTGATATTGAACATCATGAGGTTTTAAGTCAGAACTCCATGCTGTACTAAGTTAACCTCCTTGCAGAATTACATAACACACATCTTTTCTATATTTACATTTATGCATTATAGAAAGGTCCACATTTATTACACAAATCCTTCTTTTTCACCAGTTTTCAGTGAAACATTTTGATAAAGATCAAACATTTCTACCACTCTTTAATTCTTCAAAGATTAGGATCCGTCTAATGTATAGCTAAAATGAAGTAATCTAAATCATGCACCCCTTCAGTGTCACTGGCATAGAATAACTACTTTTCCTTTTCAAAGATTCTACACTAGCACCAGTTTCTCCATGAAAAGATTGCCAAATTTATTTTCCAAAGACACTTGAATGCTAAGTTGCTCACAGTTGTTTTAGAAATGGGAGGTGAAGTACTTTGAATAAATTATTGCTGAGTTCTGCATATAAAGTATACAGATGTTTCACACTGCTGAAGAGTGATTGTATAAAAAGGAGGGCACAGGATGGGATTTAGCTTCTGTATTTCATCAGCACTACAGAATCTCAGGCTATGAGAAATTCTTAACACAGTTAAAATAAAAATCGCTAATTGTTAAAGATAATTCTAGACTTTCCTTGAGAAGTGGAGAAAATCCCACTATCCCTTGGATATGTTTTCTGACTCTCAGAGGGGCAAAAATTTGGATAAAGAGGCAAGGAAAATAAAGCTAAGTCATCTTCCACACACCATCCCCGTCACAGTCAGTCAGAGCCCCCAGACTGCATGGAACAAACTTCATCCTGCAGCTGCTTTGTTCTGCTTCCAGATCAGAACAATTTATGGATTCAAGCAATGAAGGCACAGAAATACAGATGCATATGCAAGCTCACAAAATACTGTGTGAATTTTGGTGGAACAAATGGAGCTAGACAGTGAAAAGTATTTTCATAGTCCTGTTATGGTACTGTTTTAGGCTTGGGTTTTGAGAAGATACCTCAGTGTGCTTAATCCTATAACAAAAACAGCACTCGTGACAAGACTGAAAATGATTAAATTGTCGAAGAGAAGAAGAACCAAAATAATTACATAATTTAACTAGCAATTTAAATGAAGGATTTGTTTATTTTCAAAACAAATATATTCAATACTCTAGGAGATCTTTTCATTGGAGAAAAATAACTATTAAAATCTCTTACTTTGTTAATCAATTCTAAGCAGTAAAAAGTCGTTCTTATTTTCTATTCTGCACTGGGAATGTGACGATTTTTCCTACATTTGAAAAAAGTTAAAAGGCACCAAAGTAAAAAAAAAAATATATATGCAAATGTTGAGAGAATTTCAGTTTAGGGTAGGTGTTTTCAGGATGAAATTATCTGTCAAAAATTAATGCTTCAGCATCTACTATCCTGGTCATTCCTCCAGGCTGAGAGTAGTGTGGCTGGCCTAGTCAGGACCCCGCAATGCCACTGTTTTTTCACAGCAGTAACTGAAGTGGGTGAACTATCTCATTTTATTGTGTTGGTTTAAGGTGATACACTGGGTCTCAGAATTTTGCAAAAGAGGGGAAATTCAGCATGAGGTACGTTGCTATGCTTTGGTTTAGCATTTAGCATAATCCCATAAATCCAGGAACTGGAATTTTCCCTTACACTTGTAAAAAAATGCTGGAATGAATTTAAGGATAGGTCCTAAAACCTACATAAAGGAGAAAAAAAAGTCCTTGTACTTATACTGAGGTTTTGTGCATGCACAGGCAGTGTCTTGATCGACAGGCACATCACTTTTCTGAAAATGCATTAAAATCTTACTTTTGATGAGCAAAGTAGTCACCATTCTCTTTTTACATTGGAAAAGTTGAAGGAAATTGATTCTGCAGAATTTGTGTATATTTTTGTTAAATCATTGAGAATTTTTGGCTCCCAGATAATATTTCTCAAGAGAAATGTAATAGGAAGTAGACATGCATACATAGAAGTCCGCTTAAACTCCCAGTTTCATACTGAGCAGCAGATTTAAATGATAGCTTTCAACTGTGAAGGATGTCACCCTTGCACCATGTCTTTAGGACTGATTCAGAGGGTGCCATCTGCTTCTTCAGGACTATTACTCTGTGCAATACCTCCAGTTTTCCTTGGAGGCTGCTCTATCTAAAGCTGCCTTGTGTATCTTACATAATCAGATGTTTTTGAGGACGGGACAGATCTGGCTACAGATGGCAAGAACTGCACCTCTAAGAGAGGAATTCCCTGTGCTTTTCCAGAACTAGTAGTTAAATGTGCGCTATAGTATACAAGTTAGCATGCTACTGTAAATATAAACATACAGCAAATGGGAAAAGAGGGAGAACCATTTGGGGTAATAAGTTTATATAATTTGGAAATGTAAAGAGCACATCTGGTACAGATGAACGGCAATCAGGAAGTTATGACAGGGGAAAAGGGAATGCTACAATAAATTGTGTTAAATGAGTTTTTCAAACAACGAAAGTTATGGCCTTCTGAGCCTGGGGAAGTGGTTTGTTCAAAGCACAAGGGAGGGTAGAATGAGCCCAAGCCAAAGAATCTACTTGGATCAAGATCCTGCTTAGTAAATGTAATGAAAAGGTCATTCATGAACCACTGCATTCCAAATGCAGATGGATGTGTGGGTTACATTATCTGGAAGCCTCCAAAACCTAAATGAAATACAGGTTATTTTTGGAGAAAGGAACTGGCAAAGGAGGAGGTGGGTATATATATATGTTGTGAGAATGTTGTGTAAAATCTTTCCCACCATCAGGTCACATATTTCCATGTATTTTGATTCTTTTGTTTGAAATACTCTGTTTTATTGTTATTTGAAAAGTCTGTTTGCTTCTCTTGGATATGTATTTTATGGATTTCTTATTGGATATTTCATGCTTTTGGAGTATAAAAGGAAGGTGAAGTTTCCTGACATTAGTGGCCAAGCAAAGCAAAAAATTCAAAGCAAAACTGTTGCAATGCTGATGGCAACTGCCAAAGCTAAGGTTTATCTTAGATGACTGCCCCAAGGGTTTGCAGAACAATAACAACAAAACCTTGTGGCCACCTCTTTTGCAGACAAAATCCAGCCTCTTCTATTACAGTTACCTAATTTGTTGGCCTGTACGTTAAGAAGATCAACTTAAGAAGCTGAAGTAGTGTCTGCAATTCAAATATCAGAGCTCAAAGGCAGATTTAATGACTGTTGATCACAAACATATAAGAAAATATTATTCTTTCAGAATATCTTTGCTTTTAGAGTATTGAAAATAATACAAATAGCAAATAGCAAATAGCCATCTTTTGAAGGACAGAAAACTGAAATAGGATCTTAGGGCATCAGTTCAGACAAAGTGTCAAAGCAAATTTTAAATGATGGTGATAACACACAATAAGAAAATACTATTCACTCAAAAATTACCTATTTATGTAGTATGAAGCTCTGGGGAGAGAAGCAGGTGATCATAAAAAGAAGAAGTGCATTGTAGTGTATAAGCCGAAGATGGCTGAGTTAAGGCTGAAAGACATTCAAATTGTGCCATTTCATGTATTACAGACCCCTGATTTTATGACCATAACATTTAATAGAGGGATTTTTCTAGTAAAAAAGCAAATGAAGGCCTTCTATTCCATCCTCCCCTATTTCCCATTGAAATGCTACCCAGTGCCTATAGATCTGAAGCAGAGAAATGCGAAAGAGCAAAGCCACAGCTGGAAGGAGGGGGAAACAGATGGTTTTTTCCCACTTAGGAAAATTGTCCCAATTGAAAGAAAGTATTCACCACAAATAGGGCTTAGAAGATGAAATGTCACATTTTTCATAGACTGAAAGTTAAGTGCACAATTCCTATTCAATTGAAACAGGCTTCTATATAATTTTGAAGTGTTTCTTTTTTTCAGATCATTTTAGTCTCTCAATCACAGTAACTTGGATTTTCAAATGAAAGCTCGTTACATACAATAAACCCAAGATTTTCAATTTTGAAAAGGTCAGTGTGGGCATCTACCATTTTGAAGTTTTTTCCCCAAACTTGTTGCTTTGTGGGAGCCCTCTGAAAGCACGTCCTGTGGCCCTGAAAGATATTCAATCTCACAAATTTTCCTTTGTCAAGAAAACAAAACAGTAATGTCCAAATAGGTCCTTCACATTCATGACATGGACATCTTCTGTATCTGCTGCTATGCCCTGTTATCTGCTTTCTGGTTTTCTTATCTCCAAGACCCATTCATGTGCGGACTTCAAAGCTGTTTCTGAGAACACAGCACTGCTGAGGGGCTGAACAGTCACAAAGGCTCTGCTTTTTGCTTTCTAAGCCTGAGCTCTTCAATCCCCAGTTTCTCCAGCATCCTCTCTCTCTTTACTTTTTCTTCACCTTCTAGTCCATGTAAAGTATTGCGGCTCTCATAATCTAATTGCATTACTGCTTTTTTCCTTCTATCTTCATGGGATTCAGGGGTAGAAACAAATAACAAGGAGAAAAAGTGTTTTGACTTTCAAATCCAGCACCTTACATTGTAGTAGGATCTAAAAAACACTGAAGTGTAATTCCA
Organism: Ploceus nigricollis; assembly: GCA_013399945.1. Taxonomy (NCBI): domain Eukaryota; kingdom Metazoa; phylum Chordata; class Aves; order Passeriformes; family Ploceidae; genus Ploceus; species Ploceus nigricollis. The sequence continues at coordinate 488,192 of VXBC01001701.1, read as the reverse complement.
GGGGAAGTGCTGTTCACCCCTGAAAAAGGCTCATTTTCTCTCTGATGGTGGGCAGTTCTCCCTGCTGTTTGCAGTGATACAAGGTATTTCTGAGCTGACTGAATATGCTTACAGCTCATGAAAACTTGAGAGATTCTGCCACCAAATTCTTAACAAGTGCATATTGAACTAGGAACTTCTCTGTTGTACCTTTATAGTAGGTCTCCTGGCAAAATCTCTACTGCAATCATGTCCGCACCTCTGTCCACATCTCAATGGCAACTTTCATGTCCTTTCAAAAAGGCAGAGTTCCTTTTGTAATTTTTTGTCAGACTCTAAGAAGCAATAATTTATAGGTAATATGTAAACCAAAGACCTAAAGTGTTACACAGTGGATTTATGAAAATCTAATATATTTATCTGTACATTTGCTGTGAATTAATATATTTAAGTCAACTAACATAACACATGCAGCACTCCTAATCTTTCAGTGCACTTATTAATTTCAATATAGCACTGATGTTAACACCAATCAAACACTGAGTGAGAGAGATTTACCTTACTACATATATCACATATATACCTTCCAACTGATTTTGAAATAATTTTCCATTCAAGATCCTTCTATAAACTGCATTGCATCACGTTATCACTGTGCTACAAATTTCCCTACACCATTTCACACAGACAAGCTTTAACAACTGGAACATTTTCAAACATGTAACTGCCATATTTTGTTGTCTAGCAAATTGACAAAAGGTGTTTCCTTTGTGTGAGGTGCAGGTGTGGGCTGAAAACAGCTTCAGAGACGCTGTCACTGACCAAGTGTTTTGGTTCTGTTTAATACCCTATGACACAGAGCTCAACTGCACTCAGCAATGATCTTTCAGTATCCATCACTCTGTGCATTCATGTGGGTAAGCCAGACCAAAAGGCATCTGTAAAAGTTGAGAGAGATAAGTTGAGAGAGATATGTTGAGAAAGATGACATTATATCTGCCTTCCCTAAGTTATTTTCTTTTGGGTATTTTATTAAGATATTATAACTTGGTATTATTTTCTCTGTCCTTCTATCCCCTTTTCATGAATATTTTATCATTCATTTCTATTTAGGCTGTGAGAGAAGGTGAAAGGGGTGCTAGAAAGACCTGTCAGTCCCCATAAAATACAGCTAGGAAGGAGAGGGTAGAACCCCTTGGTGGTCCTAAGGGCTCTGCTGTTGACAGAACATGCCATTCAGGGCTCCCTGCTGCTGTTATTACCAGAATCCTAAAGGTCTACCACATAAACCCACATGTTCTCCAGAGACAGCTTTTCACGGGCTGACAGAAGAGTGGCACTAGTTCATATTACCTTATTGTTAAAGCACTGAAGCATTTGGGTGCTATGTGGAAAAACAGGTCACTTGTTTTGGCAGGATGGAGAACAATATGAAGATAGACTGTGAAGAATGACATAAAAATCATTACTCACCTTTATCATAACTGAAAGGTTGGTAACTATTCCATCAGTAACCAGCATCTTAAATGCCTGCCTCCCTGAGATGAAGGGGCTGATTCAGATTTTGCTTTTTTAAAATATCCAGTCATCCAGACACTTACTTTTGTTTTATATTGGAGTGAGAAAATCCCAGCTGATGCTTCCTGCTTATACTTCTCTTTGCATACATCTTGATGCTGCTGAACTCCTGCTCTCTTCATTCATCTTTGCAAAAGTGTCCTTAACTGCAATTGATTTCACATTTGATACTGAATTTGGTTTGCTAAACCAGCAGCAAGCAAAGCTGAAACAAGTTGTCAGGTACTGAGTCAGCATTACCAGCCCTAACACAGAAGTAAAAAGTAAGATATAAGATGCCTGAAATAAGTGAGCTAAAGTAACAAAAAGTGGTAAAACCAGCCTTATCTATTACTTCACATGCATTTCACAACTGCATTTTGTCAATAACAGGAGCATTCACAACATTCTGTAAGTGTGCAAAGTACTTTATAAAGACACTTCCTTATAAAAACTCATCCTCCAAACAGTTTGATATTCAGGGATAAAAACTTTACTGGAAATTATAGCGTAGAGATGGTATGAATAAAAACAACTGAGGGATTGGTACCAAGATTTTAAGAGGTTTGCAACTGATTGCTTCACATACGTGTGCCTGAATTTAACTTACAGGTTTGATATTCTAATTTGTTCATTGCATGTGTAATTAAAAAGACAAAAGTGAATAAAAGAGACATAAACCCACACAGGAACCTAAGCTTTCATGGTGTTCCCACCTTCATCCAAGTAAACAAAGTACAGCAGTGTGTCAATACAAGGCAGCAGGTGCCATCAGCGCAGCGCAGATCAAGTACAAGTAACAGAGTAAGGTCAGACCTGTTATAATAAAAACCCATTAATTTCTTCTGTTATTATGCACTGATTCTTCTTTCTAAGAAAAACATGCTTTTGCAGAGGAATAAACAACCTGTCACAATGACTCCTCAGAATTTCTCTTTTTCAGGGAGTGATTTATAAATAGCCACTCTGGGCATTTCTACCTCACCATTCAAAGTAGTTTTCAATTTGATGGTTTGCCAATTGCCTGTATCTCCATGAAACATGGGTACTTATGAAACTAACTCCTCATAACAAGGTTTATATACAACAATATCTTTATTTTCTCCTAGAACCCTAACCTGGATCTTTCCACAGGAAATCCCTATAGTTTGGTAACTTTTTTACAGTAAAAATGATTTTTTTCTTCTAGCAGAAGTATTATGACATATTCCCTTGTACATATAAGATTAGTGGAGCCCTCATTCCTGATTCCAAGTGAATCCTAGCTATTCCTACTTAGCTCCCAATTACTGGATGATGCCCTTCCCGATTCACAATGAACTCACCCCAGTATTTCCTTCTACTGATAAGACACACTGATCTTTTCTGCCTTGATGTATCTAAGGACAGTGACAATGGCATTGCCTAAATTATTCCAAATGTGATTTGTACACCACTACTTCATCATTCATGTGCACATAAATCATATGCACATAAATCATACTTCCTTTTTAATCTGGTAGAAATTCTGTACAGTTTATGCCCAATCTAAATATAGCATGGAAGGCATATATTGAAGGGCTTTAACTAAAGCTGATGCAGGCTTTTGAATAAAATATATTTCCATGTGTTATTTTAATCTCATCACCAAAGGTTTTTTGCTTTTTTCTATTTCATGTTTCTCTCTTCTCAAAAGCAATACAATGCTTGTTAAAATGTGAGAAGAAAGCTTTGGTGAAAAGGAAGAGATGACCTTTCACTTATCCATCTTTAAAAAAAATCTGTTAGAGGTAAACTTTCAGACTAAAGCTGAGGAGAAGAAGAAAAAGGGAACAATAAATTATCAAAGAGAGAAAGAAAATTGAATTAATATTTTGGGGATGTAAGTTATAAGTTAACTCACCCCTCACCCAGACAATTTTTGGGATATAGAGTCAGCTTACTATTTCATACAACCTATTTTACATGTCATATTTCGCATGTAAAAAAAAATCCGTCTAATATTTTGCAAACAACTAGGCTGTAATAGTGGGCCAGGCACAGCTGTTGGTTTCAGTGTGTTGGTTTCAATTTTTTATCTTTTATCTACTGTAATCAGAGTATTTTCTCTGATATGACAAATGTGGAGCCAGCCTTTCCTCTCCAATCCCACAGTGGTGTGGAAGTGATTCAGCTCCTGCAAAGAGCCCCTTGAACTGCACTGAAATCTGTGGTTAAGGACTCCTGTGCTAACACTGGGCCCATGAAACCCCAGTCTGGCTATAGACTTCAGAAGCACTTGAATTTTGATTTTTGAAAAAATTTTAAGAACACCTTATTTTGTGATGGATTTAATTGTTTTTCTTTTTTTCTTCCCCCTGAATTCAGAATAACGCTATAGTCAGGAAATTGTATGGAAAAATGTATTCCTCACAACCCTTAATTTGTATTGCATGACTAGAGTAAAGACACAGGCTTGCAAACAAACTAAATTTTGATAGTACATGGCAGCAGGGACAGTATTTAGTACAGCCTCATTTGATTGATGATCTAATTTAGTTTTTAATTGCTCTCCAATCAATTAGAAAGATAGGAGAAATATAAAGGCTGCTGTGAAAAATGTTTGCCTCTTTCCTTGGTTTTACTCAAGCAACAGTCTTGTGGCTGAGATTAATTGCCATGAGATTCCTCATCTTTACACTTTGGTCCAGTGAATACTTCCAGTGGTCATTGTTCATCTAGCTCCATCAGAACAAGAAGAGGTACATTAACTTATAACAGCCAAGGACTTGATCTAATAAAAATAAGAAACCTCCTGGACCAGGTAACCAGTTCAATCAATGAAGTTTTCCATAGTTCCGAGCTTAAAAATAGCTTGCATTTGACTTGTAACAAAAGCTACTTAGAGAATATTTTTCCTTTCAATGTTTTTTCCTTTCAATTCAAAGTGCAGCCCCACCAGAAAACAACCCCTTGGGACACTGGATTTCCAAAAGCTTAACTTTATCTGAGAAGCACACATTTTCTTTCCAATCTTCTTTTAACATGGAAAAGTTCTTTGGAAAAAAAAATAAAAATATGTACAATGCTTTTTGAGATTCTTTGTGGATTTTATTTCTTATTTTGTATGATTTTATAATAGTAAAATAATTCAGCTTGACAAATACATGTCTTCCTCTAGGGTTGGTCATTTGAGATGGCAAGCCATCTGAGAAAATTAACCTGAAATTTTCATGCTAAAAAATTAGCTTGGATTTTTTCTAAACCTTCTACATGTTTATGTATAGAAGACAAATCACAGTGTCAAACAAATTTGTTAAAAGCACCCAAACAACTGATTAGTTTTTATGACAACTACTGGCCTCTACAGATGACATTGAAGGCTGCTGAGTTGTGCTGCACAGTTCTTAAATCTGTCATAACTGAAGGCTGATCTACTTTGGATTAAAATGTAATGGGTTGCCTCTTTTGCACAGTACGTTTTCAATCCATTGCTGCTGAAACATTGTCCGTTTTGCTTGATCACAGTGGCCTTCAAGTACGCCTTGGAAATGAATTGGCTGAAGAATGCAGCTCCTTTTTGGTTGTTGGTGGGCCATTTTTCATATTATACTGATTTTTATTAATTTGCTCACTGCTTAATGATCACTGAAAATGAAAAAAAAGCAAAAAAAAAAACCAGGTAGGATATCAATCTTTGCTGTTCATTTATCTGTGGTGGGGCATTTGCCAGCCCCTCTGAGTCCTCTGCATCCGCTTCTATACTGATACTTTACATTTCCTGTCCTTGCTCATCCTTGCTCATCCTGGGAGATAGGATTGCCCACTGGCTCTGAATATTATTAGATCAGAGGCTTTTATTCCTGAATTGCATACATGTGAAAATGCCTGAGAATTTGGTGAAATTTTGGGCTGGGTGCTCTACTGCTTTGCCAATTGTGGGCAGACATATAAGCAGACTGTCGTTCCCTGGGTTAGCAGATAATACAGTAGAGATGTCTGAGATTACTGACCACTCTGCTGAACACCCTTCTGATTTAGAGAAAGCATATGGTCTTCACACAGAAAAACTTCTTATCTCAAAGGGCTAAATACTCCTGAGGGTTCAGTATTATGAAGCTAAATAAAATGAATGTTCAGAAATCAACTGGCTTTGTAGTGCACAAAATCTGTGAGATTAAGCAAGCTTTTAAGACTGGAGTAAGGGAAAACTATGAGCTGGTCTCCTACCAATGGAACTCTGTTGTCAAATAAAGTTAGAATAAATTAGCAAAGCGAAAACTCTGAGAGGCCTCTAACATCTGCTCTGGATTTTTTTTTTCTGTGCTTAGAAAAGAAAGGCCTAGAGCCTGCACTTTTGAGCTCTGAAGGAAGGAGCATGAGGCACCCATAACCAGTTGGAGAGGCTAAAAAGCTTATTTTTTCTTTCATCAAGAAATAATAAAAAAAATTGTCAACATGATTTAATGAAAAACTCCTGGCAGGAAAAATTCTCACACTCCAGTAATCTCAGCATTCAACAAATGCTTGCAAAATGTAGCTTTTCTGCCTTCAGCAAACACGAGGGCTGGTGATATGTGAGTATCTGATGGGATAATTTGCAGAGGCATAATCTTGCCATGTGGTTATGGTTGAATGCACACAACATTTGTTTTGCTTGCACTAAATGCTGAAGGCTGGATGGCTCCAGAGGTAAAGCATGTCTAGTCTCCCAAGAAACGGAAAGCTGAGGAGGCCATTGGTGTTTCATTGGTTGTGTGTAATCAGCCCCAGCAGATTTCTGAGGCACATTAATAATCAGAAAACTGCTGAGCCTCTAGTTATGTTGACAGAGGTGCAATTTGTTCCAGCCAAATTCCAGCTGGCACAAGCTTTCTGGTGTTGAATGCTTGTCCTTTGCTGCAGACAAAAGGCACCTCTTCTTCAGCTCTTAAGTCATGGTAGTATATATGCGTGAGGTCTCCTTTTAAACACTATTTTGAAGAGAAGCATGACAGAGAGCAAATAAACTGTGGGTAGCTTTGTAGCTATCTTCCACCAAAGTACCTCAGGGACCCAGGAGGCTCAATGTACCTAATAATAGAACTGGTCCTGAACTTTGAACTCTAAACTGCTAGAGCCTACTTGCTGTGCTAAAGGAAAATAACCTTTGAAGAAAAGAAGGGAATGAGGATGACAGAAATATCTTTACAAGTGAAGAACGTCTCCTATACTCAGTTCTTCACAACTTTCCTCTTGGAATTCTGCATGTCTGAACTTATACAAGGACTAGTTCTATATTTTCTGTGGACATTTTTTTTTTTACTTACTTGCCTTGCAACAGGTAAGATAAAACTTGAGGCAGAGCTGAAATTCAGCCAAACAGTGTGTAAATTAATGAGTGGTGGGATCAGCTGTTGTAAGAAAAGTGGTTGGGTAAGAGCAACTTCACCAGGAAGTCATATGGGACTGGAAAATACAAGGGAGAGGCAAACCATCATCTTAAATTAGTACGGCTGTGGTATGGTAGTTTAGAGCGAGAAAAAAATATTAGTAAGAGCAAGAGGTAGATAAAAGACCAAGTATTTTGTTTTCTTTGCTTACCTATAACATACCACAATTAACAATTTTTCTTATAATATGAACCTCAAATATAGTGTTTGCCAACATTTTCTGTCTTTGAAGCCAGTCATTGGGATGTTGCATGGCAAATAACCTAGTACAGGTAAAAGTTTCCTTTATAGGTGACCCTGAGGCATGCTCTCCCTTTAGCAACTGCAATGCAGCCTACAGCTTCCAAGCTGGCATCTTCCTTCTTGCTCTGTCCTCAAAACTTCATTTTTTCACAGGGACATGGGTCACTGTTACAGAAAAATAATTATCATGTCCTTCTTGGCTAATAGCTAAATTAAGCATGCTTGTGGTGTGTCTGAGAAAATGGCTTAGTTGTAAGCTGTTGTTCTCTGGGGAGGAGACATACTGTTTCTTAATGTTTTTAAAGCCCTACATGAATTTATGGTGCAGTGCTAATTATGGCTAATCAGTGTATCCTCTTAGTTTGAAGGCATTCACTAAATGATACTACAGGCTCATGATGATAAGCTCTATGGCAATGAATCATAAATTTAATTGGCTGGCTGGGCCACCTCTGGAATCCATTGATACTTAAAAATCCTTCAAATGTGACAGTAAAACAAATGCTGGGAGACTCTAAACCTCCCCTTGTCACCCATCCCTCATTTTGTATTCTGTTTATGTTGACTTGCTATCCATGCCTCTTATTTCTTTGCTTCTGCCATGGCAAAGTCCTAACTTGGCTCACATTCATTCCCTCAGGAACACTTATGACTGCCTGCCCATCTGCAAATGGAAGAGCTTGAGGCCAGTCCTTTCAGCAGTGCTACCCTCACTTCTCCTCAAGTGCTTTTAACAACTGAAAGCATCCCAGGGCGTTCTGGGTCTGTTGCTTGCCCTTTTCCTATGTTGTCTCATGTTTATTAAGAAAACAGCCTCCATGCTGCAACAGCTTGGTATTCAAAGCCTGACAAGGAAACAGAAACACCATTGTTGCTCGGATAACTTTCCTAGGCTGGCTAGATGAGCCATTTGACCTCTTCTGTCAGTTCAGTGATCCTGAAGTAGACAGATAGTAAGAAGAGGCGATGAGGTGGTAGACAAGGAACCATGTGGCTGAACACTCCAGGTCTTATCCGGTTAATGCCTTCACAGGAAAACCCTCTCTGATTTCAGTGGAAAAGGAGCCATAATGTGGACTGAATAAGGAGTGATTAATCTCTCCAGAACTCGGTCCAGTCCTCACTTTCTCTTAGCCCATGACTGTTATTTTTTCATAAGCTCTAGATGCCATTTCTTTATATGTGCAGCTGAGTGTACACTAAATATGGCATGTTATCTGGTGCTGGACATGTCCTGAAGGCCAGCTATAAGCAATGACTGGTTTCTGCCTTTTTATGCATTTTCACATGTTATTCATGCTGGAGGACTGAGCGTGGAGGCTCTAACTGAACAAACCGAGGAATGATCCGAGCACCAACTCTTTTGATCTTGTAGGAGAGTAATCTGCTCTCACATGAGCATCTTGAAAGAAAATTAAATTTCTGATCAGTAAGCACAGAAAGTAGGGTGCTTTTTTGAGTTCAGACAAGGAAATGTAGCCCACAGTTATCAGCCCTGGGGCTGAGGTGGAGGCAGAATTTAGACCTATTGAGAAATAACAGTACGGTGATAAATAATAATAGAACCAGCCTGGTATTTTATACTTGCTGCCTCAATCTACAATAAGACAAGCTTTGTTTTCAGGGACACAAATAATATTTTACTGGAGAAGAAGCGCAATATAGAAGCAACTCTCCTGCCTCAGTTCTTCATTTGTTGAACAGAAGGGGGTTTTTTATGTGCTAGTTGTTCTAATCTATTTTAATTGAAATTGTAATTGTAAATGCAATTTATAGAGAAGTGTAAACTTCAGCTAAAATTGTTTTTCAAAATCTGTGTATGAGCCACTAGCGTGGAAGCACTAATTTCAGAACTACCAATGTTGCAAGGAAACAAATCATTCTGAAAGACAAGAGAAATCAAAAGACCAAAACCAAAATCAAGCAAAACCCACCCAACCAACCAAAACACAGAAAAATCCCAAACAAACAAGAAAGGGAACACATAATAAGCTGATTTCCACAGTTCATGGTAATGACCTTATTACTGTTTTTATACCCATTTAAAACCAACATTTATATAGACAATTTAAGTCCTTTCCTTAGGGACATCTGAAATTTTTACTGAGCTTTCTCTAGGTGCCATCTGCTTTGGAGATAAGACCTGCTCTTTTTCTTCTGTATTGTAATCCCAATCTAATATAGTCTTTCACCTAAAGCTGCAGCCACAAAGCAGAGCAGTATTTGCTGACTTTAGAAAGGGATTTTTCAATTTTTTCAGCCGTACGTTTCTCCTGACCTCACTGCTAGGCAACCACAGAACTCAGAAAGAAGATTTCTGCTTTGCCACAATACCAAGATTTACTTCTCTGCCTTCTTTGTTAAGGCTTTAGGTGCTCATTTCACAGCAGCTGATGAGGATCAAGTACAGAATCAACAATTTCTTCCTCCTTGGTCCCTGGTGATGTTCATCACTTCGAATTTTCCGGATACGACCTTGTTTTGCTTCACTGAAATGTAATGGAAAACCTTGTAGGCTATTCCTAAGCTATCAAACACCTACACTGACTGTCTTCAAATCTTATTTCTGTAGCATTCCAAAGTGGGTGAAGGCAGGCTAAAAATAAAATATAGAAAAAGATGCAAAGTTATAAAAATCACACAGAATTGGGGGGAGGCGATTGCAAGCTGCAATACTTGACTTCCATAGTTTCTGCACTGGAAAGCTGCTGCTAAACTATATATTGGTTGTTGCCTGTGCCACATATTTCCTGTATCTTTTAGTCAAGGCTCTTTACCCAAATCTTCCACAGCTTGTTATTATTTTTTCCTTTTACCAAGTGTCCAGTTGACACAAAAGCATCCTGCACAATTCCCCAAACTTGCAGTTTCTGTTTTATATGATATCAAGAACAGAGAAACCTTTTTTTTCTTTCTGCTGTAGAGGCACATGCTGCGGTCATCACCTCAGAAGCCCTGATGTCTTTGACAGATTAAGTGAGGAAGGATACACTCTTAGTAATCACATTGTTGCCTTCTCTTTTCATGCTACAGGAGACATACAATGGAGTTACATCCAAAAGGAAACCACAATGCAGAGTTAACAAACTGTTAACTGCTTGTATTGGCAGCCCCTAAGGATGCATTTCTGTAATCTAGAAATCACATTATCAAGACTACAGCTTAGAAACACCAGCTGGTTATCTAAACACTGGCAGAAGATTTGTGCCATGCAAAGGAGCATACCATTGGCATTTTTGAATGAAGTGCTGCTATGCTGGATAATAGTGGAGGGCACTACGTTGCTATTACTCTTCCTCCTGTGAATTGCAAACCAGATGCAATCAACTCCTGTATTAATTACTGGGAGGATAAAGGAAAGAGGCAAGCTTATACTGGAAATGGCTACCACAGTTGTGCCAATAGGCACAAATAATTCTTTCTAGCTTGCAAGCAGCACTTTGTACTACAAATAAAATTTAGTTTCTTATAAAATTGCATAGTTAATTTAATAGGGTGGGGAAACTTTAAAGCTACCTAGTATTTCAGGAAGACAAGGTTGTATAGGCAAGATTGAGAATAGTGTGCATGAAACATTTTTTCTTCTGGTTTTGGGATTACTTCTCATTCAGTTTTTTTTTACTTGACCTGGCCAAAGTGCAGAATATAGAGTAAGTCCTTAGGCATCCTCTATCATTGTGAAGTGCCTTCTTACCTTCTCACTATTTCATAAAAGAAATTGCAAATATTAAAAGGCACCTTTCTGAGATTATCTTTAAGAAAACAGCTACAAAGCTCATTAGCAACACAAGGGTCCTTTTCAAAAGAAAATAAACCAGCCATTCACTTGGATGCCTTTATCACCTTACTCCTCTTCAGAATTCTTCCCTAATTCATGCCTTCACAGTATTATTGCAATATTACCACATTTAGATTGTTCAAAGAGCTGTTTACAGGAAATCTTAAAGAAAATGGTCTTCCAGCTTTCACAATCCAGGGAATCCTTCCTGGATCCACTACATTAAGTGCTGTTAGAGCAGTTAGAGATTGTTCACTTATTTCTCAAAGTATATAGACTTTCATAAAGACCCTCAAAATTTGAATGGCTATTTAGTACTGAAAAACATGACAGAAGATGTCGTTACAATGGTTGTTGTCTGTGGGTTTTCTGCTTGTCTTTAATCTGGCAATGCCTGTGAGAACTTTAAAAATGTTATGATATGCGTTGCTTTTGAATTATTCATTTTAATTAGTCACTGTTCTCCCTAAGTAGTAGATCATGTGATATATCTGTTCTTTGGTTGTATGGTTAAAATAGAAAAGAGAATGATAACAAATAATCATTATGAATATTATTGAGTTGACTGAAAATGCTAAATATTTGCTTAAAATTTTAATGTCTACTTAAAAACAAAAGCATTGAAATTCTTGTCACTATCACCCCCAATTTCAATCCATGTTTAATGATTTTCAGCTGCATTTAGTGTGGTTTGATCTACAGTGTATCGGATAACATGAAACAGATAATTTTGTTATGTTCCTCTAATGTGAAATGGTGGATTAACAAAAACATGCAAGAATTGGTCCTGAATCAAAAGCTTCATAACATTTCCACCAATACCAAGCAGTTAATTTTTTAATTCCTTCTATGATAGTTGGTATAACTTTACCTCACTGCAAACCAATCTTGTGTTTCACTTTTACAATCATCATGATGCTAATCTGTGAAAATACTTACAAGGCTTTTCACATTTCCTTAATACTCTGCTGTGCCAGCATTATGTTCAATTTTGAAATATTTTGGATGATAATATATGATCTGATTTTTTTCCACTTACACAAAAGCCTCTTTATTTTGTGCTTTCGGCACTAAGGGCACTAGCTCTCAAAAGAGCAAGACTTCACATTACAGTTTATTCTCAGAACCTCACATCTGTGATGGAAAACATGCTTGTACATTTTCATACTCGTCACATCTGCATATACATGTATCTGGAGGAACATTTCAAGACTCTCTTAGGGATATTTTTCACTTCCTATTTTTTGCAAGACTTATTTTCTTCTGATGTAAGCATGGAAAAGTACCAATGCATAGGACTCAAGCAGCTCTGTCTGCAGTCTTCCTAAAATTGTGTATTACAAGCATGAACTTTAACTCCAGGTTAAAAAGTGCATAGGATTAAATTTTGGTGGAGCTGAGTTAGGGAGATTTTTTTCTGTGGATGTTTCAGGCTAATTCCCACTGTTGTATATTATTTTATTTTTTAAAGTTAGAGAAAAATCAAGCAGTATAAAGGAGAACCAGGTTCCAATTTTATCCATATCTGGAATGATCAATTACAAATCTCTCTTCAAATCTATTTCAAAAAATAAAATTAATTTTCTGCAAAGAAAGAGAGACAGATTGTGGTCACCCAAGCTCTATATATCTGAAAATATATCAACTCAGTCCCGTAGGAGATTCCTTGGACCTCTCCTTCCTCATTTTGCAGACTTTAATAAGGAATGTGTCAGTGAGCATATTCCTACTAGGACAGTCTTGGAGGGAACCAGAAAACAATGTTCAGAGCTATCTGATTTCAGATTTTTGTTTTGTGGGGACATGAAATGTGGTCACAGGCAAATTCTGCTAAAGTAGAAAAGTTCAGATTTTACGTCTGGGCTGAGAGGATCTTGGATCCTCCTGTTCCAGTGCCACAGCAAATGACCAGGCCAATACCTTTAGTTTTAGAGGAGCACTGAGACTCAGCAGCGAAATGACCAGTGAGGAAAGGCCTTTCCAGCAGCCATTCATCCTCCTTTAATTTGTACATTGTGCAACAGCAGGACTGCAGTTCAAAGCTGAAGGATATTCCTTCCAAATGGGCCTTTGGCAAGCGCACAGGTTGGACTTCTGTGGCTCCTGACCCTTTAAAGGAATACCTGGGGAAGATGAAGAGAGCAGGATTAAGTAGTTTCTTACCAGATGAATTTATTATCATTCTGGACTCAGCTAGAACACATAGCGTGCTCTTATTTGAAGGAGACCATGGAGTTCCTAGGAATACAGTTGGAGATGGAACTGGACAAAGATTTAGGAGAGTCCTGGACTCAGATCAGCAGACTACATTTCAGGTGATTTATGTTCTGAAATACATGTCCTGGGTAACGGTTAATAAAAACCAGAATTTCTTCTAATTGTAGTTCCCAGTCTTCCCTGTGGCATGCTATTTCCTTTTTTACATGCATTCTTCTTTAACTATTTATCAAAACCACAAGGCTATAAACTTCATTGGAGGTTCCCTGTGGTTTTTTCTCTGTGTCCTACTCATGAGATCAGGCTCCTGAAGACAGTGGTTGCTTGCTATGAATTATCAGGAATCATGGATTCTGTGCTTGTATAATGCAAAAATCACCTTTTTAAGGACTCCGTCAAGACAGTTTTGGCCTTTACCTGACCTGAATTTGAAGTCAGCTCCTCAAAAAATCGAATTCTCATCTACAAATGCTTGTATGTTAACAGTTTAATGAAAATTCTTGAATCTGATACAAGGACTTTTCTGTTCTCTTTCTCCTCTTCTCCTGCACACACACAAGCATGCATATACATACATACCATCTCTTCTCAGACTCTGTTTTGGGCAGGTAACTGCAGCTTTTCACTGGAAAGAGTAAAATGCCAGACAGACAAAATTGATTTCAATCGAGTGATAGTAGAGCAAAACTGCAGTTAGTCAGGAAGTGAATCAGAAAGTACAGATTTGATGGACAGAGAAAGGCAAACCAAATAAATGTTGTACATTGTATTTAGAGTGATCGCTTTCTAAAATACTTGTTGTCATAATTATAGAAAAACGACAAATGGAGAAAACTCAGCGGAGCAAGGAGAAAAGTATACTATTCATCATCACCCCTTTATTACTGAATTTTCTAAAATATATACGTAATAATATAGATAATAATATATATATAATTCAGATTTTGATTATGCTATATATATTTTCCTTTTTTGTAGCTTTTTAAGATTAAAAAAAAATCTAATAATTACATTATGGAAAGACACTAGCAAAATAGACCTCTGGCTCTTATTCTGAGATCCAGGACTTACTCAATGTGTGATTGGGCAAAATCTGTAGTCATCTGGTGCTTCAATTTTTTCTACAAAGAAGAATAGAGCTGAACCACATCAAAAAGATGCATTAGGAGAGTTCATTTTGCATTTATTGAGGGCCTTGAGATTCTGGTACGAATGGTGATACAAGTTCAAATGTCATTATCCCAGTAAAAGTGAACACATTTTTAGAAGTTGATGGGAACTGTAATTATGCTTATTTAGTATTAGGAAAAAGCAACCACCTTCCAAAATTAAATAATCGTCCTTAGGATATTTCCAGTTTAATACCTCCTCCTTTACCCTTCTTACCCTACAATAGTGCTGTCTCTGTAACTTATGTGTTCCAAAATGCTTCTACTGCCCTGCGACCTTAGAACACCAGTCAGTAAGGAAAAATGGCAAAGTACCCAGTGAAGTGAAACAGAGGTTTTCTGTGCCTGCCATCTTCCCCACCTTGTGGGAGTATGTACCCGAAACACCAAACCTCAAAAGTAAAGCAATAAATAAAAAATAACCACCCTGAAGAACCTCTCATCACTGAACCGAAGGTCTGACAGGCTCAATCAACAGTGTCAGAAACCTTCTTTCACAAGGTTTCTTATTAATCAGTGGCCATTCATGTCATGAATATATGATAAGTCAAACAAACTGGTCTGTGGTTGTTGGGGTGGGAGTTTGCTTCAGCTAGCATGAAATGAATTAAAAATAGCAATAGGGATGTGGAGGAGGAAATTTGTTAACTTGGACTTTCACCAGACATCAGAGTAAATTGTCATTATTTCATCAGTATCTTAACACTTGCCTTCACATATCTGTGGCAGAGTCACGGGGGGCTGCTTTTCTAAATTCAGTTTATAAACTTGTGCTCCAAGTCAACTACCAGCACTGCGGTTTACAAGAAATGTTTAACAAAAAAAAAAAGGCAAATATTATGCCTTGTGTCCTTAATAATCTCCTCTTAATGTGCAGATGGAGCTCATTGAGGAGAAGCTGTTATGGGTGAGTTGGGAACAGCTGTCTGGCCTTGCTCTGGCTTGAGATTGCAGCCTGCAGGACCCAGATGTGATGCCTAAAGGACTGTGAATTACACAATCACAGGCAGGGTGTGAGTTAAAAGAGTTGCAGAAATTACTCTTTTGCAACACACAGGAGGATGTGAAGAAGTGTGAAGGTGTAAATTAAAGAAGTCTTCTATATTAACCTGCACCTCTGCCAAGTAAAATGAGCCAGCTTTGGACTCCTTCACACTCACTTAGGCTCAATTGCACCCACTTACCACTGTTGAACTCACACTTTCTGACCAATGTAATAAATATGTGATGTACCCCCTGACAGAGCAAAATACTTTCCTCAAAGGAGCAGCCAGCATCCACCAATTCCAGGGGCTGAACTTACTCACGTGCAGTTTAAGAATGTGTGGTTTTTGCCTAAGACAAAAGGTGTGTTGTAAGAATACCCTGCCTGACACTTTCTAAAGCTCCTGTGCATGCATGCTGTGCTGGCTGAGGTGAGCTGAGTTAATGTTTGCCTCCAGTGAGGAGTGGCATTATGATACATGGTGTATGTGAGGAAGATAGAGCCTGATGCTGGATTGAGATCAAGTCCTATTCATCTTATACTGTCAGTAACCAGAGAAGATATGTATGCAGTCTTTTCCAGAGATATTTCTTTTTTGTAGGACAGCATCAGAAAGCAAAGCAAATCTAACCAGGTAATTGCATCAGGCAGTGAGGGGCTTTCTGCTTTCATACCAAAAACAACCCCAGTGGGTTGTGTTCATCCTCCAGCCTGATGACAACCAGCTTGACCTCAACAGTTTATTACAAAGAACATGAATCTGGCTCAAATAATCTATTTCTGTTTTAAAATGAGCAACACAGAAGAGAAGGGGAGTGAAGTTTCACAGGAGAGAAGGGGAGTAGAGTTTATGTTAGATTTTTATTGATGTTCTGTAGATTTTTTTTTATGGGTAGCTTTGTACTCAGATGAACACATGAAGGACAAAACATTGCCTTTTCTTTGTCAGGAAATAGGAACTGGTTTGTAAAACAGGCCCAGGGAAGAAGTGACAGCACTTGTACCCAATCTTGTCTTGAGGCTGACAACACTAAGCCTGGTTTACAAGTCTATCTCAGCTCCTCAGGGCATGGGTAATGCAACTTTAATTCGCCTGTACGTGATTTGGTCCCAAAGGTCTTTCTTAGTGCTTACATCTCATGATTCTGAGGCACTTTGAAACTTCATTTGGTGCCAATCCCTGTTTCCAGGAAGGGAACCAGAGGGTTCCTGGGGAGATGTTTGTAATATGCTGCAATAAACAAAACCATAAGGTGCATGAACTACCTCAAGAGAGATGAATTAGTTAGTAGGATCTTCTGAGAAAAGTTCACATTTACTTCATTACCTTGCCTTTTATGTGTATGTAGATGACACTTCAAACTGTTCCACTTTTTCTTTCCCTCTCCCCTGGTTGCCTTGAAAGAGTGCACTTTTGCAAAAAGACTGTGATGGCATTTTCTCAGATGAGTTAGTGAGAAGCTATGAAGAATGACTTTCAAGGATGACTTTCCATCCCTTAGCTCATGTAATTGCATAGTTCAAATGAATTATTTTGAGATGATACTGACAGAGAAAAAGCAAAATCCAGTTCAGAAAGAAGACAGTGGATGGCACTTGAGTCCAACAGGAATTTCTCTGAGGAAATTGCACTTGGCAGGCTGTTTCCCATACTCTACAAGCCTGTGTGAATTATGTGGTCGCCCTGTTTTTAGGAGAGCAATATTGAAATTAAGAAAGTAAGCTAGACACCTGCACTTACTTACCACCTCTCAGGAGAAACACAGGTGAAAACAGTGGAGCAGAGCAGATGTTAAATAGGTTAAATTACTCCCCCTGAAACCCGATAATGTATGCATATATTGTTTTTTGCTACACTGGGTTATGGGCACCCTTGTCTTCCCAGACACAAATTGAATGGGCTGAGGTCTAGTGCAAGAGAGATAAATGGGTTAGGACTTGCACTTCCACCTGATCACCTCTGTTCTTTCGCGTTTGCTTGGCTGAGGAACAGAAAGGAAAAGTCATGGTTTGAATAGCTTAAAAGCAATTAGTAAAGCCATGCACAGGCATTAAACACTCACATTTTCCATGGAGATGAAAAAAAAAAAGCTGCTGGCCTTTACCCAAACTCTTCTCCCCTGTTTGTCTTGTGGATTTGTCATTAAATGTTATTTTAAACACCAGGCCTGAAAGGTGAAACGGTACAGAAATTACACACTCTTGCTGAAGAGTGCAGTGAGTCTGTAATGATCTATCCCAGAAGTAATAAGTGGTTCCTGCTCTCATTTACCTTAGCATTCTTAACACTATTAAAATGATGTTGACTCTAAGAGGTACAAAAATAAAGAAAAAATGGGGAAACACAATTTGATTATAAAAAAGTATCAAAGACTAAAGCAAAAAGGAAAATATTTTAGGTGACTAAGATGTTCAGATTAATTATTTGTAAATGGAAAATTTGGAAATTCAAAAAAAGTCCTGCTATATGGGGGAATTTTTGTTAAGTAAAAGCTTAAGTAAAAGTTGGTTTTTTTTCCCCTTAAATAAAAGCTTTTAAAATGTTCTCTTTAGGTAATTTTTTATGCACCATGCTTCTTTAGATTTATAACAAAGTTCCTAATGGCTATTTCAGGAGAGGAGAAGGAGAGGATGTGGGGAGGTGGCTGAAGAGGTGAGATAAAAAAAGGTAAGGCCTTCAAGGTGGTCAATATTTGAGCACAAATATAATATATTGTGATTAAAAACCTGTAGAGACTAAATTTAACTCTGCCACAGCCGGCTGGGGATACTGGCCTAAGCAGAAGTTAATCAAGATCAGACTCACCCACAACTCTTTTATTTGCTGGTTTGTGCTGTTGATTTAGCTGAAGAGCTCATTCAACTGTAGGGACCATGTGTGTCGTGCAAATGCCACTTGGGGGCTTTAAATTAAAGGCAGAAGAAGCAGGACTTGAGGGCCACTTCATTTTTCATATTTCCAGCCTGTTCAGAGACCCACAAAGCTCTCTGAGAAGTGCTCTTCAGAAGCACATGTGCTGCCTAGGCTGATCTGAGTGTTTCAGCTCAGGAGAACACTGACATCCATCTTACACTCACTAAGATAATTTTGTGCTTTTTGGGTTTTTTGGTATTTTTTTTTTATTTATCAGTTTTTTGTTTCTTTTGTTTGACAACTAAGCTTTATCTGATGCCATTTAATGCTTAGAAACATTGATTTTTTTTAAATTTTTTTTTTGTCTGCTTTACTTTTATTTCCACTTTCTTCTGCATGTTTGCATTTTGCCTGGAACAGATGCATCTAAATCCAGGCATGGCAGGAAATAATGGAAAGTTTAAATCACTGAAAACATCATCATTGTTTTCAGGCAATTTCCAATTCAGCAGAAAAGACAGACCAAGACTGGGGAACTGATAATGTGTTTAAAGATGCCTTATCTATAACAATACTGTTATGGATTAGTTATTGATATATAAGATAACAAAAACTGTTAATTTGCCGTCTTAATAATTTCTTTGGAAAATAAAATCTATTCCATTGATTTTGCTCAGTTTACTGATCTTATATTTGAAGAATATTTTTTAGATAGCCAAGGAATGTGAGCATTAACAGAAGACAAATAAGCATCGCTATTTAATTCAGGAGAAAAGGTTTACAAGTTTTCCTTCTCATTGCTAAATAATTGTTAATAGGGACAAAACATAAAATTCATAGGTTGGTAGGATTTTTTTAATATTTTCATTTTTCTTGTGATTTCTGTATGGAGGGTCCTGAAAGTCCTTATGAAAATAAAAGATCTCTATTCCAGCATTCCCCTTGCAAAAAGATTTTTGTGAGCTGGCAGAAGTTCAAGAATGCCATTTAACTTTAGGATTTTTAATTAAAAGGCAGAGGGGATTTTTAAAGTAAGTACAGGGCCCCAGAGTTTGCCATGAACACAGTAACAAATTTTTGGGCAAGATATGCAAGTTTATTACCTGTGAAGCCACGGTAACAGATTTTTTTTCAGTAGTTTTAGATTCTGTCTACTCTTCAAATGACAAAAATATTTTTGAGCTGTAAAAATGTGTTGTTTTTCTACATTTTCATCATGACCTCCTGATGCTAACTTTTTTTATATAAGAGAAATTGAGAGATAGTGAGAATAGTAGTTAACTTCTCCATATGTCATCTGTCACCAAGAAGATAGGATAGAACTAAACACTCCTACACATTCTTTAGTTATTCTGAACTGCTGTACTATGGCCTGTATTTTTTTTTTCAGGTGTCGAAAGTAACTTATATACTTTAGATACTGGAAGTGTAGCTTAATTAAATTATATAACTCATACTTGGAACTTTCAGAGAAAAATCAAAGATGTGGCCATTTTTTAACAAAAAAAGCTTTGTCAACTGTGCTCTTACAAAGCTTCATCCTGAGCTATATAATATCACTATTATCTTCACTTTAACTTAAACAGCATTAGGATTAAATCATAAGGAAACAGGCAGCTGAAGCATATTCTTGTCATGAGCCAGCCTGAAGATCTATC
The DNA here is from genome assembly GCA_013399945.1 of Ploceus nigricollis. NCBI lineage: Eukaryota > Metazoa > Chordata > Aves > Passeriformes > Ploceidae > Ploceus > Ploceus nigricollis. The sequence goes on along the minus strand of VXBC01001701.1, from coordinate 468,362 downwards.
TCAATTAGTTACTTGTCTCCAGCTTGTGGAGAATGTAAGATCTGGTCAAATATATGTCATCTTTAAACAATATTCACCTTTGCCATTTCATGAGTTAGCAGCTTTTGAACTTTGCTATCTCAGCTCTCTTAGCCTGATCCACTAAGGAGTCACACAGCAAGGAATGGTAGCTTCAGTAATTTATAAATTCAAGTATCTGTAATTTGCCTTTTTAGGGCTACTCCCTGTACTCTGCATTTTGCTTTGTTTAGCTACCTTCTCTTAATGTTGCATTAGGAGATAATGCCATTTTCGGAAATAGAGATTTTAAAACAGTTCTCAGCTGGAAAACCTGCTCATATGCATAAATTGTACGAGTGCAAGATTTATTATAAGAAAATATCCCAGCTTTATATTCTTACTTGATTCTTAAAAAAAAAAAAAGCATAATTCTGCAGTTAATTTAATCGCTAATTTCTAGTGAAGCATTTAAACTCAGTAGAGAAATCCAGATAAGAAAAGGCTTTTGTTCATAAAATATTTTAAAATATATAATTATTTCATTCTTGCTTCCTAACCCTATAATTTCCTCATCCTCAGGAGTCTACAGTGAAATAATTATGTGTCATTTGTAGTACTGACATTTTGCTCCTACTTTTTAATTTGGAAAAGCAAGTAGTGTTTGCTGCTTACTATCTGAAATAGGTGCAGGAAGGAAACTTAATTAAGTATTAAACTTAAGTAAGTTTAATCAGAAACAAAAGACAAGAGGGATATGGTTTCACTTGAGCTCACAAAATAAATGGAAAAAACAGAGACAGTATTGCTTTCAGAAAAATAAAACAAAACAAGGAAAAACATGGTTTGAGAAAGCATTTTGTAGTGAAATAAATGAAATAGTGAGAGACAACTCTCTGGCTTCCTCTGAGTTTCTAACTACACATTTAACCTCTAATTTGGGAAAGCAAAACACATTTGCATGCACATTAAAGGATGGTGACTCTTTGCATAGTGTGGTCTTCTGAATTCAGCTTTTACCTCTGTTTGTACCTGTTCTACATGACCACAGGCAACTCCTCTCATCTCTTAACCTGGAGGTGTCGGGCTGTGATGACTAATACCACCATAGACATACTCTGTAAACCAACAGATGCATCAGATTAGTTCAGTTAAGCCATCTAGATTTCCTCCATAGTTAGTGAAAAGAGACAGATATCTCCGGAAGCAATTAATTCCACTTACCTTTGAAACCCTCCTAAATGTGGAAACAGTCACAGGGTGGCTTCTTAAAGCGGAAGTGTACTCCATACCTTGAAACAAAATTTAGGTGCATGTACCTTGCCAGTACATGTTGAATACCTCAATGGGGTGTATAGACCTCAAGCTGATAAGTGCTGATTTAGAAAACCTTTATTTTCATTCAAAAGTTGTAGTAAAGAAAAAAAAACTTGGTGGGTGTTTCCCCTTCCCCCTGCACCCTGCCTTGTGAAATGAGAAAAATTAACCCTTTGACCATATTAAATCTCTTTTAAGATATAAAATAATTCTAAAAACAGTTACTGACATACAAGATCTTGGCCAAAACAGTATTTGAGTAACATTCTGCTTGCAAACCAAAAACTGTTAAAAATAGATACCTCGCCTATTGCACTGCCAAGTTTGCATTTTTTTCAGGAGCTACTGTCAAGTCTGTCAAATGGAAACTAATTGAACATCCAACAGAAAATGGTGAATGACTCCTTTGTAACCTCTTCCTTCCAGAAACCTCTATGATCTAGCAAAATTTTGAAATCTGAAGCCTCTTATCTGTATTCTCATGGTATTTGGTAGACACTTTCTCAGTTCTAGTCAACTGTCTAACTACAGGATTTCCACCCCTAGTAGAAAAGCAATTTTGATGATAAAGTCAAATGAGAAATTATCAAGTATTGAACCTCCTTTGTTTATACAAAATTTGATTATGATTTTTTTGTGCTGTTGTCAATGATTTCTGGATTCCAGATCTGGGTGGCTTTTTTGGACTACACAGCATCCTGAGATGCAGCAGGAACACTACTATTCCCCTAGTTTCCATTGGACAGCCCAACATTTACCAAAATCAAAATTTGGCCTGTCTTTGCTAATGCTAAAAAAAAAAAAAACAAACCCAAAACTAAACCAACCAACAAAAAAACAAACAAAAAACCAAAACAGAACTCCCCCACTGCGTATGACTAGCAATGTATCTAGCTCTGGTCCTGACTTTTGTTCTCTTCATGATGTCATATACACACTGGAGTGCTGGTGGACTGCTGAGAATTCAAGGATTGAGGAGTGGAGTGCAGGAATCAAAGAGTGGAGCCTGATTCAGGTTTCTGACTTGATGAAATTTTATCCCAGACTACTTTGGTAGTGACGGAAAGAAATGCAGATTTTTGCAGTCACTACCTTTGATTTATTAAATTTATATTTTAAATTTATTTATTAAATAAACCATCTAGTAAAAACTAAGAAAGAGAAAATTCAAGAAGTGAAGGCAGAAGTGGGATTTTCAGCTATGATGGAAAAACAAGTAAGAAAAGCAATAGCCAAGAAAGGTGAAAGGCTTAATTTGCCAGTTAATTTCAAAAACTGGCTTTCCAAAGAAGTCATGTTGTCTGTAAATCATCCACATCCTCACCATGAAACATCAGGAAATTATGTCCATCTTTTAAATACTGCATTTCAGCTGAGAGCCCGAAAAGGACTTCACAAATAATGGACTACATTTTCATATTTAAAATCCCTTTAAGAAATCTATTTTTGCTTCCCTTCTACAAGTAGAAAAAACAACACGCTAATTTAAGGGAATCCAACTGAGTTAGCAAGATCTTTCCAGTGCAAGGAGGCCTGAGTTGTATTATTCTGTCTGTGACTTACTAATTGAACTAAATGTTTGGCACACCTGGAAGAACTGTAAAAAATGTAAATAAAAATAACCAGAGACTGTACTGTTTTGATTCTGTTTTCCTTCCTGATTGTTTAAAATAATTCTTATAGCAAAAAGTTCAATTTAATCTTTGCTATAAAATAATAATAAATAATTTCAGATGCTACGTATCAGCTATTTTTATATGGTTTTTCTTTTGACAATATTTTTTATTTTCCCCATCATTTTCAGCTTCTGTGATGTTCTGTTTGGCATTTGATACCATTTTTGCTATGAATTAAAAATGCTAAGTGTCAGAACAGCGCTGATGTTAAAGCCTTCAGTCTCAGAGCCAGACTAACATGAACCTGATTCTGTTTATCAGCAAAATCTTTTGTTGTTGACTGTTTCAAATGCCAGAGGTCTTTTAAATACCACTAACATTGCCAAAGCCTCATTTAAACATGTATTAGCAAGGTAATCCTTCAATCATAAACTTGCCACTAAGACATAAAGGGGATGATTACTGACATTCTGTGCCCTTTTCAGAACTACCCAAGGGAAAAAATATAATGAATATCCTGGGTTCACAATGACCCCAGCCTCTTCATAGGAAAGCAAAGGAAAATAAAGCAAAATTATGCCAGCAACAATTTCCCTCCTTGTTCACCTTTTATTTTACTTTAGACTACTGGCAAAAGAGTTGAACCCACTTTGATTAGGTGGCTGTAGCTCTTCTTAGTTATATCTTTGTGGGGGAAGCAAAGTAGCAGAGTATGATGTCTTGTTTAAGTCTTGGTCAATGTGTATAACACTGGGAGGAGATAATTCTTATCAACTTCAAAATGCTCTAACTTGTGACTCCCCCTTCCCAGGCTCTTGCACAGCTAAATAAGGAGCACAACTAATTGCCTGTTCAATGTTTGATCTACTACAAGAGTACTGCAGGCATCAGCATGTCCTGCTGAGATGTTAAGAAATAATGGCTGTTGCAGTACCAAATTCAATATAATTGAAAATAAAAATCAATAAATGCACCCCATATCTCAAAATGTAGCTGAATGCATCTTGAAAATCAGCTGAACTTATATGACAAGCAGATTAACTCATTTGCAACAATGCTATAACTATTTATTCTGAATTCATCAGAACCTTCTCTTTTCACTACTTGCTTATTGGTACTGCTTTACAATAATGCATCTTTTCATTCAGAGAATCAGAGTTTCAAAAATATCCTCAAGATGGCCACTATAAAATGATGTGAAATTGGAATAGTTCCTGTCATCACAAAAGCTTTGAAAATGCATATTAAAAACCCTCGCCCCACCTGGGAAGCCAGGCAGTTATTCTTTCTGTCAAGTACCCTGGTCAAAAAAATCAATTAACTTGAGAGTCGCCTCCTAAGACTTGTTTGCACAGGATGAGCTGGGTCAGACATCGACAGAGCTCCTGAGTGTGGGGAACTGAAATCATCGTGGCTCTGAGCAGCAGGTGCTCTCAGGGTGCTGAAGGAGGACAAACACTGTGAAGATGTGACAGTGGTGCTCTCAGTTGTGTGCAGTCCAGGTCTCCTTGCTGCATGCTCCCGTCTGCAGTTGGAACCCAGCTGACAAACTCTGTAGTAGGAACTGGCCCAAGCTCACTCTGAACCTGAGGTACTCTTGCCATCACTCCTGTGTGGGTGTACTCAGGGCTGCTGAGTAACACTGGGGCAGTGTGGAAGAAGGAGAAATGCCATTTTGCAACAGGCAAAATGTCTTCATGAAAAATGAACCTACTAAGTCCCCCTTGATAGTTTGGTAGCTGAAGGCTTATGTTACTTTCTGACTCTGCTTTGCTGCTTGTCTCTGTAAGCATCTTTCTATGTGCTAGGGGACCTATTCACCATTAGAGTAAATCCCCTGGAACTGCGCAAGTTACCTCAGGGAAAGGTTTGGCACCATGATCAGTGGCAAGCTGTAACTGTGTGTAGCGCTCTGTACCTTTCTGTAGTGTGGAAAGCCCTCTAACTTCCCTGAAGGGATGGCTGAAGCTTTAGTCCAGGTGTTCACATAGTCCAGATTCCTCACCTGTAAGCAGTTCTCTGTGAAACTCTGTAATTTCCTCCTCCTTTTATTTCAATTGTTTTGCTGCCTGTGAAAGTCTCCTGCACCAACTCGTTTATAAAAAAATATATTTAAAATCATATTCTGATCTTGGAAACATTAATGTAAATATGACTTTATGAATGTAACAATGCTGAATAATGTAACTGAATTTGCACTACTGAAAATGACATCTACAGTTACATTTTTGAACATCTGTTTCTCACCTTTACACTCATCCTCCTGAGCTAGTTATTCCCTTTCGGAGTAGTGCAGGAACATGGGATTCCACAGCAACAAGGAGCGAAATAAATCAAAATGTTCATTTATCTGTAGCTTGCAATAGATCTAGACATGTGCCCAGAAAACAGCTGCCACTAAAGGCAAACAGCTTAGAAATATATTTCTTGCAGAAAGAGGGAATCTGGCACAAGATAGAGTATGCTTGGCATGTAAGAGTACAAGCAGAAGAAAGTTAAAAAGCTAAAAGCATGATTGGGTTATAGGTTAAAAATACTCAAAATATTACTGAATATGCACATGCTTTTATCTACACTCCGAGGGGTCAGTAATCCATGATATATTTATGATCACCAATTTCTGCCTCAGTGAAAGCAGTAAAGAGATAGGTAGAAAAGAAAGGGGAAGACAAATACTTAGTAACTTCAAAATGAAATCTATTACTTATTTTTTTTTTTCTGAGTGCCGATTGCAGCTGACTTCACCCTAAATCTGTGGGACAAACTACTCAGGACATATTCAGCCATGGTGGGTAACATCTTACACATTTAAATATTTTTCCTAAATTCTATGTGATGAACCATATACAAAGTGAAGTGGCAAAAGTCATGGAATCTGAATAGTTTGTTTTTTTGAGTCTATTTGTAAAAATAATTCTAGGATAAAATAATAACAACAAAACCAAAAATTATAATAATAGAAATGAAATAACAACATCAACAACAACAATAATAATAATGAATAATAATGGGGAATAATAACAAGGAATAATAGAGAATAATGGGATTTTCAGATAGTTAAGATTTAAATCCAGATTTAGAAAGCTCTCGGTTTTGGTCAGCTACATCCTATGCAGTATGCAGTCTACCTTTTATACCATTTTCACATGCCTTTGCAGGACCATGCACAATGGTTCATGATACATGTAAAAATAGTTTACTAAATCACCCAGTCACCAATGATGCAATAATTAATTATACTCTTTCATTAGAATATCCCTAACTTTGAGAAAATTTTAACTGGTCTCATGATTTTCACTCTGTAGCTTGGAAATCTATCACTGAAATTCATGCCTCTTCCAGAACTATATCCCCTTTTTTGAATCCACTTGGATTATTTCCTGTTCTCTCAATGCAGTAGCAGCTGGAGCCACTCCTGGCGGCTGCACCCTACACTTCACACAGCTGCCTCCACGGCTTTTATAATGTTTTCCATTTCTCATCCTGTTTTCTCACTGATGACTCTGGCAAAAGAGACACTCTATTGCAGTAAAAAAGTAACACAATCTTAAACACACATCTCAAAATAGCTGAGAGGCTTTGTGGCTCAGATGCAGGAAAGCAAAATCAGTGCCTACTGCTGCATGTTCGTACACCTCAGAATAGGCTGCAGGTCAGAAGGCAACAAGAGCACTTTGCTTCTATTGTTATTTTTCAAAAGTCCATCACGTAAATAGGAATTCCCATGCTCAGTGGTACCTTGCCAGAACGCTACTTGTAGGGCCACTGCCTCCCTGCAGGTGTCACTGCCCTCTCGAGCACCGAGCCTCCGGACAGCGGGCACTGATTGAGCCATCAATAAACCCAAGTCCGGCCGGCGCGTGCAGAGTCTAATAGCTGATCTCATTACACTGAAGTGACAAGGCGTGAGCTGTCTGGTTTGAGGAATGGGATTGATTTCACCAAGGGAAGCAAAACCAAATGTAATATTAATCAATAATCCAAGACAAATCACTGTGAGCCTATTAACTTGATTTTTAATTCTGAGGAACAACTTGTTGTTAGTTGGAATTCTGGACTGGTTTTTTTCTTTCAAGTGGTGCATTTTAGGAAGACCTACTTTGAGTTCACAATTATTCTTTTAGAGGCAGAAGTTTGTAAACAAAGACAAAAAAATCCATTCATAATTAGTCTTCCTCTCTTTCAGGACAGTAAACATGACTAATGGTAACCATTTTTTTAGTCTATTTAGTTAATGGAATCATACTATTGGTTTAGTTTTATAAAATTGTAAAAATTTATTTCAGCTGCAGCAGTCTATCAGACAGTAAATGCCATATCACTAATCTTTGAAGCACTTTTCTTTGAGATGAGACGGAATAATTGGAAAGGTTTTGGCCCCTTCAAAGGGGACACATTTTATATTCAAATATCCATTTACAGCATTTGCATAAATTGGTCATTTGGACCTCTATAAATTATTTCTAAAGCCATAGGTGGCTGATGTTCTTCCTAGAATAAGGGTTTTCCCCTAGAAGAGTTCCTCCAAAATTCTTATGATCTGCACATATCCTTTGAAAACCTCAATTATATTAGGGAATCAGAAATTCTGAGGCATGGTGGAATACAGAAAAAAGGTTGGGTTTGTACATCAAACAGTATCTTGAACAGACTAGTTACAGAAGACAGAGAATTTTTTTTGTCTTTTCTTGATATAATTTCCAAAATTTACTTTTCTGAGCCACCCGGGAAATCCCAAGGATTAGGCAAAATGTAACACCATCTTCAATTATAGAGAGTCAGCATGTGCAGGGCTAGCAGTGATGCAGAGAAGAAAATCACTGAACAAGGGATGATGGGCCTCCTCATTTTTTTTTTTTGTGATGAAAAAGGAAGAGAAAATATGGTTGCTTTTTATGCCGGTCACTGAAAGGCAATGAAATGAGGTAAATTATGACTTGTGTTCTTCTACAGTTGCTGCTCTTATAGCACTTGTATAAGCAGGGAGCACTTTCCATTTGTCCCAGCTTTCCAAATGTCCACTGAAAAAATAAGAGAGGAGAGAGTAAAGGTGGGGGGCGGGAGAGCACATCAGATACATTTTTGTGTACTTCCTAGAGCAGGGTACACATAGTGGGCTAAATATATTTTTGATAAGGTCCTTCTTCAAAATAAGAGAATAACAGATGTCCTCCATGTGTGTTTATTTTATTGCTCCCCAAATCCAGTTCCTGTGGTGCTCATGATGCAGTACAGCCATTTACTGTCTCCTAGATGATAAGGTTTTTCCAGTGACAACTGTGGCCTGTTGCAAGGTTCAGCTAAAACCTTGCTGAAAGTGGTGACTACCCGAGTTTCATTGAGGAGAGATGACTGAGGTTATAAGATTTTGCAACAGATTTCAAGAGTGCTTTTAGCAGGGAATGTTGAACAGCACAAGAGATTTAAAGAAATAAAACTTGAGGTTCTATCTGGAGGTTTACTTTCACAATCTTATTTAAAAAAATACAATAAATCTAAAACATAAGTTAAAAAAAGTTTTAAAAGAGCATGAAGTCCAATTACTGCCACTTTTCTCCATAAACACAAATATATTTAATTTAGTATCTCCCAAAAGCTCTACTAGGATGCAAGATGTGCGTTGTTGGTGGTTTGTTTTTTTTCTACACTCAAAAAAGTGCTCATGACACTTTTCACTGCTTATGAGAGGTATACAAGAGCCAAATAGCTCTGTGGTTTTTATTTGTTTTTCTGTCTTTTTCTGGAACAGTACAAGCCTCCAGGAGCTGGGACTTGAGGCTAGCTGCAGCTCTCAGAGAGGAAATTATCATCAAGTGATGCTCTTGGGGGGCAAGGAGAGCACCCTGGGATACCGAGGAAATTCTCTGAATTAACTTTTAAGACTTTGGTTAACTTTGTGGATTTTCTTTTTTCCTTGTTTGGCTCTTTCATGACTCCAAAGCTGGATGTCCCTTTTTTCTCTTGCCCACACTGATCTCCCCCTTTACAGATGTTCAGTCCCCATTAGTCATACTATTGCCTTCAGCTACCTTTTTTTTTTTTTTTTTTTGGAATTGCTGTCTTCTCTGTCCTTCCATTCAAGGAGAAGTCTGAAACTTTTCTTGTTCTCTAGAGCAGTTTTAAGGAAGAACTTAAACCTCCAGCACCTCTCTCTTGCCCATATAATAACACTGTAGCGTACTTTCAGTATTCTAAGATTTAGGAACTCCAGTCCAAGGCTTGTATTTTGCACATAATTCTTGAATTTTCTGTAAAGGATCTTGAAGGATGAGACATCTTGAAGGATGTCTACAACTTTTATTCCAAGAATGTGAAGCTTGCTGTGTGGGCATTCATCTTTTCTTTCTCCATCAGTTTTGAAGTCTGTTTGAAGAGCAGTCCAGTGATTCAACAGTGAATTATAATGAGCTTTTCTGGACTTGAGGAACTGAGACTAAGAGGCGCAGTGAAGTGTAATTACATAGATAGTAAATTACCAGACTGGTTACTTTGTGGTTTAAAAAGATTGTAGGCAGATTGAACCTCAGAAGAGGAAAATCTACTGTTTCTCATCCCATATAACACCAGCAGGTGTTCTAAAGCTGCCAATAAGTCTAAGTACAGCTTCCATTTAGCAAGGGAAACAGCAAGCACAGCTCTGGCTACACCCAGAGACCTCTTTTGAAGATTTCAGTGTCTCATGGGATGGATGATAGTTAAGTAAGGTATTAGTTCAGTGATAGCTGGCTTCGTATGAGCCGGTTCAATGTCTCTAAGCACAGCCTGCCTATGAACTTCCACATGGGCAGCCTGGCAGCTAGTGAGAACACAAACCATAGGCAAGATAAGCAAAGCCTCTCACTGAATGAGTCACTGGCCATTGCATGTAGTCCCCTACTGAAATTTATGGCTGCTTTCGTTACATAGCCAGCTCTTAAGAACAGAGATCTGAACAAACTGGAACATCTGAAATTATGCTTCACATAAACCAACAACCAAACAAAACACAGAAAAAAACCCCAAGCAACCAAGAAAATTCTGTCTGTCAGGAACTCAGCACATTATTTTCAGATTGCAGAAAGCAGTGCCCTGGCACTTCTCCTAAAGTGATGACACACTGGTTTTCTACTGGGACATACATAATACATACAGTAAATGTTGTCTAGCTTTCAAGAAAAATAATATGTTGGATGTTACTTTACAAATTAATTAACCATCCAGTTTAACACCAGCCTCCAAACTTCAGGATGTGGGGAGCAGAGCTGACATCATCTATTTTAATGTAATTTGCAGCATAAAACCCCAAGTAAGTCATCTTAGATTCCATTTGCAGGGAAAAGAAATGGGCACTTGTTGGCTCATGTTTAACTATTTCAGATGTCTCCGTTGCATTACTTTAGATATTTACATGCTGGTGTAGGCAGTGTATTGCAAGATCTATGATCTCTAATGAATACAAGACTAAAAAGCTCCTAATCATAGGAACTATGTAAAGGATGCCTCCTTTACAGACTGTTTCGTCTTTTGAAGGTCTCCTGCATTCTTTTCTGCACTCTGCACTGGGTTGTTCACTTGTTGCCCATCTTGAACATAAGCAGAAAGCTCAATCATATTTTCCAGCTTCTCTGAATGCAAACCAAAGTCCAAACCCCAGCACAAATTCTCTGATGACTGAGTATCAAGGAAAACAATATGACATCAAATAAATTTTAATAATTCTTTTCAACAAGGATGGAGAAATCATTCTGTAGCATTCCTGGAAGATTATTAAAGTAACAAAGAAAATGCTAAAACCAAATAATCAAAGCAGGGCTTTACATTTGTGAGATCGCTATAATTAGGACAAATACACACAACTGTAGCGGGTTTCTCTTTTTGCTTCTCAATTATGTTTAATGAGTTAAGATGGGCTTTTAGCTAATGAAAGCATGGGATTGCTCAAACATTCATAATTAATTAGATGAGTATAACTGAAGATACATATGTACTTAGAAGTTGGAGGAAGAATTTTGTTTTGAATATAATTATTAAATTCAAAGTGTTATGACAACAAAAAGAAACATCCCAGTAATCATTTTCCATGTGTGGTTAAATATAAAGACACCAAATTTTTCTTTGTGGAGAAGAATAAATTTTTAATTGTGAACATAAAAGCACACTAAAGCAAATATCTTGGAATTTTATAATAGTCTTGAAGGTGTTTGTATGTAAGACAGGGATTTTTTTTCTAGTATTTGCAAATATAACAGGGTGAATTAAGTGGAAGGAAGCAACTAAAGATGAATATTAGGAAATATTTTCTTTTGCATTGGGGTCAAATAGGGTGTGAGACTGAGTCTCTGAAAGGAGGTAAAAACAGTTAGGCCTTCCAAACTGAGCTCAGTAAAACAACAGAGCAAACATATTGCGGGAATCACTGCCCCAAAGAGAGGAGCTACAACTGCCTGGGTGCAGATGAGTGAGGCATACAAGCATGCAGTACCTACCTTGCCTCTATTATCCTTTTTTTTCCAGCCTTTCCATATTAATAAAAAGAAAAAGAAAGATAGGGACTGGTGATATTATTGGTGCTTAATTAAAAGTTTCATGGGTCTCCAAATGCAAGATTTAAGTGTTTAGTTTTGCTAAGCTTTCTTAAGTTCAACTCAGAATTTTGAACAGTGAGAGATCTGTCAGAAATGCTTTTATAATCACTTTGTGATGACCTAATCTCTACGGCTACCTTAGTCCCAGAATATGTCAGATAATTTTTGTGGGTTGCTCTGATTCATGTTATCTTGGAAAGACACCATTATGCCAGCCTTGGCTGGCAGCGGCTCAGTCAAATCACCTCTCAACATGCCCTTTATTATCAAGAGATCAGGAGCTGGAAAGGAATAACTCTGTAGGTGCCTAAGTAGCTGTCTGCCATACAGCTAAGCTAGAAAGAAAGAACAAGAACAAAGAATAACCTTGGTCCCACAATTCAGGCACAACATGCATGTCCTGTTCCCTGACATTTTGCAACCTACTTTGTCTTTTTTACCTGTGGAAAAAGATTGTGAAGCATCCAGAATGTCAGATGAGAATCCTGTATTCCTCTAACAAAAAAAAGGGACTGGCTCTCCACATGGCCTGAGAGAAAAAGGACTTTACCAGGTCAGATCAAAAATAGCCTAATCCTGGATTCATTCTATTACAATGGATAATAGCAGAAAAAATAGAAAAGAGAACAGAAAAAGGACATGCAAATAGCCATAATTTGGCCAGATGTTCAAAGCAACAACCTGTCCAATAGGCAGTCAATCCCTGAACTCTCAAATCAAAGTAAAACAAAAACCTCCACACATTCAGACTCTACATAGGAATCAGATTATTTTTTTTAAATTCTAAAGCAGTGGGATTCAGAGTAGAAATGGGCTCAGGAGCACTGTAAAATGTTTGACAACCAAGAACTATGGTTGCAGTTTAGCCCATGCAGTTTAGTATGCTTAAAATTAATGTGCACTGTTATTTTCTGAATACCCATCAGTGTGTGCAGACAAGAAAAGCCAAGCCAACAAATTAACAGACTGTCTCTTAGGGGAACATTTCAGTAATTTCTAATTTTTGTGTTTATTTCAGCCTTTCCAAAGTATTCATACATATTCTTTCTTTTCCTCCTCTCTCTTTCATATCTCTTTTTCAAAGTTTTAAATGTAGTTACTGAAACACCGCATTCACTAACACCCCTAGGCAATACCTCCTGTGACAATCTACTGTGTTTTTAAGTAATGACTTTACAATTTCCATTGTTGTTGCCTTCCTCCCACTGTTCACTTTTCAGTGTTGGATGCACCAGCGAACTTGTTCACGTAGACCCGTGTGACTCCACAGCCCGTTTTTCCTTTGTGAGAGGAGGGGATAGGAGGGTACTGTCCCAGCTGCTGTGCAGGGGAGAGCTTCCTTCATCTCAAGAGAAATAAAGTAAGCTGGAATGGAATGGGAATTTGCTTTACAAATTCACTCTGTGGGAGACAAACTGACTTAGCAAATAAAGACTTTCACCTCTAAGTCACAAGTTTGAGGTCAGTTTCTGGTGCATGTCAATAGGAACTTAAAAGCTTTACCACCCTGTGACTTCTCTGCAGTTTCAAATTTAAAGAAATGACAGTCTCAGGCTAGTTTCTCATAAACACCATCACTGCTGTCACTGCTAATTGGGCACTTGCTGGAAGCATTGGCAGAGCAGCAAGAAGTCTGAATGAGCCCTTGACATTGAACTCACCTCTCATTCCTGCATGTTCAGTGAGGCTCTTTGCTCCTAGCTCTGTGCTGGCTGTGTGTCAGTAGAGGTAGAGCCTCTTTCTGCCTTCTTATCTTGCTTTGGGAACACAGCTCTTTAAAAATTGTATTTACCATTTATAACTAATGTATCACTGTCACTTAACGTAATTTTGAAGAGATAATCATCAAAGAGCAATGGGTAGGAACCATGTCAAAATTTTGATTTAATGTCAAGAAAAACATTTTGAGAACAATATACTGTGTTTTTACTAACCTGTGTCTGACACAGTCTGGCTGACTCAAACTCCAGACATATCCTAAAATATATAAGGCTTGAAGCAAGGCCTTTTGAAGCAAGGCTTACTTCCATAAGCTGTATGAACAAAGATGAACCTCTGTAGCATGTTCTGATCTATAACTTTCCCCCAGGAAGAATGTTCTGTCTAGTGTTTTCCCTAATCACAATCCAAACTGATCAGCACTCTCATTATCAAAAAAACCCAGATAATTTTTTTCATTTTATTCTGGATATCATTGCATATTATATTTTTTCATATTAGAGACGGAAGAACATTTAGACTCTCAAAATCCAGGATTAGACAGACCACCTCTGATCTTTAACATTCTATATACTCTATTGCTAGAAAAACTTATTTTACAAACACTTCTATTACTCAGTGAAATTAGTTCCTCAGAACAGGCAAAATCCTAAGTATGTAAGGCTCAAAGTCACATTTAAACTTAAGGTTAAACTTTAAGGTTCCTGATCATTCAACACTAAATCGGGAGCTTTATAACATAGTTGGAAAAATTGATAACCAAATATCTTTCTGAATTAAAGGCCTCAGCAAACAGAAAACATCCTCAGGTCCTTTGCTCTTGCATTTGAGAAGACAATTCACTCAACTGCAGTCTTTTTATTCCTAAATTTTTTCACACAGGAACTCCTGTATAGAGTCTGCTCTGACCACAGTTTTGTGGGAGGTGGGCTAGGGAGAGAAATAAAAATCCCTAAAGAATGAAGGATTACTGTTAGGAGGGAGACTCAGCAAAATGTTTACTTTGTGACTGCTAAAGGAGTTTAAACAGGAGATTGGCACAAAACTATTCAAGACAGAATGGAATAAGAAGTTGACCGACACTCAATCTGCTAAACTGGTATGAACAATGTGCTGTCTTCAGCTTTCAGTCCATCCTGGCCAGAGATAAATAGGGCAGAAGAATAAATGTGTGTCAGCCTCATGTGTGTATCTGACAATTCAGTTTATTAATTTAGGGCAATGGAGGTGGCCTTGCAGTTCTGTGACTCCCTGTAAAATGACAGTCACTGAGGAGTTGGTTGTTATCTTGTTCTGCCAGCCCTGAGAAGCCACTGAAATTACCACCAGAGAGACAGGGCAGACCTCTTACAAAAAATTTCTTGGTCTATCGGTAGCAGTCATTTAATCTGTCAAAGTGTAACTGAGCTGAGCTTTTGAAGATATATTATGTACCTGACTCTATGGGATCCATTAAGATGCATCCCAGAGTCCTGAAAGAATTGGCTGATGTAGTTGCCAAGCCACTCTCCATAACATTTTAAAAGTCATGGTAGTCAGGTGATATCCCAGATGACTGAAAAAAGACAAACACTGTACCCACCTTTAAAAAGGGTAGAAAGGAGGACCCTGGGAACCACTGACCTGTCAGCATCACCTCTGTGCTTGGGAAGATCATGGAACAAATCCTCCTAGAAGCTACACTAAGGCACATGGAAAGCAGGGAGATGATTTGGGATGGCCAGCACAGCTTCACCAAGGGCAAGTCCTGTCTGACCAACCCAGTGGCCTTCTCTGATGGAGTGACCACATCAGGGGACAAGGGAAGGGCTACAGATGTCATTTATCTGGACTTCTGTAAAGCCTTGGACATGGTGCCCCAGAAAATCCTTTTCTTTAAATTGGAAAGGGATGGATTTGATGATTTGACTGTACGATGCATAAATTGATTGGGTTGTGGTCAACAGCTCAGTGTCCCGATGGACATCACTGGCAAGGTCCATAGAGGTCCGTATTAGTACTAGTGTTATTCGATATCTTTACTAATGACAAAGACGAAGGGATCAAGTACAGCCTCAGCAGATTGCAGATGACACCAAGTGATGCAATTGCCACACTCTGAAGGACAGGATGTCATCCAGAGGGACCTGAACAAGTTTGAGAAGTAGATTCATGGGAACATCATAAGGTTTAACAAGACCACTGTAAGGTGCTGCCCCTGGGACAGAGCAACCCCCAGTATCATCAACACAGCCTGGGGATGAAGAGATCGGAGCAGCCCAGGTGAGAAGGACTTATTGGTGCTGGTGGGTGAGAGGCTGGACATGACCCAGCCATGGGCACTCACAGCCCAGAAAGACAAAGTGTCCTCGGCTGCATTCAAAGCAGTGTGGCCCAGCAGGGCCAGGGAGGGGATTATGCCCAGCTCTCCCCTCTGGTGAGATCCTACCTAGTGTGCTGCATCCAGCTCTGGGGCTCCCGGCACAGCAAGGAGGGCATGGACCTGTTAAAGCGAGTCCAGAGAAGTGTCGTGGCGCGCCCGGTGATGTTCCTCACGGTGCGCTTTGTTGGGGGGCTGAGACTCCCCTGGGGACCAGCGACTCTCCCCCGGAACCAGGGACTTCCAGAGCAGCTGCTCGGCGGGGCCACCGTGATAAATGAAGCGAGATGGGCCTTGCTTGCTGTCCAGGGATTGTCTATTAAGGCTTCAGCACCCAAACATAACACAGAGGCAAGAACAAGGGGCAAACGTGGAGTAAGAGGTTTTAAAGGGTAGGGCTAGGGTGGGGTTCAGGGCTGGAAAACCAATAACTAAGAGACAGGGGAGGAACACAAGGTGGGGATTACAATGTTGGGGCCAATAAGAGGGTACAGGGGAGGGGAATAATCTAACTAAACAAATGGGACATCGAGGGATACATGAATGACAGGGAATTCTCTGGAACAAGTGGTAGGAATGAGGGAGGACTGACAGCAGGGACTACCAATGCCTCAGGGGAAGGGGCGGGGGGGTACCAAACCATGTTATTAATCACAATAATATAAAGAAAAACACACTACCACAGAGAAGAGCCTCCAAGATGATCAAAGGACTGGAGCATCTCTCCAGGAAAGGCTGAGAGAGTTGGATTTGGTCAGCCTGGAAAAGAGGCAGCTTTGGAGTATCCTAATTACAGCCTTCCAGTACCTGAAGGGAGCCTAAAGATAGAGACTTTTTACAAGGACCTGTAGTGACAGAACAGGGAGAATGGATTCAAACTAGAAGAGAGCAGGTTCAGATTAGATATTTGAAAGAATATTTTTTTTCTGTGAGGGTGGTGAGACACTGGAACATATTGTCCAGAGAAGTTGTGGATCCCCCATCCTTCAAGGTGTTTAAAGGCCAAACTTCACAGAGCTCTGAGCAACCATGTCTAGTGAAAGGTCTCCTTCCCCATGGTAAGAGGAGGATTTAGAACTAGATGATCTTTAAGGGCCCTTCCAACCCAAATCATTCTATAATTATATTCGATTATACTATGATTTTTTGGGTTTAGGCATCTGGTATTTACACTTGCATGCCTAAGTTCTTGTCCAGAGCTAAATTCTTTTTCAAGGCATTACCTTTCTGGTATTTTACCAGATTCTTATGCAAGCTGGTATTTCTAACAAAAGCTAGTTATGCTGTAGCAACTACTGTCTAATAAGATAATATATATTCTACCAGACGGATTTTTGTTGATCTTGGCACAAAATATGCTGATAATTGCTCAAACTGAGACTGTTTTTTCTGTATATTTTGGCATGTAGGAGATTCACAGACCTCTTCCATTGTTGTAACTGTCTAGAGTAAACAGAAGCCAATGCACTGTGGATATATAGCATACAACTACATCATAAAAAACAAAAAGTTAATTTATACTGAACTTGCAGACTATGCCATGAGTAAGAATTTGGCATCCTGTCTCACACAGTCAGAGAGAATAGTTCTTCTTCCAAGATTAAGAGGCAAAATCCAAGAAGGTGATCATTCCTGCACAGAAGCCAAATGAATTCTCTCTAAGTTGAAGGTCTTTTATCCAAATCATATAACTTTTCCTTTTCAGTCATGGTAGAAATATTTCTTTGAGTTAGAACTCCCATCACATCCCTTCTTTTCCCTGGTTTATGGTCAGCTTCTGGAATTCAGTATCACAAGAATTTAGCAAGTCATATATGGTGGAGGAAATTTTAAATGCTTCATTATGTGGGCCGACAGAGGCAATCATCTTCTTCAGCATCTTCTTACGCCAATAACATACTTCAGTAAGACCAGTAACAGTATTAGTCAATTGCTCAATGTGTTCTAAAGAAGAAAAATGTTGTCCTGGAAAGTAATTTTGAGAACAGGGTATAGTTTTCGCATATTCAACAATAAAAATTAATGTATGATCAATTTTGAGTCAGTGTAGGTTGACATTTTAATCTCTGGACAGCAGGAATCAGCTGTTAAGAAACGCAGCAGATACCGAAGTTCCTTGCATAAGGACTAGGCTTTCCACTGTGTTTAAAGCTATATTCTCAAACTATTGATATCTCTCTGCATGATTTTTTTCTCAAGTTGAGAGCACTAGATGATTTTTCCCCTGAACTTACCCAGCACCTTTGGAAAGCAGCCTTAAGGGGAAACTGCTCTATCATAGGATGTGTTTGCCCTCAGCTCTCTGGGGTGTTACCTCCTGTTGGGACTGGATGGATGACAGAGAGCTGTAGTCTCCTTTCCACCTTTTAGCTCTTCTTTGGATACCCATCCATAAGAAATTTCTGGCTTATGTGATATATACATATATACATTCCTCACATAATAGGTCCTGCCCATGAGCAGGGATTTTAAGTACTGCATCAAATTTAGTCACATTGTTAATAAGTTCACAATTCTATCAATTTTTATGCAAGTATTTTATCACAAAGCCTTGTAGAATATATTTCTCCCCTCTGAAAGAGTTAGATACTATTTTCTTACTTTGTAATGAAGAAGAGATTTTGACATAGTAAATCTCTGTCAAAGAAGAGGGAAGCCCTTAATACTGGAATCTAATTTTCTGCTCAAAACCCTCTCTCAGACTGGTTTGCATTAGTAGAGGTAAAGATTTTTCTCTGTTTTGACAGGGCACCCTCACTTAACCTGCAGTATGAGTGAAGTGGCAGTCAGATCACTCTTCAGTGTGAATATTAATGAGAACATTCATAATAATCCTTTCCTTTGACAGCGGAACAGGAGCTAAAGTCCAACAGCAGGATCAAACAGGGTGGCATGGTACATGCATCAAACCATCTGGCTAATGCATAGCTCAAGGAAATGAGCCAAAACATTTCAGTCAAAACTCTTCACTGGAACAGTAATAGCCCATGAGTTCCTTTTCCCTAAAAACCCTAGAGGCAGAACAAAATATCCTGTCAAAATACATCAGTGCAGTGGAGCAAGAAAAACAAAAACTTCTGACAGTGCATTTGACCATGTGAAGGTGTTTGTTTATTTCACAAAGAATTTTTTTCTACTCTTCATTTTGCTCCCTCTCCCTCAGCTGCCCTCTTTGTCTTTTACCTTCACACACACTCTGTGTCTGGCTTTAACAGTCCTTAATTTATTCAATTAAAACTATGTTTCATTTAATTTTCTTGTAGTTCATTGTTGTGTGACTAACAGTTGCTGAACTGATTCCTATCTTTTCCCTNATATACATATATATATATATGCACCAGCATTGATATTGGTCATGTTATTAGTACATCTTTGGTAGAGAAGCATGTTGTTCTTGGTATTAATAACTGAACTTCCTCTTACTTAAGTCAAATTGCCATGGTCCAAAAAGCCCAGATAATGAATTTCCAGCTCATCCTAAGATGTAATACTACAGGACATAAGGTGGTAAGAGGATATAGGCAGAGGCCAGCAGCCACCAGAGCTCTCAGTGGCATTAACGCCCCTAAAAATGCTAAATGTACAGTTCTACACACAGATCTCAATGTTTGTTAACAAAGGAGTGTTTCCAAATAGGACACATTTGATGACTTTTTAGCACATTAGGTGACAGAGGCCAGATACACTGGACTTTCACTGCTGCAAATCTAACCACAAAGCATGAACTTGCAAATTCCATTATTTCTCTATTAATCACTAATATGCACAGACTGTCATATTGGAATGGTATAGCAGGTTAATACAGAAGTACACTGAAGAAATGTCATTTTTAGTGTTCAGTTTTGGAATGGATGGTGCAGGTCAAATTCAGGGAGGTGGTGTATGGAAAAAGCATGCTGAGAGGAAAAATCTGAATATCTAGATTGTACCTGAAATGGGAAAGAATAAAGCCAATTTTTAAAGTTCCAAACCCAAAGTCTATCCTGTTGCCAGGAGGAGTTTTGCAGTATTGTTATCTCTTAAGTTTTAGGAGCAAACTGGAAAAGTTTCTATGGCAGGCATATGGCTGCACTAATAATTGCCACGTGCTGCTGTATGACGCAAGAGAGATTTATTTACCTGAGACCTGCCATGACCCATCAAGCCATATAACAGTATGATGTAAAGGGGAGCTGATTACTGATCTGGGAGCCATGGAGCTCCCACTTAGGTGCATTTGCAGGCAGGAATAGGTGATTTAATATTTGCTGGAATTGGTCTCTGAGACTAGCTTTTTCCCAAAAATAGAAGTATCCGTAAGATCTTTATAGCATTAAATAGAATTATACTGGTGAGAAGCTCAGAATCAATTCAGCACGTGTTTTGAAGACTGTCCTTAAATTTTAGCATAAAAAACTCCACTCAAGTAAGACTGTCTTGTTTAAAATCAGAAGTGGTTTCAAAGTTCATTGAAGTATTTTTATTGTTAAAATATTTCAAGCAGCTTTTTGAAACAACTGAAAACCAGAGATCTGTTTGGAGAAAATTTCTATCCACCAAACATTTCTGAGCTGAGATATAGTGGTGTTGAAAAGATCACTGATTTTTGGGTTATCAATTAAATCTATTTAATACTGCTCTCCTTCTTATGCTCACTGAAGATTTCATGAGAATTGTTGTATTTCCAGGACAGTTCATGTTGTTTGTAGATGAAAACTGCAATTTCAGAAAGAAAAGTATGAGGATTTGAGAGGTTCTTTAAGATTTACTGCAGTTTGTTCAAGTTTTTTTTTTTTTTATCCCTAAAGCTTAAGTAATTTTGATTCAAAGCATATAGCTTCGCTTTACATAGGGAAAATGTAAGGTTGACTGTCTCACACTTTAAATATTTATAAGCTTACATACTAGATAGGATAAGTTCATCAACCTAATGTCTAGAATCAGAGACCTCGTTTTTCTTGATGTTGTTTATTAAATGTATTGCCTACTATGGCTTTGAATAGCCTTGTTTAATGTCCTGTTCCCCAATACCAGATCATCACTGATAATAATGCTGCTACTGCAGGTAATGCAGCCATTACTACTACTACTATTTTGGAAGCACCGGTAATATGCAGCTGAAATCAGAGCATTTTTTCTTGGAAGTTCAGCACAAAAAAGCCAAATGTCCCCAAAGAGGTCACACAACTGAAATCTAAGAGTAAACTCTATATCATCAGCACAAAGTGCTACAACTCCCCCTCTGCTTTTTGTTTAGTGAACAACTTTCTGAAAAGGAATTAAAAACCCATGCTTTACCTGAAGAATCAATAAGGAAAATCACTATCCCCGGCCTATAATGCGCCTTCTGTTATGTAACAGTCTATTAATTTCAAATGGATATTCATAATGAGTTGCAGTGAAATGTTTAAAATGGTTCTTATTATCACTTTTATCCTATTTCACTACATAATTTTTTAACATGTTCACAAAACCCTTACATGTATATTCCTAATTAATCATAATTTCACGCCTAGTCTGAAGACGTTCAGTACTTGGCAGGGTTTTTTTATCTGTGTCTAGATCAGTTTTTGTAATTATATCTGTTTCAGAAAATTTATTGTGAGAGCAATATAGCTAGTAATCTGTCACTAAAAATGTCAGTCTATCCCTAGCATTTTTGCACTTAAAAACCTTAAAAAATACTTTAAAAATAGTCTCTGTTAACTAGTGAACATATGAAGGCAGTCTAAAAACAAGATTACCATATAATTATTCTTTATAAATCTCTATATAACCCTATTTATTTTTATATAGGGATATAACTTCTAAAAATGCATCAGAGTTTTTTATAAATTAAGGGCTGACCTTATGAAATCCTTGTAATTCTGAAACTATTTTTGTAAATGAAGGAAAGTGCTGGAAAAGATTTCATTCACAGCCTTTAAAATTAAACGATGACCTTTCTATATAATATATTTCTCTACTATGCCATACTTGAATGACAAAATTTACCTTTTTATTCTCATATCTTATTCATTTGTATATAGAAGAATGTATTCCAAAGTTAAAATTAACAATATCTGCTGCAAATAATGGTGGGTTATCAAAATTCAAGCAGTTTGAGACTAATGTAATTTTATGCTTTATTCCTATAAAGTTGCTGTAATTTTTTGAATATAATTAAGTTGAAATAAGCTCATTTCACTCAGGTAATGTTGATATCTGCATGGTTTTAAAGTATTAGTTTCTGCAAAGAACAAGTTGTTTTATGAAGAGTGAAATTCGGGAAAATGAAATTCAGAAGGATTTGTGTTCATCCCTTCAGAGCCTCTTTCCACAATGCTTTCAGTCTCTTCCTTGTCCCTTTCCCAATGCTTTGAAAATCTCCTGAATACATTATAAGAAATAGAGAGGAAGAAGCATTAGAGAGAAAAAAAACCTGAGCTTTGATCTGCATTTATGCTGATGGACTGATGCATATCTCAATGCATATTTTTAATCAAGGAAGGAAGGAAGGAAGGAAAGAAAGAAAAAGAAAGAAAGAAAGAAAGAAAGAAAGAAAGAAAGAAAGAAAGAAAGACGTAGTTTAACTTTATAAAACAGCTTTGAAACCAAAAGCATCTGATCACCTTACAAGCTGCAGAAAACATGACTCAAAACAATAATAAGTAAGTACTGCTGTCCTCAGTAATTCAGTAACATTTTTTTAATCTACTAATCTGAAAAGTTTATTCCTCAGTTTGGGGAGTGAGCCTTGACTTGATGGACTATTATAAAACCATACACTCTGTCTTGGATGTATCTCAGCCAATTCAGAATTCATCACTCAAGAGTCAAGCTTCAATCAGGATGATCCTATTTTTGCTGTACTCACAGCAGACCAACATATACTAGTGTTATGTCTAATACAGCTGTTTTTATTTCCTGATAAATACAAGAGATGAAATTGCCTTTAGACATTAAGAAAATCATTATATAGATAGTAACCACGTATAGGGTAATCTTAGTTGCAGTTCCCTTGGGAGGGCTAGACAGATTATTTTTGCATTTTGTTACTGTTTTGAGTCATGTTTTCTGCAGCTTGTAACATGATCAGATGCTTTTGGTTTTAAAGCTGTTATATAAACTACTTTTCTTTCTTTCTTTTTTTCCTTTCAATAAAAAATGGGTTCTCTTGGCTGAAATGTACACTGAGAACCAGATTTAATCAACAGTTACATTACTCGTTTGACTGATTGATTCAGCTTTCCTCTTACTCAAGCAGTGAATGAAATAATGGGTGTCTCCAAAAGTAGGGAACAGAAAGATAGCTACAGAATCAGTGAAATAAATAGAATACAACTTTATAAAGGAAGGATTGCCACTCTACCTGCTCATATTCCTGTCTATCTTGCACTGCCTGAAGTTTGCCTTCTCTCAGACAAAGCTGTCTTATTTTTTTAAATCTCCCTTTGAAAATACTCCCCAAGAGAGGAATCCTTGTTCTCTGGCAGAAGTCACATCCTCTAAAGTAGCCACCATGCCTTTACAGATACGTAGATACAATCAAAAATGTAGCTCTACTCTAAGATGAGGCATGATCGAGATACATCTGAAGAAATATCTGCACATTTTTCACAGACAAAAGCCTGTGCCAGTGGTCAGAGTTATGTAGATATTTTTTGAGTGTCAGGGATCAGGTGCTGATGCTGTCAGGTTGCATGGGCACAGTGATGTTCGGACATTCAGTGACCCATCCCAGATGTTCCCCTGCTAGACAAAGACAGCAAGAATCTCCTTCTGTCTGTGCAAGCAGGTCTGACTCATGCAGCATGCTCAGAACCACAGCTTGGTTTAGTGCCTTTATTTAAACCAATGGGAAATAAAGAAAAGCTTGAATGGTCAGATCTTATTTGCATGTTATTACACTGCTAGAACTTTCCTTGATTTAAAAGTCTAAGATTTAAAACTGAGCTGAGGATCTGTTTTTCTACTCTGATTAGAAAAATGTAGGACTTCATAGCACATTGCTTCTTTCCTGTAGGTGCTGAAGGACAGGGGTGCTTCACCAGATGACTTGATTGAGCTCTGGCAGGGAGTGTTGATCTCTAGTGAACTGTAAATACAATAGTGAACTGTATATACAAAATATTTTGATCTAACATTTCTATACTAGTATTACACTTTGGTAATACACAAAACAACTGTATCTCTATGGCACTTATTTGAACTAAATAACTTTATTATTGTTCCATATTGACTAGTTTTATTGTTGTCATTGGCCGGGAAGTGTAAGTGAATTTGTTTGGCCTATCAGTATCAATGTAAGATATTTGCTTCTACAGAAGTGGAGGAAGTGGTGGAGAAAGAAAAGGAAATCTAAGTAAAAAGTTAAAATTGGTCGGATAAGGGGGGTTTTGGGATTTTTTTTTGTCCATTTGTTTGTTTTTCTAAATTCTATCTGCATTTTTTCCTAAGCTCCTTAACACCATGTAGAATACAGAACAAGTTTTTGGTTATTTTTTTCTGCTAAAAGTATAGGTTCCAGAATATATAAAGTTTTCTGATTTTTTAAATCAGGTTTTTTGGTTTTATCATAACAATTTAAAAAATGACAGTTTCAGTATGTTTAAATGTTTTGAGCAAAGACTATTTCAAATTCCCTTATGTTTATTTTTAATCCTTTAACCTGCAATCCAAGTGTAAATTTCTTTTTAGAGAAGCAGAATTTTTAACTGGATATAAAATGAAAATATTTTTACTTTTTTTTCCACCAATTTTCTTTCCATAACCTTAGCATTATTTCTGTTTAGGTATTTTTTCCTTTCCTTTTTTTTTTTTTCTTTAAACACATAGCTCTTGTGAAAAGGGAGCAGATGGCTTGACTGAAACTTGGTTTTCTGTTATTTTAATATCTTTTACTTCATACTGGCTTTATCATCCTTTTCATGCAGTATACAGATTCCCAGCTCAAATCAAAACAAGGTATGAAATAAGGGCATGAAAATAATGAAAAACTTGTGTCCTTCCTGCATCATGGCTTGATAGAACATAACAGCCTTCCTGCCGTGTGAATTTTATGTATTTTAGATAAAATCTGTATTGTTATTTTTCCTGTGGTATATGGCTTTGATATGACCATTTTATCAATAGTCTTAAAAGATGTGTAAAGCCAGGCCTTTATTCAGTCATTTTGGCTGGCCAGGTACTAGATAAAACAAACAAATCTTCTTTCTATTCTTCATGGGAACTTCATTCCACACCAGAAGAGTCACCTACTCTAACCTTCATCAAAGGACACATCCATGGCTGTCAGCCTACCCTCTGTTGTAAGCTTCTTCCCAGGCTGCTCTCATTGTGTTTCATTCTCCTTGAGTTCTAGGACATCAAAAAATCCTGAGACTTTGAAATATGGATAACAACATAGTATGAGAAAGGTGATTTTTTTTTAGAATTCTACTTATACTTGGTTAAAAATAAAAACATTTCCTGATGTGCAAATTGTTCTACAAACTGATTTTCTGTAGCTAATACTACCCTACCTGCTAGTTCATCTCAGGCTTTCAAGTTCCAAACAAGTAGTCAAAAAAGTGCATGACATGCCACTAGGCACTTAGCAGCAATCAAAACAGACCTGGTGACGTCTCCAAAGATCTTTGCTCCAATTCCAGCCTGCCTGCTGTACCGTGGATAGCAAACGCTTCTTGCGGAATCCCTGAGGAAGCTCATTACTTGAGCTGAGCTAAAAAGTTTTGCTCTAAACAAACACAGCAAACTGCACTGACTTTATAAATAAAATTATCCTAGTCAGAAAGCTGTCCTGTTACTTCAGAAGTATATATTGAAAAGCTGATTAAATTCCTTCCGTCTTTTCCATTGAAGTTCTCGAAGGAAGAGTGTCTTCACTCTCATAGAGCTAGCCAGCTCAGCAGCCACATTTAATTCCACATTGCTTTTCCTTTGATGTGGA
This sequence comes from Ploceus nigricollis, assembly GCA_013399945.1. NCBI lineage: Eukaryota > Metazoa > Chordata > Aves > Passeriformes > Ploceidae > Ploceus > Ploceus nigricollis. Next base: position 442,880 of record VXBC01001701.1, on the reverse strand, counting down.
GTGACAAGCAATGGGTTTTGGCTGCCCTACCAGATGAGGAGGATTGCGTTGCTCTTGTCAGTAAGATGGGGAAGTCTACATGCAAAGGTCATCTGGACATTCCAGTAGCCTGAAAAGGACTGAGGAGATAGGTGCTTCTCATTGGTTTTGGGTAAGCCCCTATCAGTTGTGACTGAAGCCTAGTTAGAACCGTGAATTACAAACAACATCAAAATTAGGGATGATAAAAATGGAGTTGTCCCTCTCTTTCTTGTGGTGAAAAAGCAGACCAGGAATTTTCTGATCAGTGACTGTTACTTCTGGCAGGAAAAAAAAAAGAAGTTGCAGAAATATAAAATATCCTATATTTTGCCCACAAACTTAAGGGTTTGTTGTTGCTGTTTGCTGCTTCTTCAGGAAATTCTGTAATAGGATGATAGTGTAGTACCTTTAAGGCATAAAGATATGATGATTTTGAAACACCTATAGCATTTCTGTCAGTGGTTCTGATTGGGAAAAAAACCCAAATGGAATGGCCGTAACATTCTTTCATCTGGTGGTGCAATGAATAAACCTTACAGAGAACTGGAAGATACTTTGAAAATAGAAAAGAAAAATTCTCAGTGGATGAATCAAAATAAGATTTCAGTCACAGGCAGCTGTCACAATTTTAATTTGAAATTTCAGATCAAACAAGTATTCCTTTAAAGTTAGGAATCTGCAGTCACAAATCTCTGCTCTCCTCAGAGGGGACAAATCATGTTACACTCTTACTCACAGGCAGGCAGGAGATGGATTTAAAGTTATGCCTAGCCAACTCTTATTCATTTATTGCCTCACAACACTGAGTAAACGTTTCAAGTAAAGAACTGTAGAAGTGTAATTGTATTAACTGGTTCCAGGCTGATCTAAACTTATTCCCTTTGAGCTAGAGCACTGGATTCCCTGAAGAGGTTTTTCTTCTCTGGATGAGTTTCAAAGCAGATTCATTATCAGATATCTGTCAGGATCACTATGAGTGTTATGTGAGTATTACAATTAAATAAACATTGGAAAATCAGAGACAGATGTGCAAACACGTCGTTCCTCTGTTTTTTTAAATGCAAAAAAAAAAAGCTTTTCTTAAATGGCAAGGTCTTGTAAATTTGGTATATTTCTTTTCATCCTGTCAGGTTTATAATTTTTATAGATTTAAAATTTTGTTTTTCTGTTGTTTCTTATTATTTTCATTTTGTTATGCCTTCACAGGCAGATGGAATAAGACACTGCCCTCCAGATGTTTATGGAATAACTTGGATCAATAGTAGACACTGCAGATCCTTTTCTACAAATCCAGCTATAATATATCTGTGTAGTATAATTTTCCTTTACCTTATCTCCTAAGAGAGTTTTGCAAATCCTTTAGACCTGAGCAGCAGATTTTGTTGAGCTATCATCTGACAAAAGGAAAGTTGGAGTGTCCTGATACATACAGGGTCACTTATCTCCCACACTGCTAAATACAAGAGCAGGAAGGAGGTGGTGATCTTTTGTGTCATGTTAGACGTCTCTCCCTTAACCTTGGAATGAGGCTTTCACACCGTGCCAAAAGTGGCTTTGATATCCACTGAGTATTGAAGATTCTTTTTAAGATCCATGTAGAGTTTGTCTGAGTTGGTATCTCCAGGCACAGCAGAGATGTCTAATAAAAGTTAGAAGTCCAGTCTCCTCTTAAGAGAATGTCAATACACAAGCACTGCAGAGATGTTAGAAGACAGTTGTTAGATTATTTCTGAACCTTTCTTCTCTACAATTTCAGGTGATGCCATGCCAACTCCCGCACCATAGATAGATATTCCCCATGAGTACAACTGTGTGAAATTTTACTTTGTTTTAATTTGCCTTTTTCTATCATATTATTCTAAGTATTTTTCCTACACGTATTCACAACATTATATAGTACAAACAGTGACACGTAGTCATAATTTTAAAGTGAACATGGTTCAGGTTCAGACATTTTGGCAAGATTAGAAATAAGACCTGTGTCTTCACTTCTATCATAAACTGAACAAAACATATAACTTTAGTGTCTCAAATAGAAGTTTGATTTCCTATGGAAGGAGAAGTATACCCTTGGTGTTTTCGTCTACACCACTTTCTTAGAAATAAAAGGAAACTTGGATATTTTTTGTATACCTTTGAAAATGCACAACAGCTTTAGCTAACTGTCTGTATTTACTTTGCTTATCTCTACCTACTGCAAACTGCAATACATCAGGGAAGCAGTTGCAATGGAGAAAGGTCCTGAAGCCACAGTATAGAATTTGCTATCTATAATACTGGTTCTTTGCAAAGGAAGATAACACTAAGATGACTTTTCCATTGCTGTGTGTGTCTTTATACATCAGCTAATAAAGCTGATGTGATAAGCTATGTCCACAGAAATGATGGCTATGGCTGGGGAAGGGTTTGTTTAGTGCAGGTGGCATGCAGTTATTCTCAGCAACACTAGACAAAGACAGGAATAGAAATAAAGCTATAACTTAAAACCTGATTGCACTGTCAATGACAATGTAATGGAAAAAAATGGAAGCAGACTTTAATCAGCTGTTCTACAGCTTAGTGAATGTGGGGTTTAGCAAATCTCATGCTGAATTTAATTTTGCTATGGCTGCACAGTAACAGACAATGCTTAGCATTGGGGGTCTATAACATGCTTCACTATGAGGTGTAGAACATGCTGTCTCAGGTATGCCAGGACCACAGCAAACCAAAGATATGTAAAAGTACATACTGTATTCTCCCTGGCTGTAACTCTGAAAAGTACCCTGGGTAGGTTGTATTACTTTGTTCTTGATTAAATCACATTTTTCTTGTCATAACTGTAGATGGTTTTGCTGTTAGTTTAAACTTTTATTACATGCCAAATCTTCCATGCAACTCTGAACTTGAGCACAATTTAATATTAGCATATATGAAAATTTCATTGGCTCTTAGAGGGCGTAAGTCTCTATACAAAATTAACTACATTCTAACACAGTTTGCCCTTCTTGTATCTTTCCCTCTTTCTTTCTAATTCTGACAGCATTTTCCAGAAATTCCATTAATGAAAGACTATGAGTCACTAATTACAAAATTATGTCATTGAAACTGTAGTTCAAAATGTATAAAAGTTAATAAAGCCTCTCTAATGGTATAAGTTATATCAATTTATAAGCATAATTAAAAGTACAACTGAAAGTAACCAATTTTTCACCTTTTGAAGAACTTTCAAGTCACTTCTAATTTCTTTTAATGTGGCAAATAATGTACCAAACAAAATTATAGACACTAAGACACAGAGATAAAATCCTAACGATGAGATCCTCAGCCAGTGGTGTCAGTGCTATAGGATTCAGACGGTTTTATGCCCATGGGTGTTTTAAGCCTATAAGATTTACCATTGTATCACAATTTCTTTCCTGTTTGTTAATATCTGTGGGCACCACTGGAAAAAGAATAATGAAAACACAAAAGAGAACAGGGTCTTGACTGGGATTAGGTGATGCAGACAACTCTAATTGGAACTGACTTCCCTCAGGGCAGTGATGAGTAAAACTTAAGCCCACTGCTTGCTCTGAAATGTCATAAAAGAGAGAGTGATTTTCCTGTATTTGTGGTTGAACACTGTTGATTTAATTACAACAAAAAGTGATTGGGAAATATTTTTAAGAGAGATTAGTTTCCTGTTGTCAGCTGTCACTGAGATGGATAGAACTCCGGCTTACTCTTGAGGCAGTACTTATGAGCTGGGTTGCTGGTGGCTGAGACAATAGGCTGCATATTTTTAAATTGTATCAAGAAGGACCTATTATTTAGGACTCCTTATTACTGTCAGTGTCACAACATCTTGCATTATTCAAAGAGAGCATTGCTTCCATCCGTCAGTCTCCCCTTTGCTGTCAAAGATGCAAATACAAGTTCTCATTGCTTAGGGGAAATTTGTAGTATAAAAGGGAAGGAAGAAAGACGCCAGAAAAAGTTAAATGGTATAGGAAGAAAACCCTCAGGGGAAAGAGCAACTGGAGCTTTGAATCTTTATAATTGTCAAAAAGAAAAGAAAGAGAGAAAGAAAGAAAGAGAGAAAGAAAGAAAGAGAGAAAGAAAGAAAGAAAGAAAGAGAGAAAGAAAGAAAAAGAAAGAAAGAAAGAGAAAGAAAGAAAGAAAGAAAGAAAGAAAAAGAAAGAAAGAAAAAGAAAGAAAGAAAGTGCTAGAGAATTTATATCTGTGTATATATGGATGTCTGTTTCAGTCTAAATCTGGGATGCTAGAAATTGTGCTGGATGTGTCTCAGAGAATAAAGGGAAACTTATCCTACAAAGACCAATGATTAGGATTGTGAAAACAAAGGCAAGATCAAATAGTTTAAGAGGGGGATGTAAAAATAAATTATATGGCAGTGGAGCACATTTTAGAATATAGTAGTAGGGAATATAGCTGGTCAGACTTTTGTAATACCTTTTCTCACTGTAATTGTTGATTTATTGAAGCAAGATTTTATGGAGCCAAAGACTGGTATTGGAGACACTTTAAGTCATAGATTGTTTTAGAAGGGTTTTCAAAACTAGTTTGAGTATTCCTTCAACTTTTTTTTAACATTTTTTCCAGTTTAAAATGATATTTGATAAGAAAATGAAGGAAACTGTGTCTTTTAAAATTGTTGTGATTAAAATTATGCATTTAGAGATAGTGCTGGAGTAAGCTTTCTTCTATGCCCCAAGCTATTTGAAAATATATTTTTTCAGTCTTGAACATTTTTGAAATTGCTAGTGTTCATCCTACTTAGAAATGAAAATATTTTGAAACATTTGTGTGTCACTGAAACACGTTTCCTGTGAAAATAGAGCACAATAATTCTCTCTCTGCTACACATGCATCTGCCATTCTCATTGAAGAAACTTCACTTAGAGGAATCCAGTGGCCTATCCAAACAAGCCTTCTGTGACTTGAAACTGACAGCATGGGATTTAAACCATCAAAGATCATTCCGGGTCTACAGATTCTGTGCAATGTTCCCTGGGCTTAGACCATGGAAATGCTGTCATTGTAGGGCATGCCAGGCACAGGATGTAAGGAAGCCAGGGCACTTCCTCATCTACTTCATGCTACATCTTAAGAGTCTGCTCATGGAATGATTACTTCTGTTGTTTTTACCGTCAGAATTCAGGAGAGTAGTCTTTTACATTTGAACTGGGACTTGGGCAAGTGGTGCCCTGAGGGAAGGGCTGCAAATGCAGTGTGGCTGTTGACTGATCTGTTTTCTGTGATGCTGCTCACAGCACTATTTGAAAAATATTTTAATTATGAAAAGTAAGCATAAAATGTTATTCCAATATTTTTAATTTGTGAAATCTTAGTAAAAAAATCAATTCCTGGGTGTTTTTCAAGGAAACACTGCAGCCTGAAGAAATTAAAATAAAACAAAGTGTGGTCTTTGTGAGGTGCCTTTGAGTGAATTCTGTATCACTGCACCTGACTGCTGCTCTCATGTTAGCTTGAGAAATGCCTTTTCCATCTATTAGCCTGAAAACTCTTTTAGCCAGTGAAGGGACAGCACTCCATAAAAGAAATTTATTATATTTCAGGGTTTGCTGCTGAATTTTAGCTTATTTTACAGGGAGAAAATGGGAATAGATTCAACAGGAATATAAAAGCTATTAGAGAGGAGACCAGGCTGAAGTGTATTTCATTTTCATTAGTGCAAAGACTTTCCATCTCCTTTAACCTGCACTCTCACCATATGCACAATGAAAAACAAAGGGTTCAATTTGCTCTACAGCACTGGTAGAATTGAACTAATTGATTAACAGCAATTTCCCTCATCAAATAAATGGAGCGATGTGATTTCTAACATGGACAGAAACAAAGCTCAGAAGCTGGTAAGGATACTGGTTTTGAATACAAACAGGCAGGAGCCAAGGACAGGAGTCTCAACACAAATGAAGCTGCTGGGCAAACCATTACTATGAGCCTGCAGAGGCTTCTTTTAGCTCTTAAACAGCTCCTTCTTTATGACAGTCTGAACTGAGTTTAAGCAGCTGTCCCAGGTAACTGAGGTAGCCTTGACCACAGGCAGCAGGGCACTTAGGAGAGGAAAATGATCTCCTGACCCTGAAACTCCCTTGCCACAAAGCAAGCTACTTCTGCACTTCTTTCATTTGCAGTGGAGACTTGGTCCTGGTTCACTACATTTTGTTCTTTTACTGAAATTCTATTCCTTCAATAATGCAGAGCCCATGGGCCTTGAGCTCTTTCCCTGCTTACCCACCCTCCTTTCAGTGACCCTCAGTAAAAACACACTTCTGAAGAGTGCTTTAAATTTTTCATGGTTTTTTTTTTTTGTTTTTCATTTTGCAGTGAGATCTTGCTTTCTTCCTTAGATTCTCCTTTGCCATTTTCTGTAATGTATTTGTATCCTATCAGTAAATATGACTATGGAAAAACTAGATCAGCTATGCAAATTATCTTGGAAGCAGCAGTGTTGGGTACTATGCTAGAAGAGAAGTCAATAACATCCCTTAAGATAAAACAAATACAGCCATATTTTTAGGCCAAAGGAGGCAGAAAAAAGAATATAAAAATGAGGAGTGTCTGGTCTAGTTTTTTGCTAAGTTGATTGTTTACACAGTTGAGTCAGCTAGTAGTGATATTGGGCATTTTCTTTGACTTACTTTGTAAATTCAGACCTTGGCAGTGCTGTGTGGAGGTCTCTTTTTCCTCTGACTACAGAACATGCCTAAGATGACTTCTCTGCTCTTTTAGAGGCCTAATATTTACCAGTAGTATTCCTCTGGATCTCTTTTTTTTTTTTTCCCCACACAGATGTACAAATAAGGTTACAAGTAGATTGCTCACTGATGGGGTAGCACCTGAAAGCTCCACCAGAGGAGGGTAGACATGATTACCTGCAAGAATACCAACATTTAGAATAGTTGCCATAACCATATGGAACAATCTTCCCACAAATAAAAGTTTAATAAATTAAAGAAACCTGTAAAAAGAAATTGCAGGCCAAAGATGCAAGCCTTTGTTGCTTTGGTATGGACTCATCACCTACATTTAAAAGATTAGGAAATGAGTAAGAACGTGATACAAAAAGAAGGAGAAGAAAAATCTATGGTTTGTGCAAAACATTAAAAATTGTGGCAAGGAATGGAAACTGGCAGAAAATAGAGGGCCAAAAGTGCAAAGAAAGGCAAGGGTATGCATAAGTTAAGGTAGATATTAAGGAGCAAGACACAGGAAGTTTAAATAACGGTAGCTGAACAAAAATGTTTAAATACTTTCTCACAAGAATACTACTAGATGAATAGAGGTATGTATGGGTAGGTTATTGAATGTAGACATTCAGGTAAAAATCCAAACCTTTGAAAGCTATTTTGTTGGTATTGCTTGTAAATGGTCTTTTAGGAGAAGGAGGAGAATCTTTCAAGACACAGCTTCAGTAGAAATATCAAAACATTGGTCCTTTGCTTCTGACTCTTGAGTTAGCAGAATTTCAGTACTGCTTTATTTGTGTGGAATGATTTCCAAAGTATTTCCCTGAGGCTAGTGTAGTTGAGATGGTTTACCAACGCAGGAAGAGATTTTGCACCTGTATGTTCTCTCCCATGCTTCATTTCCTTTATGCTCTCAAAGCTTCCTGGTGTTTGCCTAAAGTTATTTCATCCCTTCCCACCTCATAGGCAAGAGCTTTTCCGATTACACTTTAATTGCCTCAGTGTTAATCCCTGTTTAATAGTGTTAAATTTTGCAGCAAATTAAAAGCTAATTTCTGAGTTTGAACTGTATCATGTTGTGTGAGTTACATCTTGAAGTTATTGTGTGCCCAGCTGCCCGCATGATACTTCATATCCTGAGGAGCGTTTCATGGCTGTTTTAACGCAACAAAGCACTGATGTTAATCCTCTGCAATTGCCAAACTAGAAACTGTGAAGAGCAAAAGCGGAATAGTTGCCACAGAAGTTTTTGTGAAAATAACTGGGCTGAAAATTATGGCATGGTGGTACAGACTGAAATCCTCATAGAGGCTGACAGAGATGCTCTTGGAGAGCAGCTTTTCCTCATAGTGCCCACTTCTTATGGGGTAAACCTACCCGTTGCTGGCCTCCCTGCTGAGTGCCCAAACAAAGACCTGAGGTAGGAATGGAAGAGATGAGAAAAGGAACTTGTATTCACTCTAAACCAGAGGGCTGAAAACCCTTACTGTTTTCAAGTATTTTGTAAAAAATTCTGGGAACTAAAAGAACCTGAAAAATGTTCACATTTCAGGCATATACTGGACCATGAAATGTGTAGGCTCTCCTCTTGCTCTTTTTGTTTCTGGCTACAAAAGCAGCCCGAAGGATATGCAGAATGAGCAAAAATACAGTTAACAGCTTTAATGAAAGGGCTCTACCTAGGGCAGAGAGAATGGAGCTGACAAAGAGATCTTCGTGCTATCTTTTGATTGATATGTGTACTTAATTGAGTGCCACATCATGTACAGGTTGTGTGTGTTCTGAGGCACACAATAAGAATTTACCACTAGCAAGTGATGGCTCTGAGCATAAATAAAGCATTTCATTGATCGTAGAATGACTGTGGGTGGACTTGTGCAGATCATGTGCAAGCCACTGCAAACATAACAGCAGTGGCAAACCATTTCTCTGCCATTCACAGCTCCTCTCAGAACTATTTTACCACTCATGTGCTTTACAAGATGAAATGGAGAAGCTGTGGGCTGTTACTGCAGGCTAAAGATTGGTCTCCTTACCTCTTCACTCAGTTTATGTACTGACAGTGAACTCTTTCTTTTTTTTTTTTCCTATTGGGACAGAAAAAGGATGCAATTGACACTGCTACATTGACTGTTCTGCTTGGAGGGCTGTGTCCTGAGAGAGCTTTTTTCCTGAATGCTGCTGTATCCTAAAGTGTTTTCACAAGTGATTGGGTGAATGTAGAATCGCACGTACTCTGACACCTGCCTCTAGAGGAGCCTTGATACATTGACACTAAGCATGGCTTGTGCTGTCCTCTCTGTGGTCCACAATCCCAACCAAACTCCTCGCCCTTTGAGAGCTGGACTGGCAAAGGTGACCACTATGTCATGTCTTCCACTGTAAACCATTCCTTAGTTCCCTAAGCATGTACAGAATATTTTTTTTGCCCTGCGCTCTGAATTAATGCAAGGTGTCCAAGTGTCAGTCTACTAGTTTGCATTTTCTTAGACAATCCACATCTCTCTTCAAAGAGGTATTGTAAGGTGGACTTGGATCATGCTGATCAGACTGGAAGGTCACTGATGATATAATGATGGTTCAGTAGAAGCAAGTAGATTCAATTTCATGGTAAATTTTGCAAGAGAGTAAAAGTGGTGTACTGGAGTTTGTATTCATGTAGTACAATTCCTCTTGGCCATGCTGAGCACTACCATAAATGAAAGCCCTTAAGTAATATTGGCAATACATAAAGACTTAAAACTAGCTAGTCACAAAGTGAAATAATGCTAATAATTCAAAAAGTCAAGTAGCAAAGACTGTAGAGGTCAATTAAGAAAACTGCTTTCATATTGGATGGAAATCTTGACCACTGGCCATCCAAAAATTTCTCTTGCTTGCAAAGATCAGCTGTAAAGGTAGAGATTTTAAGCAGCTTACTAAGAGTTTGATCCAAGTGTCACTAAAGTTAGTGGATACCTTTACAATGACTTCAGAGAGCTTTGCATCAGATGTTTAATTTCAGTCAAATCAGTACCTGTGCAGTATTTGAAAAGTCATAGATGGGAGAAAGAAAGAGAGAGACTGGAGCTATCATTTTACCAATTACCTAGAAAATCCAATTAAGTAGTGATTTAAAGAAGTGGAAAGCAATGGAGTTAAATAATTTTATTTCCCTCAGTTAACAATAACACATTAGGTTGTTAAGATGAAAATCATTTAAGAATCTAATATGCTTTTCATTATGTGTGCTGTTTGCTTGTGCATGTTAACTTCAGCAGGGAAGCCTGAGTAGTCAATTTTCTTTTCCTCAGCTGAAGCTTGCAGATTTGTGTATTTCAACATGTTGGAGAGATTATTTCTTAAAAGATATTTTATATATATATATATCTACACACACACTTATATACATATATATTTATATGCTCTTGAAAAGCTCTTTTTTATAGATTTATAATAGAATTGCAAAATCATGTTTTGTTGGCTGAACAAAAATTTTAATTTAGAATCTTACAGTGATATGTTAATTATCCTGGCTCATATAGGCCTCTATTCAGTCTTAACTTAGCTTGAAGATTCAAGTATTCTCTCCTGTATTTCATGTATTGCTTCTGATTAAGCTCTAACAATAGCAGACACAACTTTGTTACACAATTTGCAACTTGAGCTCGCAGTTTGTGTGCTGCTATGTTTCATTATTTATGAGATATTCAAACTTTAAAAACCATGGTTTAATATTAAGCATCCATATCTTCCTGTTGGATTACCACATAATTATGGTTGCCATGTTCTCCTTACCATTGTAGGATGTATCAAATGTAAACATCCTGAGACGGTGCTGCCTAGAAAGTCAAGAGTTAGTAGAACAATTAAGTGCATTACAGTTTCTGACTAATATTTAGTCTCTTCCTATTAATGCTGAGACCATGCACAGTTTATGGACTTAAAATCTTTTTGCATTTCCAGGAAGATTATTGTAATTGAAAATATGCAAACAGTATTAAGATACTTAAGATATTGTATGTTATTTATTGCAATGGAATTCTTGAGACTTTTCTTGAAGTTTCCAAGAGCAGAACAGATGATTTGGTGGTTCATTTGTAGAAGATGAGTAAAAAGATAGGAAAACAAAAACCATAGAATTATAGACGTGAAAAAGTTTCCACTGTCATATCATATTACAGAAGGTGAATCTTGAATTCAGAGCTTAACAAGTCATTTGAGGAATATTTAAGCAGTTTATTAAAACATCTGCATTGCACTTACAGGAGACCAGATTCTGAAGAAGTACCACAGTATGGCCGGGACACACATAAACCATTCACAACCTCACCTCACCTCACTCCTCAGCCAGTGGAACTGATATGGCACAGCCACGGGTCTAACCTACCTCATGGGTTCATATGTATATCCATATGGACTTTATATGTACTGTATCCATACATTTGCCTTGTCCTGGCTACTGTGCATATCCTCCTTAATTCACTCCTTGATTCCTATGGAACAGGATTCTCCACAGATCTTTTACATCGTGCCAACACGATGAATGTGGTGTGTATAGTATGGCATGCAGTCAGGACAAGGCAGCTTGGGTTTTACCAGTCAAACAATGAAGCAGTGGGTGCCAGCCCAGTCTAAAAGGAATGAGACCAGGGTAAGGAAGTACTGGCAGACAGATTGCAGGACACTCCATGAATATATTTCAAGAACAATGAAAACAATATCCTGTTTCCTTGTACCCTGGGAAATCCATAGCTGAAATAAAGCTTAAGGTATTAGTCTAAAAGTAAAATGATACAGGTGAAGAACTTAGACATCAAACTATGCATTCTGTAGGCTTCATGATCAGTTTTATGAGGGCTTCAGGAGTAATATGACCCTTCTAATATTTAAAGGCCTTAAGTGTTTAAGGTAAAATATTGTAGAGGCTAATGGAGGATGGAGTGATTAAAAATTATCTAAATTATCTGAAGCTCTGAGAACTCTCAGCTCCTAGAAATTGATCTAATATACCACACCTTCAAGGCACTATGAGAGTATAGTAGCTATGATGGTCCAAGACTCTGGAAAATACATGCTTTGCAGACAGAGGCAACTGAGAATCTGTGTCTGAAGGTTTGCATTGTGATACCCAAGCACATGTGTGAGCTACGACTATGCACCCTGAAACATGTATATTAGCTAAGTGTCTTGTTTGTATTGAGGACCTTTTCATCTTTTCCCTTCTGACTTCTATAAACGTTTTTTAACCACTTAAATGTTTTAATTAAATTGTAAGAAAGTATAAAAAATTCATCATGACAGGACACACCATGTGCGCATATATTGCAACAGTGTAAATTTGGTGTATTTCTGTCTGGAATAAATGAAAGGTATTTACAAAATGTAAGTGTTGTGGAGACAGATCGAACTTGCACAATACATGTTATATACATGCACCTTTTTTTCAAGGTAAAAAGGAAACTAATTTTTTTGTTGTTGTTGTTGTTTCTTTAGTAGATTCCAGATTGTAGCTGTCAATCTTGGCTCTTTGGTATTGTTTAAATCTAGTTGCAATTAAATAAGAATGTGTTTTCCTAAACACTTTGTAGCACAATCATATGTCCTTTTGCTCAGCCAAGTGTGTACTTGAGGAGAAGAAAACAGAGAAGTGCCTTCAGCCCAAGGACATGGAAAGTGTAACCCTTCAATAATTAAGGTCTTTGATGCTTTGAATCATTTAGATGATAAGATTGCTTTGAAGTAAATAAATAACAAATTAGAATTTGTGGTAGTCACAGGTGTTTGGCACGACTGCTTGTAATCAAAAGCAAAATGAATGCATTTTACTCTGTGTAATTAGAAAAATAAATGAAGTTTATATGCAAATTGTAAGGCACTTTACTAAGAGATAACCGGTCAGACGGCTTTTTGTAATTTAAACTTTCATTTATGGGGAGAATTTGCAAAGTATCCATTTTCAATGCAATTTCAGTGCAGCTGCTTGAACTATCTTAGTCTTCCTAAGAGAGAAATTCAAACATCACTGGTACCATGCCAATCTTGTTACAGCACAATAAGGACAACATATGCATTTTTAAACTTGTCTTTCTTTCCCCACCTCTGAAATGATAGCAAACAAAAATCCCTGAAGGTTAGGTGAAATTACTTGATGCCAGTAAATAAGTAAATAAATAAATAAACACTGGGAGATAAATAAAGAAAAAATCTGCTAATATGTTTCAAGCATTTTTTGAGATTGAAAGTTAATATTGAAGAACAATGGGGGTTTTTCACCAATCTTCCGCAGTCAAGGGAATGTTTCCCCATTGGCTGGCATTGCTGAAGCAATCTCAAACATTTCCATTTGGAGTATTGAAGTCACCTTCAAAATTCATGACTGACAGAGAATGCATGAGGTAGAAATTGCTTGGAGTAGGTATGCCAAGAAGAAGATGGATGAAAGTGTCTTAATAATGAAATGGGATTTGTTGTGAAGGGACATGAGATAACAGATAAGAGATTAGTCCAAGGAAATATGAGACAGTGGGATAAACAGAAAGAGTGTAAAAGCACCAAGCAAAAAGCAGATTCAGACACAGAAACTGAGAGGAGGACTCAGAATAGGCATGTGGAGAATGAAAAGCATAAGGTAGAGGAGAACAGAGGAAGCAATGCATGAAGCCATGATGAAACTGGTTTTTTCAAGGCTTTCTTTTCAATATGAGGTCTGTAAACTTCAAGATATTGTGACTAAGAAACACAGCTGACATAGCTGACAGAATTAGCTGATAAAATTAAGGTTTGATTTTTTAAATCTTGAACCATTGCCTAACCAGTATTGAAGATATCTTCCCAGTGTTCAAACAGGTTATCTCTGTAACCTATCTGGAAGAGAAAGGTGGAAGAAATGAGCATTTCTCCTATCCTCTGAATAGTTAGACAGCAATAGCTGCAAATCTGTGATTGAGAGTATTAAATCACACTCAAATTCTCTCTGAGTCTCACTTCTTACCCTAAATTGTTAATATTGCCCTAACTATTGGCAGACATTCTTGTTTTTTGAAGAAAAGAAGGACCCAAATTCTGACTAATTTTAGTAATACCAATCATGCTTTTTGTAAATACTTTCATGAACCTTTTACTTGAAAGGTAATACAGTTAAAGTGTCTTAAATGCTCACCTCCTATATTGTTGTGGTTTAACTCCAGCCAGCAGCCAAGCCCCAGGCAGCTGCTCACTCACTCACTCCCCCAGCAGAGAAATTGGGGAGATAACTGGAAGGGTAGAAGTTAGAAAGCCCATGAGCTGAGATAAAAACAGTTTAATAGGGAAGGTAAAAACACACACAAGCAAGGCAAAACAAGAAATTAATTGACTGCTTCCCATGCCTGGCAGGTGTTCAACCATCTCCCCATCATAGGTAGCAGTGACTTGGGAAGACAAGTCAAGACAAGACTTCAAATGTTCCCCCCTTACTTCTTCTTCCCCACACTTTCTATACTGAGAATTATGTCATATGGTCTGGAATATCCCTTTGGTCAATTTGGATCACCTGTCCTGGCTCTGTCTACTCCCAACCTCCCAGGCAACTCCAGCTTCCTCACCAGCATGGCAGTATGAAAAGCAGAAAAGGCCTTGGCTGTGCGTAAGCCCTGCTCAGTAATAAGAAAAACATCTCTCTGTTATCCACCTTGTGCTCAGCACAAATCCTAAACACAGCCCCATACCAGCCACTGTGAAGAAAATTAACTCTACATCAGCTGAAAGCAGCATGGCTATATCCTGGTCAATGGCAGGTTGAATATGAGTCAGCACTGTGCTGTGACAGCCAAAAGGGAAAATTATATCCTGGGGTGCATCAGGCACAGCATTATGAGCCAGTTCAAGGAGGGGATTGTCATGTTCTACTCTGTGCTGATGCAGCTTCATCTCAAGTTCTATGTGCTGTTTTGGACACTGCAATATAAGAAGGATTCTAAGCTATTAGAAAGCATCAAAAGGAGAGCTAGAAAGATGATGAAGGGTCTGGAGGAGAAATCATATGAGGAGTAGCTGAGGTCACTTGTTCATCCTGAAGGAGACTCATGATGGGTCATGACAGGTGGGACAGACACCCATTCCTTCTCTGGGGTGACCTGTGACAGGACTTGAGGGAATGGCATGAAGCTGTTACAGGGGAGATTTAAATTACATGTTAGGACATGGTTCTTCACCCAGAGGGTGGTTGGACATTGGAACAGGCTTTCCAGGTAAGCAGTTTTAACACCAAATCTGACAGAGTTTGAGAAACATTTCCACAAAGGTCTCAGGCACATCAATTATCCCTTGTGAGCTGTTCCAGCTTGGGATATTCTATGATTCTATGATGCACTATTTTTCCCTACATTTCACAGTAGCTGACCTTTTGCTTTTATATGGCATCTATTTTCTTGATTAATATTACAATGCATCACCTTTATGAGCAGTTATGCCACCTCTCTTTCATCAGGCTTTTGTTGGAAGTGACTTCTATGACTATTAATTATTTCCCACAGAATTCAGCCCCAGCTAGTAACCATGCTTATTAAGAAAAAAAAAATTGCATCTGTAAGCTTTTGCATAATTAACCTGTACATATTTATTAGGGGGAATAACTATAAGATTATTTATGTCACAGTAGGAAAAATGATTCAGAAAGGCCTAAGGATTCTTCTTACAAAATTTTAAAAAAATATGCATTACAGTTTAAAACCTTCTTAGTAGAAGTCTAAACTGTCTTGTACTAGCTGTGAAGTATTCCTTTTAATACTCTTACTATTGACCAATTCTTTGACTACAGGAAATTCTTGATGTGTAGCATGAAGTATCTACTATTGTTGTATTATTGTGGTGATTAGAGGAAATCCTAAAGCCACAAGTGCAGAGATGTCAGCTGTAGTGAGCTGGCCAGATTTTAGTGGAGATAGCTGCAGATCTTTTTATTCAAGCATGTTTGCTGTGCCAGTTCCCTGCAGCACTTCCCTTTTCCATTGTCATAATCTGGTGCTTCTATCAAGCAGGTTCCGTGTTCCAACCTAGCAGTGATTTAATTAGTGACAAATAAAATGATCAAGAAATGCCATCTTTGTCTTCCCCCTCCTCCGCAGGTATTTAGACCTTCACAGCTGCTCTCTTTTCCTAGAACTACAGAGGGTATTCTGTTGGTAGACATTTCTGTATAGAATTGTTTCAATTGAATTGTGCTCTGTTAATCTGTTTCCTCCTTACTTGATATACTTTCCTAAAAGCTTTTTAGAGGAAGGCTCATAATTCTGTTTATACTTTGCTTAACAGAAAGGGGATCCTGGTCATGTCTGCAGATTGCAGCCATTATCACAATAAAATAAAACATTAAAAAGCCATGGTAAATACATAAGAATGTCTCATTCCATCTAAAATGAAGGAGTGGAACACAAGATGACTTCTTTATGATGCACTGTAATGTAGTCTTCTTAAATTCAGTGGCTTAGCACAGAAAACCTTCACCAAAATCTCTGCACACTGGGAAATTAGGTTTACAGATATGCCTTGAAAATCAGGCATGAGGCTTCTTGAAAAGAATGCAATTTAAAACAACAGATTTATTTTTTGACAATTATTGTTTCCAGATATTGTTTCTTTTACAAGTTTTTGTTCAGTAAAAGACAACCATGAGAAAAATAATAGCAGCTATGACACACATTTAGAGATGAGTATGTCCACAAATACCTGCTTTTGGAAGCTGCATGACATTTCATACTTTACACAGTGTAAGACCCTACATGATCAACTGGTGCCATCAAATTCTCACTCATGTTTATGCAATTATTCGAGTTGTCTGTTCAAAGGAGATAAGAGAAAACTTTAAACTGAGAATCTTTATTCACACAATGATTATAGCACAATATTAGCATGATTTAGATGCTGAGGCTCCAAAGCCTAGGAGAAGGAAACACCCAGACATTCCAGCCCACAAAGTGCTGCATACTCCTTTCTCCCTTTGTCTCCAGCTGTAGATGAGGATATTCATTATTTCCATGTGTCAAGCGCAGAAATTGATTGCAAATTAGAGGCACATGCTTTTACTAAAGACAGGAACTGAATTATGACTAGATTGTAGTTCCAAATTACACAGTATATGAAAATATATAAGCTGCAGGGGAATACAGCTCAAGATGAATTTGTCCTTTTTATCTCACAAATGAAAGCTATTCTTTATCCAACAAAAACCTAGAAATAGACAGTATTCAAAAAATCACAAAGTTGATGCAACACTTCATCTTGTTATTTGTCACTAAAAATGTCTTTTAAACATTTTTATCTTTTATCTTTTTTTTTATTTTATCTTTCTTTCCCCCTCTGTTTTTTACTAATGGGATCTTTCTTAGTGTGGAATAAAACACTGAAAGCAAAAAAATAACAAAAAAAATCCCAAAAAGCCCCAAAAAAACCACAACCCCAAAAAAGCCCCAAACAACCAAACAACAAAAGGGGAGAGGGCAGAGGGAAGGGGGGAGAAAGAGAACATTCAATGCCTCATTCAATTCTAAAGCTCCATTCTTTTATCAAGAGAAGCTGATATTTTTTAAATTCTGTGTTGAAAGGTGTGGACCTTTACCTTTCAATTTCAGCCTGTGAGTTAAATTTATTTTTGAAAGAACTTGAAGGTTCTCTAGTTGAAAGAGGCAATCATATGCCTGAGGACATATAAATAGGAAATGACAATGGAGCATTTTACTTATTTGTTGAAAAAAAATAGTAACTATAACTCCAACTTGGAAATAAGAAAATACTTTCTTTAATTGGCAGTGTTCTGCATACATATTGTTGGAAAGAATCTACAGTCTAGCACGATTCTGTTTCAGTAGTAAAAAGCCCATTTTGTCTACACCCAGAGGAGCCAGGACTTCCTTCCTATTTAATACTGAGGAAAGGAATTTTGTTTGAGATCCAGTACTTATTTTATTTTCTGTTTCAGAATGATAATCACTAGCTGAGTCTACCAGGACTGGCTCACAGGAAATTCAGATTTTCTCCTAATCTTGGTCACAGACTTTTCTATGAGATCTTAGTCACTTTCTTATATTGCAATCTCCAAAAAAAAAACCCAAAACAAACAAACAACCGCAACCCCCCCCCCAAAAAAGCAGGGTATTTACCAAATTGTTATATTACTTTGAGATTCTTGGAAGAATGATATTAATACAAACACTTAAGTAAACTAGGCAATATTTTTAATGAAATCAAAATTTGATATAGGAAAACACTAATAGTAAAGAACACTGTAACTTAGCTGACTGATGAGAAAAATCTTCTAAAACTGTCCAATCTTTTGCTGACATTACAAACAGCAATATTTTGCTTTGGCGATTGTCAGCATGACAATCACTTTGTATTTGATCCAAATTCTCCCCATTTTGACTTTCATATAACTGGAACATGAAATGTCTTTGAAATTTTGAATTTTTTTTCAGAAATTCAGTCTTTTTAATGGCTTTTAAATTTTAATTGCTAATTATTACTAGGGACAGCTTTTCAGAGTGAAAGAGAAACCTGAGAAGAGTCTTGTGAATCCAGTTTCACTCTGGGCTAAAGAGAGATCAGACTGCCAGTCCCATGCTTTGCCTATCTGGTGTGGGCTGGTATCAATTAGTGCATCCTTTGGTTTAACAAGAAATTATTCTCCTGGTCTCTGTTGGCAGGTAGGGATGGCACAGAAACCTTCACTCTCTGATTGCTTTGAACATTTTTTCCTGAAAAGAGACCATACAAGATATTTTTTTGCTAAGTATTTTGTCAAGTTTCTATGGACAAAAAAGGAGAATTATACTCCTAAAGCCACATTTAATATGTCTCTTCTCCTGCACAGCATGAACTGAAATACATCACTTTCATCACTTTGGCTTCCATCAGCTCATCTAGGCAATTTTTATTTTCACTGACTGGATGCTTCTCAACTCTTTCTTTAAAGGCAATCCAAGTAGCAAGCTCCTGTCTACCAACTCTTGGGAAAGACAGAGAGAGTATGAGCAGATGTATCCAGCTGCAATAGTCAGAAACCTTATTTCCTTTATACCCCCAGGAATTCCAATCCTTTTTTTTTTTTTTTTTCCTTTTGAAGAGTGTGTGCATATGTGCAGGGATGGGTGAATTTTGTTAGCAGATGGAAGGAGGTCACAGGTGGTTTTGCATCGAAACATAATTAAATTTCATTGATTAAATTAAATGTCTGACAAATATATGGCCTACCCATCCCACCATGAATGGGGCAGATAAAATTCAGCTCCATACTCCAGCCACAACTATTTGCTTTTGGAAAGGGAAATGAATTTGGAGTGAACTCACTTGATGCTTCCTGACTCTGAATCCTTCATCAAAATTATTTCTCCATCAGCCTGGGATGAGAAAGCAAAATCACTCACAATTAGCAGGCTTGCCTTTTTTTTTTTTTTTTTTTTTTAAATTTTTTTTCCATTTTNTTTTTTAAATTTTATTAGCATTTGCACCAGTCATAGAGCTGATGATGCCAGAGAATACCTTTCTTATACTCAACAAAATTGCCTCATACATGCCTGGGAAGATCATTCTGATCAAAAATAATTAAGAAGGAAGGAGAGTTATTAAAGCTGAAGGCAGCTATCTAATTGCCAATACTGAGTAGCATAATCTTTATCACAATATGAGGGAACACACTGTAGCTGTTGCTTCATTCTGTTCCATCTCTGAACTCAATTGACACAAAGCAAAAAACTAAGTATAGTCTAAATAATTTGGGGACAGGGACTTTGGTGTCTGTCACTGATGTTTGCAGAGAAGACAGTTTGCCATTTATATTTCAGATTATAGGTAATGAAAATTGAATCAGTAATAAATACCAGTAAAGGTCTAATACATCAAGGTTTTTGAACATCCACAACTCTGCATGGTTTTTGAGTACTGTCTCTGATTATTTACGTATTTAGGAAATGCTCAGAGGTCAATTTAAGGAGTTGTCAAACTCCTATAGATCATTTTGCATCAGTTGGAGCAGAAAAGTAAAATCAGATTTTTGTAGGACTGGGACCTGTTTAATTAACTGATGTCCAATGAGAACTTCAAACAGAAATCAGTATAAAAATTCTTATAAAATTCTTATAAAAGCTTTCCTCAAAAATGACAGAATTACACTGTAACTGTTTAAGTATCTTCAATCAACTGACTTGGGTTAAAAACCACTTGAGAAGACATACATTATGAGATATTTTATTTCTTTCCAGATGGAAAAAATATGAAAGAAGCTTTTCCTAAGAATTTCATTCCTACATTCTTGCTTGTTCAGTAGAATATCACATTTTAGTATGAAGGGTTTAGAATTAAGTTTGATTTCAATATATTGAAGACTTAGAGACTTCTAACGTTCTTTGGCACTTCCTTGGCAGAGGTAAATGTGAGGGGGAAAAAAAGGTAGATTACAAGAAACTCAGTATATAGCTATTTGAGGCCTTAATCTGCAGGGCTATAAATTCTGCAGGATTATTTCGGCTATGTTCTCTTACTTGTACCTCAGTGAAGAAAATGCATAATCAGAGAGGATATCACAAAATAGATTGTGTGCACTCTGTTCGTGTGTTTGGTTTAAGCGCATGGGTCAAAAAGTGTGTCCTTAGTATCTTTCAAATGTTCTCATGCATGGTTAGTGCTCATCCTGATATGGTGAATAGATATTAAAGCCTAACTATAACATTATTTTTTAAGATTCTTACTTCAAACGGTAAGTTTTGCACAAAACCAACATGGGATCTTGGTGTGGAGCTTTTTTTGTCATCAAGAATGTGCATTACAATTGCTTGTGTGAAAGATTTTTTTTTTTGGGGGTGAGCAAGTTAAAAATAATTTTGGTCTTTTTTTGTGTAAATAATAGCAAATTTGGTTAAAAACAAAGTATAAATTATTTGAGTTGGTCTTCCTTGGGCACATATATATATGTAAGGGTTTATGAGCATACTAGATTTTTCTAGGATAGTCTAGAGATGTTTGTAATGTGACCTATGTAACATTTTACTTATTGCAGTCATTCAGAATCCCCTGGCAAACACTTTCTTAAGAGCAGAAGGCTTCCATTTTACTGGAAGAGAATATATTTCCCATCCTGTAGCTGGAAGAACTCCTTCTCTTTTCCCAGGAGAAGAAACACACTCTTCAGAATAATCTCCCACTTGGAATAGTTGCAAACACTGAAAGCTATCTCATGATATACCACACAAAGCTACTCAGTTTATTAAAAATCTCATAGGTTGAAAACAACTTGCTTTCAATATTCTCTCCAAGAAATTATCCACATAGACAGCTTATTCGGATTCTGAGATAGTGTTAGCAGCCAAGAAATCTGGCATTCACATGTTTTCAAATCTACTTAAGTCAAAATAAAACACATTTAGGCAGTATATAGCCTGGGCAAGAGCTCATCATGAAACTGAACTTGTTTTTTAAGAGATATGAATGCAAAGGGACAGGATCAAGGCTTCAGCTTTTGGTCAGGCCTGAGGAATCACCCCTCTTGTGGCAGCTTTCAGCTGTGTGAACATTCCCAGTATGGTTCAGTACAAAGCCAAAATGGCAGAGCTGGTAATGGGTTGCAAGTGTGACAGACAGGAAGTGCTCTTCATGCCATTTACAGCTGAGAGACAGAGTTCAGCAGATCTCAATCCACCTCTACAGTTATTATATACTGACTTCTAATTGAGGCTCAATAGCTAGGCATTAATTGATAATGCTAGTGCTGAATGCACTGGTATCCCTGCTGAGGTGAGTGTCTGAGGGGATATTTTTCTCTGTTAACTCATTGCTTCCAGGGGAACTAGAGATGAAGGATGATAGACAAGGAATACTTACACAGACAGATACTGATTTCTCCTCTGTCATGACAAGCACCAGTCTCAGCTGTAGGGGAGCAGACTGCAGCAACCAAAGCTCCTCAAGCCCAGTACCCATAGTATTTGTATGTGGTACTAGCTTCTATAGAGGTAATCAATCATTTATTACCTAATAAAAGCCTGCTTGACCCTCACACTGCCTCCATGTTAGAGGATTTCAAGCCTGAAAATTCAGCTACATATGCAAGTAGTCACAGTGTGCAGAGTTCTCAGAAAGCCTTTATGCCAATGATAAGTCACACAGAAAACTTCTAAGAAAGCCAGGGGCACAGACATGGAGACAGCTATTTTCTATACCAACAAATTTCTCCAGGGTAGAAAACTAATTTCAGTTTTCAATCCCTTTCTTCTTGCAGAAAGTCCCAGATGCATGTCAAAGAGCATAGAAACCTTGTGCAGTCCACTGCCCTCCATCAGAAGCTAAGCTGAGACTAACAGCTGAACAAGGTCTGTGAGTTGGAACCCCACAGAGGCTTTCAAACCAGAAGACAGAGGCTTTAACTTTGAAGCTGTCCACTTTCCCTCTTATCGGGATGCTCATTTTGTTTGGAATTATCTTCAAAGTTGAAATAACTAGGGGATTCTGATATGTGATAATACAGGAAAGAGAATCAGATGTTTCTGTGAATGTTGCAAATACAGGACTGTGTTAAGGAAACTTTCCTGTCTGACCATCCAAGAGCCCCTCTGTCAGTCACAATTCCACAGTCAGAGACCTTAATTGCTGGGACTGGATCCCCTTCACAGTGGGTGGCTCCAGGGACCCAACAGGTGCCCCACTTGACCTCCTACACACCCCACACTCACACAGTCAGACAAGGTTTCCTTAGCAGCTCAACTCTGTTTCTCATAACAGAGTACTAGACTGCTGGTTCCTTAAAATAATTCAAACTTGGTGCGACACCAGAATAACAGCTCGAGCTGGGTGTCTCAGAAAGGGCCCTGAACAAAGGGCTGCCTGAGCTTTTATACCCTCACAGTTTAAGCCCACAAAAGCCAGTGATCCTTGGCTCCTGCTGTGTCTCTGAATGTGCCCCTCACCTGGCTGGCCATGGTCCCCAGGCCCTTTGTTGTGCAAAGGATGTGCAGTTCATGGTCCCTGGCCTCGGGCTCCTCCCACCCAGAGCTCAACCTGCAGCTCACACTGCAGCTGCAAACCCAGCTACCTGCGCTGAATGGATTCCTCAACAGCTAACAGGAAAATTCCAGGTATTGCTAATGATCCATCTTACCACTGCAGGATTTCCTTCACAGATTTCACAGCAGACATTCTAAAAGTTTGTAGAGTTTACTTTCAGATGGGCAGGGTGGAGTGCAAAGCTCTCAAATACAGTACCCTCAAACCTGTTTTCCCGTGTGAACTGCTGTTCAAGACACCTATATTCACAACTGCTTTCTGATAATGATTAGAAATATTCATCAAGTGGATATTTGTTCACTCTTATCAATAGCATGGGCAAACCCGATGCAGGAATGAATGATGATTGACATCTGACTCCAGATCTGTGGAATGCTGAACATTTGCTTTATTAGAACTATACTATATTACACTAATATACTATTTAAAGAGATACTATACTATATCA
The DNA here is from genome assembly GCA_013399945.1 of Ploceus nigricollis. Lineage (NCBI taxonomy): Eukaryota > Metazoa > Chordata > Aves > Passeriformes > Ploceidae > Ploceus > Ploceus nigricollis. Next base: position 419,708 of record VXBC01001701.1, on the reverse strand, counting down.
TACTTACTTACTTACTATCTAACAAGTAACTAACTGTATCTAACAAAACCCATGACTCTCTGCTGAGAGTCCCGAGACACAGCTGGATCCAATTGGTCCTACAACCACCACCAGAATCCAATCAAGCAATCACTTCAGGTAAACAATCTCCAAACACATTCCACACGGGGAAAACACAGGAGCAGAGATAAGAATTGTTTTCTCTTCTTCTCTCTGGAGTGCTTCTCCAGGAAAATCCTGAGAGAGAGAGTTATGACTCTCTGTCCAAAGAATGTGAATGTCACACACTCTAGTGTATGGAAAGTAACAATTCCATATTCAGCAATAAACACAAATGTTTGTTATGTGCCATTTTATTACCTCAATCATCTAATAGAGAGATAGGGATAAACCCATGTGTCTTAGGTGTAAAATGCACACTTTGTATAGGGAATGCTAAAGGTTAATCGATCATAAACATGTTGAAATCAAAACATTTTTGGCAGTGATACGGTGAATTGTACCATCTGCCATTTTATTAAACATATTTACACAGACAAAATGAAAATCTGAAAGCTGCTGACTACATGGATCACATTGTTGAATCAGTTAGAACTCCTGCTGGATCACACTTTACTATCTGATGTGTTTCTAAACATCATGAAGTGCTGTACCCAAAAATTGAGAGGTAGCGAGTACTATTTACTTTACAATCAGAAAGGATGCCCCAGACCAGGGCATCAGGCAAGTTCCTGATCACAACTGATATCCAGCTGAAAAGTCTGTTCATGGTTTGGGGGCCCAGACCAGAGACTCCACGATCAGGTATAGGCTTGGCTGTGGTGGGAGCTGTGACTCAGGCAGGGACCAAGTTCAAGAGCTTCTGCCTGAAATCAGCTCCCATGGGTCAGCCCTTGTAAGCCTCCCCCAGGAGCCCTCTCAGGGAGCCTCTCCCAGTGTCACCAGCTGCACTGTGCCAAAGCTGGCTCTGAGCTCAGGCAGACAAAACCCCACCATGGGAGAAGATTTGCTCAGGGTCCTTCCAGCACAGTTGTTTACATGCAAATATGCTACTGTTGTGAAGGATTCAGCACTTCAGCTAGATCATTCTATCTGCTTCTAGCCCACTGCAAATGTGAAATAAATTACTTGGCAATTGCAGAAGAGTAGGGAGTGTGTGAGGAATCCATTTAGAAAAGTCAGCTGAGAAAAGGTAATTTGTTATGGCATGGTAAGTTGGTTGTTTATAATTGTTGGTAGTTTCATAAAGATTTTTGACTTCCAGAGGGTTAACCACCTTCTAGTGTCTCACTGTCTTCTAATGAGGAGCAACAGACAAATGGGAGCATTTAACTTTCCAGATTTATTGCCTGATTTTCTGTGTTGTATAATTCAGCTCAATTACCCAAGACAAAAAAATGTCAACAGATTGCTTTTATTTTATTAAAACCTGCTATTGGAAATAACCTCTGAAGAAGTACATCTTTCTTGGAAAACAATGCAAAATTAGCTGGATGTATTTCATATTTTTCCAGTTCTTCACACGTTGGCTATTACAACTACATGCTACTCACTGGATACAAATTAGTCTAGTGGTTTGATCCAATGTGAAAGCATGTTTCATCTAAAACAAAGGAAAAAAGAGTGAATAACTAACTAACTAAATAAATTGATTTATTTTAAATGCCCCTAATCCTGGGGGAAAAAAACAATGAAACTATTTCATGAAATAATTTCTCAAAAATGTGCCTCAAACCAGTAGTGCATGAGTGATTTCAGAATTACAACTTGTATTTTCAATTTTATCCAAAACAAATGTCACAAAATTTCCAACTCCATTATTGCACTGAGCTCTCAGTAATAATGGTATGGTTTAGTCAATGACACATGTTGACCTTTGTAAGTTGCTTTCTGCTTTGGTTTTTCCTTTTGATTAATTTTAGTAGCTATTTTGATAAGTGCTATGTATTAGTAGGTACCATGATCCAAGAAGTCAGAGGTTCTGATTTTTGCCATTTCTGTCACTACTTGTTTTGAGATTGAAGTCCTCAGTGTTTCAATGCCTTCCATTTGGCTCTTCTAAAATAGGACTGAATTATTTTAAATCTATAGTGATGAAATAATGAATGCTTGCACAGAGATTTGAGAATATAAAGTGCTCTATAAATACCAAGCATTATTATTACCAGTCTATAATGGAAGAATGCAATCCTGGAAGGAAACCAACAATGAATTCAAAGCTGAGGGATTAAAACTAATGATTTCAGAAGAAAGAGCAAATTTAGCCTGAGACATGTGTGTCCTATAAACACATTTTTAGAGACCTCACACTACCTTAAAATGTTGCCCTGTCACACAAATCCCAAGAAAATTACAAGAATTTTATGCTTTAAAAATAAGCAACAAAAAGGTCTCAAAGAATTTGCAGGTCAAAAATACACTATAACCTAACCTGGTCGCTGGAAAATGATATTGGATGTCTAGTTAGAGTTTGGCCCAGGATGTCTTGGGTATTTACCACAACTAACCTCACAGTTAACACTGCCTAATACAGCACACAATTCCAGGTGCATGGACAGTGGAATAACAGCTCCCTCCCCAATATCTTCTATATCACAGGCTGTGTGTATCCTGGTACAGTATGTTAGTCCATACTTGACTCGTGGTATCTGTGATGTTTAACAACACTGTGATGATGGCCAAGCATTCAGGAGATTAGAGTCTGTTTTGTTGTATGGCTTTATGCATATCTACCTCTTTCTCTGTGTCGCTTTCTTCCACAGACCCATTTTTATTTTTTCCTCAGATGAGCACTATAGTGGAGAAGGTAATGCCATTATTTTATGTGTTTTTCTTTTACTTTTTCATACAGAAGGTGCTCAATTTCAGTCCACCATGACCTCCACAATAGTTCAATACCAGAACAATATTGTGTTCCAATTATATTTTATTTTTATATCTTTCTTTTTATTGAGGTTAGCCTGAGACACAGAATTAGAGAACTTAAATACAATAAAGCTGCTGACAGTTAAGCAACAATATCTAGAGTTGTGATCCAACTTCTCTACTTATTTATCACCAAAGTCAGGAACCATAAACTTATGAAACACTATCTAAACTGTTATAAACTTGGAATTCTGTTCCTGTAGAAGTCCAAAACTGATCTAGCTTAGGCAGCTCTGAATAGAGCAGGCCTGTATTTATTATCTTCAGGACATAGTGTTGGGGGAAGGAGTTGCTTCCATAATTATCTGTGCAAATTAAATTTGTGTAATGATTTCTGCAATTTTGAGTGACCTGCTAGAAGACTCACTAAAAAAACAGGCAGAAGTCTTGGGCTTACAGGACTGCACTAAGCAAATTAAGTGTCCTTCCATACACTCCAGCAGGGAGAATGTTGAGTATGGGGTTTCTGAGGTGTCAGGAACTGATTTTATCCAGCAGCAGGGAGAGGTAAAATATGTGAGTATAGGAACACAGCAATCCTCCTAGCTCTTTGTCATAACATATTATTACACTTAATTTTATTTAGCTGTGGGAAGAAAATCCAGTTCTAGGGTGTCAGAGGTTGTAATCTGGAGAATTAATTTCAGATCAGGAAAAAGTGCATAGGTTCTAAGTCAGAAAAAGAGGACAGCTCAGGAGAGGAGTTGTGGAGTACCTTAGCTGGAAGTTTGAAAGCAGGCAAATGACACAGACTTATGGCATCCCGTGAGTAGCAATCATGGTGTGGTGGTTTAGTGGATTAATGTACCTGAAACCTTTCTTCTCTTGCTCATCACTTAATCAAACATCCTTTGGGGAGTGGATACATGAATGCTGAGATGGAAAGCATTTTCATTTGAAAGATTTATTGTAGAAACCTAATTCTATTGAGGAAGGTTATGACCTATATCTCACAGTCCTTAAAACCTTCTAGAGAAGTAGAATTTGACACACATTTGAGTATTTACTTCTGACTAATTTGGTATTGTTTCCATGATGCCCTCCTTTGACTGGATTTTATCGTGATGCATCTGTACACAGCATAAGTGAGCATAGAGACTTTTGTAGTGTAAACAATAATAACATGATAGAAAAAGAGCTTTTTAATAACTTGTGATGTCCACATTATAAGCAATGTAGATAAGGGTTTTATTTTAAAAAACAATGCGTGCTTTTTAATCTTACAGCATACTGTTATAATATAGAGAGCAGAAATACTAAACTAAGTGAGAACTGGTTGGAAATTTCCAGAGAGTACTGAAAAGTTTTCACTTCACATTGAATAAATAAGTTTCATCTGAAACAAAGCCTTGAACCATACTTCTTGGTATTATAATCACTAGGATATATAGGCAATTTTGCACCCTTCTTTTCTTACTCTCTTGGGCTCAGTTAATTAATATTCATGTAAAACAGCTACTCTAGCAGAGAGGATTGAAAAAAACATATTGCATAATAACAAATGTGTTTGAAGGTAATTTATTCAGCTTCTTTGTGTGGAAACGAGGATCAAACCCTGTTCAACATGAGGCAAAAGAGAGGTAGAATTTACTAAGTTGTACAATCACTAAAAGCAATTCTGCGGCATGACTTCCTCAGTTAAGACTTTTTCCCTAGGAAACCTAGGCTGTAACAAATGGTATAGTAAATCAGTTTTTTAACCTTTGTTGTGCCAGATTAAAGTGAACCGGAATAATGTGTCATCTGGCCTCCTGTAGCCATTGCAAAATCAGCATAAAATCCCTTGGTCCTGTCTGATTTGGAAGCAATGCACTTGTCAACCTACACCTGATCCAGGCACATCATATTTTCCCAGGTGAGTGGTGCTGCAAAACACAGGTTGAATATTTAGTTATCACAGATATACAAGATATCTTGAAATTTTGAAATCACTGAAATGCCCATGGAATGGCAAAAGGACTAGCCATCCATCCTCAGAATGTGCTGAAGTGTTGAGACCCTCAAGACAACTGAAGATTGAATGTGCTGAAGTGTTGAGACCCTCAAGACAATTGAAGATTGTCCTTGCCAGTTATCCCTAGGGTATCAACAGGATAAGTGATAACTCATACTGTTCTCTTTCAACAATATAGTCCTTCCTATTCCCCATTATAAAGTCCTAATGATATGGGATCCTTTTTACAAGAGATGGGTTTAAAATTTGTTTACTAACATTGTACCAGCAGTGTTGGTGAGCATGTTACCATAAATAATGTCTTTTTTTTAAGGTTGTCTCAAGCTTAAACATACATCTTATTGTAACCAGTTTTGTCTGTCAAAGAGCACTGGACAGAAAATGAAATATCTATGTTCCTGAAAATATTGTTTCAGCAATTACTTCAGCAAAGATAACTTGAGCATCATTAATGGATATGTATTTTATATATAATGGACAGCAGAGCTGCATCTACAACATTATGATATGTGCTTTTGAATATATAATGTAAAAAAGAGTAAATCTAAGGGGGCCAGTAATGCTCAGAAGTAATTTGTTTCATCTCTCAGCTGCCTTCTTAAAATATTTCTTAAATATCCTTAAATTTTAAAGCTCAAAAGATGCAGAAATTTTTGCTGAGCAAACAGGTCAAAATCCAGTACCTCAATTTATCAATGTAAAGTAAAATTAAGTTTTTAGTTACTAAGTGGGACATTGTCAAGCGTCATCCTGAATTGTCACCTTTGTCAGATCTGTAGACACCATAAGAAAAAGCTGGAAACTAAACTGAAGGAAGACTTTTGTACATGTCCCACACTGCTTGTTCCATGAAGTAAGAAGCCTTAAAAGGACTGTTCAAGTTCAGAGTCTTGATGAGGAAAGAAAAAAGTCATTAAAGATCAAATATGTTCCTTATTAAGAGCCCAAGGTAGCTACTGCTGCTCTGGAATTTAGTGTTCCTGAGAGTGGCAGCTGCAGTACCACCTAAAGAAACAAAATTGCACTTTTTGTGCAGCTAAATAATTTCAACGAAAGAAAATTAGTTCTTCCACTAATCTTCTACCCCAGAAAGACTTCTGAAATGTTATATATGATGTCAGTAATTTCCTAAACCAGCAGGAATTCAATGGCTGAATATCTGTGACCTTTAGCTTTGAATCTTTTAATTATGCTTTTACCTCTAGCTGTTTATCAGATTTACAAATTCCCCAATGTAGACTAAGACTCCTGGGGGTTTGCCGGGCCACTTAGAGTGAAGTACATTTTGTGACTGAGGTCTATATGTCTTGGTTTATTTCACAGGCCTATCCCACAGTAAGTCCTCTTGCTGGCTTAGCAATTTTAGCAATAAACAAAGAGGTACCTCCAAGCTTTAGACAGGATGAATCATATTGTGCCTTCTACATAAAAAGCCCCAAAACTTTCCAACACTAAAGAAACATTGAGGCCAGAAAGTTGGTGGCATTTCTCTCAAGTATGTTGAATGTGAA
>VXBC01001701.1:361074-413271 GCA_013399945.1 Ploceus nigricollis | reverse complement strand
GGGGGGGGGGGGGGGGGAAGACACTATATGTGGCACTTTATAGCTCAGAATGTGTAATTTTCTCTGTGCAACAAGAAAAAGAATTCTCTGAGTTCTAAGAGAAAAAAATTTTCTCTGTGCAACTATGTCTTGATATAGACCATAGCATGCAGATGATTACTGGCATATATTTTAGTGTGTAACTCTCCAATGCTAATCCTTCACTCATGACAGCATGGCTCACGGGAGCAGCCATTCTTTTGGTTCTTAACACCCTCTGGTAGCTCTCCACAGCTGTGTGTGTGAAGGGGAAAGCAGTACTTTTCTGCTTTTCTGCTATTCTCTCTCCCTGCTCTTGTTCCAGAATCAGAGTGGTACTCCTGGTTGTAGCTTCACTCTGACAGATGCTGCCTCATCTATGGCAATGTTCATCTGTATCTTTGCTCCACTCATCTTTTTATCCCTACTATGTATTTCTTCTGTGAATGTATGAATGTGAGAAGGTGTTTTCTTGCTTCATCCATCCCTGCTGTCCTTCTCCTATGATCTTGCAGTTCCTTCTCTATCTATGTAATGATAGAAGGCATGAAAACTGAGGAGCCACTGCTTTCCCCTCCATGTCAAGGAAAAAGATGTTCACATTAACTGTGCTGAGTAATTTTATTCCAAATTTTTGGTCTTCAATTTTTCCATATTCCAATGGTGTCAAATGGATTATTGCCAAGATCAAGAGCTCAGTGCAGTTCTCTTGCCTTCCTGAATCCAAATGCATGGTGTTGTTTGGATGACCCTTGCCTTATTTTCATTTTCACTATTGATTTCTACTGTTTGGAAGCTCACTTAAGCTACCTGGAAAATGGCATGATTGAGCTGAATAAGAAATAGGAGTGGAAGTGAGTTGGAGGTGATAAAGATCAGGGGTACGCCTTCATACTGTTCCTTGCCACCCACCTCCTCTGCCAATGGTTTATGTGCTCCTGACTTACTTGACCTGGTAAAAAAACAAGACTGGCCCCAACACTGAGCCCCAGGGAGCCCCTCCTGTGATGCCACCAGCTGGCTGTGACTCCATCACTGCTCTCTGGACCTGACCATCCAGACAGTTCTTAACCTGGTGAAGAGTGTACCTGTCTAAGCCATGGGCTGCCATAGCATTCTCCAGGAGTATGCTATGGGAGACAGTGTCAAAGGCTTTGCTGAAGTCCAGGTGAAAACATCCACAGCCTTTCCTTCATCCACTAGTCAGGTTACCTGATTAGTAAAAGGAAAATAAAAGGAAAAATTTTCCTCTCATAAAAGGAAATCAGTTTGGTCAAACACCTGCCTTTCCAAAACCTATGCTGGCTGGGCCTGATCCCCTGATTGTCCTGTACATCCATGTGATCACGCTCAAGATAATCTGTTCCATAACCTTCTCTGGCACCAAGGGCATGCTGTCAGGCCTGAAAATTTCCACATCCTCCTTCCAACTCTTCTTGTAGGTGTGCATCACATTGGCTAACCTCCAGATGTCTGGGACCTCTCTGATTAACCAGGGCTGATGAGAAATCATAGAATCATAGAATATACTGAGTTGGAAGGGACCCTTTAGGATCATTGAGTCAAACACCTGGCAGTGCACAGGATACCCCAAGAATCACACCGTGTGCCTGAGAGCATGGTCCAAACTCTTCTTGAACTCTCTCAGGCGTGGTTCTGTCACCTCTTCACTGGGCAGCCTGTTTCTGTGCTCAACCACCTTCTGGATGAAAAGCCTTTTCTTGATATCCAACCAAAACCTCCTCCATCTCAGCTTAATGCTGTTTGCTCGAGTCCTGTCACTGGCCATGAGGATGATGAGATCAGTACCTGCCCCTCCACTTCCCCTTGTGAGGATAGATTGGTTTGGTGGAACTCTTCCACCAGCATCTTCAGTACCACTTGGGTGAATCCTATCTGGCCCCATAGACTTACAAGTGTCTAAGGAGCAGGGTAGCTGCAGTGGTGAGGAAAGCTAGAAGGCTGAGGAAATTTTTCCCAGAAATGTTGTATAGTCTCTGGCTTTGGAGATGTTTAAGATTTGATTGGACAAGGCTTTGATTTTCTAGATCTGTTGTGGGCAGGAACTTGGACTAGGTGACCTCCAGAGGCCCCTTCTAAGCTAAATTATTCTGTGTTTCTGTGCAGAAAGATATATTCATTTTCTAAATCACTCTACACTGGTGATAAAAGGTATATTGGGAACTTTCTATATAAAAAAGGTAAGAGGAATTTAATGANCCTACTGGAGTTTACGGCTTCTTTTGTAGTTATTTTTATTATTATTATTATTAGTAGTAGTAGTATTTTTGCTGGTATTAATCTTGTATGAGAGGAAATTTCTGGTAAGTATAGAGAAGGAAGATCAGGGAATCCATTTGCAATGCAGCAACCTCATGCAAATGCAGGCCTGAGTGCAGAAGCATAACAAAAAATATTATTGCAAAAATAACAATCTGACAGTAACATGCAGCTGCCAAACTGCCATTTCTCTCTCTGAATTAATATTTTATTTCCTCTCTGGATTTACCATAGGTGTTATATTGGGAACACACTTATGATTGAATTGAGATCCTTTTAATCTCGTTCCTCATACTACAACATAATAAACCCTTTTATTGCCCAAATTTCCTTAGAGTGTATATTATTAGGAATCATAGAATTTGTCTGATACCTGACTGCAGGAAATCAGTAAGAAGAAATGCCTTTTAAAAGTAAATGCTCTGGGAGGATTTTCACACAACCAACCAATGAATATATTAAGTGTTGTCATAGTAAATAAATAAATAAATAAAATAATGAATATTTGCCAGTCTCTCTTGCCTTAAAAACAAAAATAACTGCATTTTCCTTTCTATTTTCTCTCCAAATATTGTCCTGGAATAACTTACTGCCTTAGAAAAGCGATGATTAGCTTTGATTCTGACCGATAGGAAGAACTATTTGAATCAAACAGAAATGGGATCTTGGAAATACTCTGGAAAACAGCATGGCTTTTATGTCAAGAAAAGGACGACTCTTGATTTTGAAAGAATACAAAGCATTTTCCTATTATTTTGCCCATTAAATATGGGGTGTTTTGAAAAGCAGTCAGATCTGTGTACTCTACAAGTTTCTCTAGAAGGTGTTAAAAATTTTACTCCATGAGTGGGAGACTGTAGTAGCTAGACTTCTCAATTTTCATCAATATTAAGTTTATTAGTATCTTATTTTTTCATGATATTATATTATTATATTATGCCAAAATATTGGAGTATCTTTCCTTGTCCTACTTGCCATGCTTATTCAATGTATAACAGCTCTTTCCATTTACTAATCAAAATGAATGTTCCTTTCCTTTGTTCTCCTACCCACTGCCCCATAGAATTCTTTTTGGCATGTTTGAACAGTTTAGAAAAGAAATTCTAATTTACATAAATATGTAAATATGTAATATTAATGAAATAATAATTCTAAAGGATCATAAAAATTAAATTATTTCTTTAGTAAATATCTCGAGTATTGCCAGGAATCCAGGCACTTACAAATGATGAGAAGGTACTTTTACATCTCCAAAAAGAAGTCTGTATCTTTGAAAGGAAGTAGGAGAGAGGTGAGAGACACTCCTTGTTTTTGTCCCCGTGGCTTGTGAATTTTATCTGACTGGCTGAGATTTCCAGTAAAATTTAATAATGGAAGGAAGCTGTGATACAGCTTCAGTAGGTGAAATTACATATAGGTTGACATTAAGCCTAAGACTGGCCTTATTCTTTGTAAAAGAATAACACCAGAAGCTGTAAAAAGTTGCTGTCCCTAGAACATTTTTTTTTACTGTCCCAGCATTGGTTTCTTGATGCACATATCTGCTCCTGCAGAAACGTGGCGTTGCATTGTAGGAGACAACCTTGAGAATGGACCTTAACCAGCTGCAGTAGTGTTTAGCTTGAATGATAATAGACCTGTGCCAAGCCAGCACATTGGGACTGGGGACAGAGTAAGGAGTGCTTCCATCAGCTGTCCATCTGAAATATCTTGAGAGACAAGGTCGATGAAGAAGGAAAGGGAGGAGATACATCCATTTCCAGAGCAGGGATTTCTCTTCAGCCTGTGGTGAAGCCCATGGTGAGGCAGCTGCACCCCTGCAGCCCATGGAGGTCCATAGTGGAGCTGGCAGGTGTGTCCAAAGGAGGCTGTGACTCTGTGGGAAGCCCACAGTGGAGCAGATTTTCTGCCAGGATATGTGACCCCTTGGGGAACCCATACTGGGGAAGTATGTTCCTGAAGGACTGCACACTATAGAAGTGGCCCATAGTGTAGCAGTTCATGAAGAACTGCAGCCCATGGGAACGACTAACGAAGAGGTTAACAGAAGCCTGAACATGGGGAGGGACCCCATGTTGGAGCTGAGAAAGCTGTTCTTCTCCTGAGGAGGAAGCAGTGGCAGAAACAATGTGTGATGAACTGACCATAAACCCCATTCCCTGTACCCCTAACACTGCTGATGCGGAGAAGGCAGACAAACAGGAGTAAAGTTGAGTCTGAGAAGGAGAAGGGTGGGGGAAAAGTATTTTTAAGATTTGGGTTTATTTCTCATTATTCTACTCTGATTTGGTTGGTAATAAATATAATTTATTTCAAGAAGTCCAATCTGTTTAGCCTGTGACAGTAATTGGTGAGTGATCTCTCCCTGCCCTTATCTCAACCTACGAGCCTTTTGTTTGATAGTTTGTCTACCTCACCCTGCTGAGAAGGTTAGTAACAATATGGCTTTACTGGCACCTGGCATCCAGCCAAGGTCAAACCATTGCATTAGGTATCTGTTAATTTCTGTCACAGACTTTAGTTCTATTTCCTTTTTTAAAATCTGAGTTTTCTGAGAAATTTCTTTGGTAAAAGTCACTTTTCAAAGTCAATTTCTCATTGTTTTATAACAAAATTGCATTATTAAATGCATTTCTACTTTGGTGTGAACAAACCAAGATTAAGCATTTTGCTTATTCAGCAACAAAAATTTCCCACTAGGCCTTAAATGTGGATTATTTTCCTGTGAACACAGCTATCATGATATTCTCACTCAGTTATTTGATTGGAAGAGCTCAATGGCAAATGCAAAAGCATGCATACTACAGCATAGATAACAACATGTCATAGACAGCTCAAAAGTCCATTAATTTCACACACATGTTGCCTCTTACTAAATAACTCCTTCAGAAAAAGAAATACACAGGAGCTCCCCACACTGAAATAAAACTTCTCCTAACTGAATCCATTTGCAAAGGGAAACTAATGCTAACATCTATAAAGGCTTTGCAGTAAAATAAATATTGTTCTGAAGGGCACCTTATTTAGATAGGTTGGAGGCAGGGGAGAGAAAAATACAAAGTAAAGAATTAAATTGTGAGTGAACAGAGAGCAGCAAAAGAAAGGCTGTTTAAATTCATGCTAGAGAACATTTTCTTCCTCTTCAGTAATGTGAATGGTTTGTCATATGTGCCTGGGGAATATTCTTCTCTTTCTCTACTGTTAATTACTGCATTAATACACTTAAAATGTTTAGAGGGAAGGATGGGGAAGCTGCTTGAAATTATTTTCAAGCAGGTCTTTTAATTCAGATGCTCTGTTCTCTTCTAGGTTCCATCTTTCCTGCTCATGCTTCCTCTCCTCAATGTGTACCTTTGCTGAGCATGCAAAAGGCAGAGAAGCTGTAGATTTATAGCTCACTTAATTCTCAAGCAAGCGGGGATCGATATTCAGGACATAAGGTCTGCCCTACCCTGATAACTGTAAACCTTCCATCTATCACTGGACACCTCAGGGAAACTCACAAATCACAAAGCACTTGGTTATCCCCTCCTGGATTCTTCCTGATTCCTTGTTTAAGCTTAGCTGAGTACTCTATGTGACTCTTCTGTTGCTGTTCTACTTCTCAGGACTTAATGAGAAACCAGGAGAAGCAAAGGACAAAGAAGACTTTGTCATCCTTCAATGAGTCTTCAGCAGGCTTTGGGAAGGTTCAGAGGTTGGTTTGTTTCCTGTCTGTACCTCTTTGCAGAAAGCCAACAGTTTTAGCCATGACTAGGGTCAAAATGGTTAGTATGCTTAATGATCCAGGAAGTGGATCAATGTGTCCAAACCAGCTTTTTGTCCCAATGGTGAATTCCCAGCATGGTCCAGCAGCTGTTACTGAAACTTCAGGCTGTAGCTGCCCACCTGAGGGCAATCTTGGGAGACTGAAGGAAAGCTGCCTGCTCTAAATCAAATGGTTGTGCAAAAGATCTTCCAAAGGAGGGAATGAGATCCATGAAGAATGTTACAAAAAGTATTTGAAAACATTCATTGAGGCCCTGTCCTTGGCCTTGGGATAAACCTCAAAACATTCATGGAGCTGCACTGAGCAGTAGTTAATTAAGTCAAAGGGAGACAGAAGCTAAGTGTGATAACAAGGCAGGGAGGGGCAGTAACACTGCCAGCTGGGGCCCAGACCCACAATAACACAATGGGCAAGGATGGAACACCCATCTGGGCATGGAAGCCAGTGTACAAAGAGTACAGCAAGGCCCCAGGAAGTCCTTAGTGAAGAGGCAGATTAGAAGTCAAGCAGAAACCCTAACTTGTAGGGTTTCTCTCAGCACCTTTCCTGTTCCACTTCACCTGAAGCTCTAGAATAGTCTTAAATCTAATCTGAGTGATTTCCTAGAGATGTAAAATGCTAGTGGAAAATATTTTTGTTACCTAGAAGGCCCTTTGCATCCCCATGCCTCCTGGATTTCTAGTTTTTTTCCTTCTCCTAACCCTCAAACCTTACCTCAAATTTAGATCTGGACTAAGATTTAAATCATAAAACAAACTATGACCCAGAAGAAGTTGTTAGGGACAATCCCTGATGTAATCTAGTCCTGACTTTGGCAACTGCCTTGCAATCCCACTGCATCTATAACTTCTGTCTTTATGATCTTACTAATGCTAATGCTAATGCTAACCCAAAGCTTCAAGTGAGCTGAAGCTTAATCCAAAACCTGCTTCCATAAACTAGAGGAAGAAGTCAGAGAGAATTCTTAGTAGAGCTCACCCTTCTTCTGGCATCCCTTTTTCAGTTGCACTGTAACTGGAGTTCCAGGTTTTGTCTCTCTGTCACCCCTAGGCAGGACCCTAAAGCTAATCTTCTCCCTAAGTCTCAGGGAAAATAGCCATATCCTTGAGGAAGCTGCTATCAGGAAAGAATTATGAGAGTAGCCCACTTTCTTCTTTTGGAGCTTCGTAGCCCCACCTCCACCTGGAGCAGTAAGCTTTGTCTCCTGGCTCACTGCTTCCTAGACAGTTTTTATGAATTTCAGGAACAAGTCTCAGTCATCCTTTCTGACTATTTCCATTTTATTCAGTATTTCAGGTGTATCAGAGAGCAACAATAATCTAAGAACCCACACCTGTTCTTCAGTCTTCCTCCTTACTGTAGCTGCCCATCTATTCTCTTTCTTTTGCATCATGTGTGCTCCTGATAGATAGATAGATTCATCAATGATGCATTTATTTATTACAATATCTCTGTCCTTTTATTAAGCATGTATGCAAATTGTGGCCATGAACATCATTTTGGTTAAAGAGACACAGTGTCAATGAACTTAATATACATGCACATGTATTTGCACATCTGTAGAATCTTAATGACAGAGATCAGGATTTGATCCAAGGCAAGTTAAGCCTCATCTTAATTATGAGTTCTTGTGCAGATATGACCCTATGATGAGCACTATGATGCTTCAATCTAGATTCTTAAAGCCTTATTGCTTAGATTGCTTAGATTCAGGTGCTTAAGTAACTGACCTTCAATTTTAACAAAATTTATTTCCCTAATTTTTATTTTTAAAAGCTTTTAATCATATTTAATCATAATGAATACATATTTAATCATAATTAATTGAACTTTAAAAGTCATGATAACAGAAAATACATTAAGTATATCTTCTTCTTCTTTATTTCATTCTGTAGAACCTAGTAATTAGTAAATTATTCTCTTATTTGCAAATTCACAGATAGCAATATTGGAAGAATCCATCAAAATAAAAAGCTTATCATGAACATATCTTTAGTTCTTTGGGCTATAAACCTCCTAATAGAGTTCTTATTTGTTTTTACCTTAATTACAGAAGTTCAGAGACAATTTTCATTTTGTCCTCTGGCACAAGGATGTCTGTTGGTAGTAAGGGTTATCCTAATACACCTGCAGGTGCCATATGGAGTGCATTCACTGCCCTTCTAATTCTGACTTTGATAATGAGACATTAATTATGAAGATTTTATCTCTCTGAAAATAAAACACTATTATATTTAATTTTGGTACTTTCTCTGACTCTCTCCTGGCAAGCCTCTGTATAGTCTGTCCCTGTCCATTTAGGGAAAGTAAACTACTGTTAGTCTAAATTGTGTCTTAAAAACTTCACGTGGAGCATGCACACTGTTCACATTTTGAGGTCTCACCTGCCCAACTGCTTGGGAAACAAAATTGAGTTTTATTTTCATTTCCCTTTATTAGCCACATAATTGATATGATCAAAGAGGTCTATAAGTATCTGAATGTGCATTAAAAAGTGGGTGGAGTTAAACTATTCTTTTAGAGTCAAAGTAGTGTAGTAGTGGCAGGTTCCTGAAAGAGGATTGTGGAGCCTTTGTCCACAAAACTTTTATATATCCAGATAGACATAGCCATGTCTGATCTATTCTAGTGTTGGACATGGTCACATTTAAAGGGAAAGGTTGGATGAGAGGTTTCCAGAGGTCCTTTTCAGTCAGTATTTCTAATATTCTGTGTTTGGTCAGATAACTTTGATTGTGAGAAATGTATATTTTGAATTAATAACATGCTAAGTATATTAAATGACTTCTAAAATTGCAAGTCAGTTCATTTATATTGGCCTTAATTAAGATTCTTCAGAAAAAAATTATAAAATATCCATGCACTTATGAGTGATCTTACTAATGTATTAGAATTTTTTTAAATATTTCAAAATCTAGCCTGAGATTTAAAAGACAAAGCATAGGTTTTGCACACAATTTATACTGCAGGAGTAGTACTACCAAGGTTTAAACTTATTGATGTGGAAGAAAAATGATCTGCATGATGAGAAAATGGGGATGGATTGCATGATGTATTTTGTCTCCATTAAGATTACAGGATGGACATTCAAATAGCCCTTAGGTAACTAACTCCTATGGACTTCCAATGAAACTGAAGTGTCTAAATGCTATTCTTGCCTTTGAAATTCTAGCATGGATTTCAGCTCCAGAATCTCTGAGCTCATTTTGTCAACATACTTGTAAGGAAAAAACTTACTTTAAATTTATTCTCCTTTGAAAGGTAATTGTCAAAAACGATTAAAGAACATTGGAACTATACTGAGCCAGGGGAAAAAATTCCTGAAGAGCTATTCTTCCAATACCTCCCAAAAAGACTAAAAAAGATATAGAATCGTAGAAAATAAACAGATGTCCCATTTGCTACCCTCAAAAGAGACAAAAAAAGGAGATTTATTTCATGCCAGACTAGTGAGAGATTCACTCTTGTAAGCCTCTGGGAATAGAAGTAAAGATTTTGAAAAGTCTAATGTGTCTTCTTCTCATTTCTTAAATTCTTGGAATTAAAACCCTATTTTTTTTCCTTCTCTGAAAATTGAGAACGATATATACAATATACATGTTTGTTCTTTCCATGAGACATTAATTCCTTGCACATTCGCTTTCTAGAAATGATGGAAATAAGTCCAAAATACCTCAAAACTTCTTTCTTTCGTCTTCACTGTTGTTAAAATGTCTTTCATATTTCATCTGCTTCTGTAACCTCAATGTAACTATAGTGCAAGGTCTTGCACCTGGGTTGAGGCAACCCCCAATATCAACACCAGGTGGGAGATGAAGGGATTAAAAGCAGCCCTGCAGAGGGTTGCTCCAGGGTGCTGGTGGATGAAAAACCTGGGTATAAGCCAGCAAAGTGCATGAACATGCAAAACACAGAAAGGGAACCATAGGCCCAGAAAGGGCTGCATCCAAAATAGCATGTCAAGGGAGGTGATTTTTCCTTCTGCTCTCATGAGTCCCCACCTGGACTATTGTATCCAGCCCAGGGGTCCTCAGTACAAGGAAGATATGGATGCATTGAAATGGGTCCAAAGGAGGGCTACAAAAATGATCAGAGGAATGGAACATCTTTCCTGTGAGGACTGGCTGGGAGAGTAGGGGTTTTCAGCCTTGAGAAGAGAAGATTCTGGGGAGACCTTACTTTCTTACAAGCACCCTTTAAATATGTAAAGGGTGCTTGTAAGAAAGATGCAGACAAACATTTTGGCAGGTCCTGCTGTGATACAAACGGTGATGGTTTTTAAACAAAAAGATTCAGCCTAGACATAAGCAGGAACTGGAAAGACATAAGCGCCAGAACAGGTTGTCCAGAGGGATGGTAGATGCTCCATCCCTGGCAACATTTAAGGTCAGGTTGGATGGTGCTGTGAGCAACCTGGTCTAGGGAAAGATGTCCCTGCTCATTGCTAGGGGTGTTGGACTAGATGACCTTTAAAGGTTTTTTCCAACCCAAACTATTCTATGATCCTGTGATTTTAAATGCCAAGAAGAGGAACCCTCACAAGAGCATTGATCATAAGACTAAGTACAGAGTACTGGGTCAAAACCCTTGACTAAAAATGGTGAATATTAAACCTTCATTTGTGGAAATAAAATTCTTCAGGTTGTCTTAAATGCATTCTGAATTCCAGTTTCCTAGACAGCAGCTTTCCTGTCATCACTTTTGTAAATACTCTTTCAGACTAGTGTCAGAAAAGTGCATGCAAAAACTGGATATACATTCACAGATACAGTATCTAAAAGGTTAAAAACTTAGATAATTCCAATACCTTATGTTAGTAGCCTATGTTTAAATATCTGATGCTTCCAGGCTGTGTGCAAATTCAAATATTGTTCCCACCTGCATTATTTTGAATACATTCCATGTTCAGTAGTCATCCTTAGTAACTTTTTGTAGAATGCAGAATGTATTCTTTCATAGTATAACTTTACTATTAATGAAAATAAGCCTTATTCCATGTGTTTTTTTGTAGAGACTAAGCTGTGTGAATAGGAAAGATGAAGAGAGAGGGGTTAGGTAAATAATTAACCTTTGAAAATAACTCTTGCTCTTGGAGTGTGCATATCAATATGATATAATTACCACATTTTATTCACTGTTGGCTGAAGATCACCATAGGTAATTTAAACAGTGAGCTCATATTTGCATAATGTACAAGCAGCAGGTTCTTTTAAATCCTTGCTGAGAAGAGGCCAATATATTTGTGTATCTACTTGAGATGCATCAATTGTGTTTAATTTTCCTGATTCTAGGGATTTTTTCCTCATTAATATATTCTTACATACTTTTAAAAAGTATTAGTAATACTTTGACCTGAACTGAACTGATTGACTTCTGATCGGGTCAAATCTAGACAGAATTGGAAGAAAAAGTTATCTACTTTTGGTAGAATCTTAGTGAAGTTTCCCAAGACCTTAGTTTTTTTGTATTATTGTTCAGCCTGAGTCTGATTTTCTAGTCAGCTGCCCAGGCTAGTTTTTTAAGTAAATTCCTTTTTAATGAGTCCAGATCAAATCTGGTTGTATATGGGGCACAGTTCAGCAATCCAAGTGTGTGAGTTTGAAGACAACCACAAGACAGCTCCAAATACAAATAGATAGAAATGTTCTGAAAAGATTTTATTTCCCCCTTTAGTTATATGCAAAGGCAGTTGACTAAGAAACATTTTTGTCCTTAAGAAGCTGATGTCTGAGGAATCGGAGCTCCTCTACAGTATGCCAGGGCCTGTCAGAATACTAACTAGAACACGGATTTTGTCTGCTTTTTCACAAGAGGAATTGATCCACTTCAGGTTAATCATGAGGAAGAATGGGAAAATAATTTTCAGGGTATAGAAATCCATTTCTATTCCCAAGTCATTTTGTCACAGACTATAAGTCTATAAGCCAATGGTATAAATTTCACTTTGGATTTTAATTATAGTCAAGTTTCTTTAGAAGCACCTCCAAGTGAATGAGAATTTTAAAAAATCGTCTTCATGTTGAGCCTTAAAAAAAGAAACTGAGTTTATCTCATGGCCTTCCTCAGCATTGTCAGACTCTTGAGCCTGTGAGCCAGGCAGTAATATGTGAGAAATGATCCAACAGTAGAATACTTTGGGTTTTATTGCCTACTAGCGTGTATTGGTATCATTCATTTGATTGACAAACAGTAACATCACTTTCTCCATAAAAGCTGCAGTTTTTCTTTATTTTTTTAGGTTTCAAGCCAATACTCCAGTTTCATAATGTGTTAGTGATTGCTTGTAAGCAGTAAAGTGAATTTTGTGCATTTACTCTGACAAGGATGAAATTATTAAGTGACTGGAATTTAACCTTTAATATTGGCAGGATTACTTTTATTTGTCCTGAGTATCATATAAAACACAACATTCTGCTGCTTTTAAAAACATAAAAATTGCCTTTATGTGGGGGTGAAGAGATGAAATAAACTTAAAAATATGATAACTGGCCTCCAGTGAAGTCTCATTCATCTGCCCTGCACAGATTCTTTTGGGAGCTGATGCTCCTTGTAGCTGCCTTTTCTTTATTTTCTCTAGGTCTTCATTCTGTTGTCAAATTTTAAAATGTACCTTTTTGTTAAATTTGATGGCCAGCAAGGGAGTTTAAAGGTCTTTGCCATCTTAAAAGTAGCATAGTTATCTGTTCATTATGCCGTGTCAAGCTGTCTTGTTTATTTTGGCGCTTCCTGTCCAGTGGGGTCAAAACGCTGCGCTGTCTGGGATAGGGATTGTTATTTTAGGTGTACTGTTGCTGTGGTAATTTTCATCACAGTGGCTGGTATGGAGCTGTGTTTTGGATGTGCACTGGAAAGAGTGTTGATAATATAGAGGGGTTTCTTTATTGCTGAACAGGTCTTACATAGGACCAAGGCTTTTTAGATTTTTGTACTGCCATGATGCTGAGGAAACAGGGTGTTCATAGGAGACTGGAAAGAGACACGGCTGGGACAGGTGACCAAAGGGAGCTGGCCCAGCATTGCTCCCTCTACACTTTTCTCGTTGGCACCAGCCTCACCCCCTCCACACGTTTCTCCTTGGCACCAGCCTCACCCCCATGTGCCTTTTCCTGCTCCACCTAGGGTTAGAGTTACCAGTGGGTTACCAAAGGTATATTTCATACCAAATTAAGTCATGCTAGGGAAAGAAGAAAGAATGGTAGGGGTTTGGAGTGATAGCATTTGTCTTCCTACTTCACTTTTACACATGATCCCTATCAGCTATCCCCAGGCCCTGCTGCCCTGGGCATAGCTGAACACCTACCTGCCAATGGGAAGCAGTGAATTAATTCCTTGTTTTGCTTTGCTTGTATGTTTATCTTTTGCTTTCTCTATTAATCTGCCCTTAGCTCTACCCATGAGAACTAGATACACTTAATTGTAAAATTCTTTTCAGTAAAGAACTCATTTAACTGTACAAATCTGTACTTTTCTACAGTTTTCTATATTCAGAATTGACCTGATAATAAAGTAAAATATTCTTTAAATGCATGATAAATCTTACTCTGAGTTGTGAAGAAAAAAACCCTAGAAAAATCCTAGAAAAATACAGCTTAATTCATAAGTAACTCTCATCTTTGGAGAAGGATATTTGACAATATTTAGATCCTAGTATTTTCACTCAGGGTTCTGAAATGTGATGACAGGCAGTACTTATATGGTCTCCATGTGAACTGAAAATTCACCTCCTGAGTTCATTTTAATTAGAAAAACAGTTCTTATCCCCATATTTTCTTCTTGCAGCATAGACTGGTGGTGCCTCATCCCTACATGACCTTGAGTGGCATCTTAATTTCAGAAGCTGGAGAGATGAGGAGTGCGATAGCCTAATATCACCCCAGCCAGCAGCCAAGCCCCACGCAGCTGCTCACTTGTGAGATCCCACCAGAGGGATCAGGGAGAGAATCGGACGAGTAAAAGCTGGAGAACTCAGGGGCTGAGTTAAAGTTTTCTAGCTTCATAGTGGACATTGTAGGAATTATTTTTATTAGCAAAGCACCAGGAATTTCAAATCCAGATTTCAATGTTAATGTGTTTAGTGCAGCAAAACCAAAAGGTAGTAGAAAACCTCTACTACAGAGAACTTAGTCTCAAATGGAAAAGAAACATAAGGAGATAACCTTAAAACTTCTTTTTTTTTTTTTCTCCTTGAAGTGAAGGAGTCTTCCAGCTGAATGAATACTACTGCAGGAAGTAATGACATGGCTTATAAATGAAAGCCTTTCACATACAAGTGAAAACCTATAATTTATTTTCCAATTTAAAATGTCTCTGCTTAGAATTTTTTTAATCTGAAAAAATACTTAATTTTAAAAGAAAGTTTAAATAGTCCCCTAAAACTTTTGGCCAAAACGAAAATAATCATAAGTGATCCCTCTTCTGTGAGGGGAAAAAAACCAAAACAACCTCACATGCTAATTAGCTTTAGTCATTAAGAAACAGTAAAGATAAAACAACTTGCCAGACAACACAAAGACTCACTGATGGAGATGTGTCTTAAATAAATCTCCCTAAAGTCATACTGCATAAAAATAAAGAGACAAAAAATGTTCTGGGCAATCTTTCCAAGATTTTCCTGCTACTAGAGACAATGCTTATCTTCTTCCCAGAAGAAGCTTCTTCAGCACTTTAAGGAAAAGTCAGGCATTTTTCAAAGATGCTCTTAGTAGTCCTGATAATTTGTGGATAATTATGGAATATCTGGCCAAGACTATGACTCTTAATATCTTTTAAAAGTACAAAGGTAGTGCTGCAGGGACAAGATCTATATTGACAAACAATACAATTATTGTTTAAAATGTTAAAATATAATCCATAATATTTTAAAATATTAATTTATATTAAAAAACAATAAAATCTGCATTTCATAATTTGCCATTTTTTGGATTATTGTTCCATGAGTACAATGGACTGAAGGGTTAATAGTTTAGAAAGTCTGCTCACATAGGTAGGTCTTTTTAAGTTTGACTGTTCCATGGATGAATGTCACTGGAATGAAAAGCTTTGTGATAATCCAAGTTAACACTGTGGACACTGTGCAAAACATGATACCTTTATTTAATCACCATACCTTTTTTACAAATTTTGCAGTGCAAATAGAGTTTGGCAGAGAAGGGAGTGACTTTTCTTTGTTTGTCTAAAGCAGAAGTGTTTTTCTGTGATAATATCTAGAGCTTTGAGGAAGAAATAAAACATTATTTTGAAAAAGGCCAAGCTAAGGATTATTCTATATTTCATAATGTATTTCAAAGAGGGAGGCACTGATTGTTGTATATAACACACCACATAAATGCCAAAGAGCTATCAAAGACCTTGTAATAATTGTGACTAAAAAGACGTGACTTATAGATTGCGACATCAGGTCCTTTCCTTTTTTTTCTTCTTGAAAGAAGTAACTGGGAAAACTCAGAAAGCAGTATGTGTATTCACTCTACTAAAGCCTGTGTGTTCAGATGTGCCTGCCTGTATGCTGCATATCTATTGCTCAAGGCCTAGAGAAAAAAAAATTATTTGAGAATATGGTGAAAAAAGACCAAGAAATACAAAATAAGACATTTTGCACACACTTATGATGTCAGTGAACCTGAAGAGGGAGAGAAAGAAATTTTACTAAAAAACATGCAATTTAACTTTGACTGAAGAATTAATTTGAGATTAACTAGAACTGTGTGTTGATAAAGGAGACTAAAAGACTAGTTATAGCTGCTTGTGTCCTTTTCAACTGACTGATTTCTTTGGGATTTGGACGACCATTGTTCCTTTCTATTTCAGCAGACAGACGGACAATGGAAGGAAAGCAAAGAGTACATTGCACTTTGACTTCAGTGTGCTTCTCTCAAAGGTAGACTGGAGGGTCTACCCTCCAGTAGGTAGAATAGAGATCATCCAGCAATTCAAGAAATGAAATATGGTCTATTGACTTGGGCATATTGAATAGTCTTTCACTTCAGAAGGGAAGGTCATGCAGGAAAACTATAATTTTTAGTTATGTAGTCTTTTCTCCAATTTCTTTACAGATTGCACAAAAACACTGAGCAGTTTTTAGGGAGTTTGGTCAAATCACATGAAATTTTATATACATAAATTCTAATACTTCTAGTATTCTAGTACTTCTTTCATTTCTAATTCCATTCCATACTTTTTAAAGGTGACAAGACCAGGGGCCCTGTTACCCAAGATGTTCGATTACACTTTTTTATCCACTATTTCCTACCTTCTTATTTCATTATTTATTCAGTTTTTCACTTCACTTTCAGCAGATGTGTCCACTGTTATTCACAATAACTCCCTTATTTACAGTTTTCCCAAGTGCAAAGCACATCAGCATAAGCTCATACGTGTCACTGACAGATCATCTAGATGCAGCAACCTATATCAAAGAGACAGAAAATATAAGAAGCATATTTTTTCACATTTTGCATCTTCAGTAAAGGACAAAACAAATTCAATGTACAAAAATGTACTTTAAAAAGGAATGACTCATTATTTCCCAGCAAGAATATAGAAAAGACTCATGTTTCCTGCCTTTTCTCTTTATTTTGGCCTCACCCTATTTTTCTGTATAGCATCTTATTGCATTTATGGTGCTTCATAGAGTGACATTCAAACAGAAGAAATGGGAAAGAAAGATGGAGAATGCTCTTAATCTAGGCTTTATGAAATCTCTTCAGTTAAGAGGGAACAGACAATACTGTAAAGCTTCTTAATAATCTGATGCTGTCCAACATGCATTAGCTGAGTTAATTTTAATGGATTTAACTCCTCTTTCCTTTTCTCACTTCCTGAGACCTCAACAGCTTATTTGAGCTGAATATGAATGAGGAAAATGTGAATGAAACCTCTCTGCTCATAGCAGTAAAGTTTTTAATTTAAAGTACTTTACACTCTTAAGAATCGGAGGACATAATGTTTGACAGTAATTTATCAGTATTTAGATCAGGCATTCTGCCTTCACCTGTGACTTGGTATTTCAGAGGAAGGTGAATTACTTCCTGTAAGAAAAATAGTCCTTCATTTTGGAAGATGTTCCATTTTAAGCATTTCTTCCTATTGTTCCAGCTAAAACTAGTCCTGAATCATAAGCTTTTTACCTGCATATTGAGCTCTCACCAGAGTCACATTCATGTCAGTCCATAAATTTTGCTGAAATTGATCCTTATTTGCACTGGCTCATTATACTTTTATTTCTTCTTTTTCTTTTTCTTTTTTTTTTTTAATAAAGGCATTATGAAGTTTGCCAATTTTGTTGCTTGCTACTTTCCTCCTACATTTCCAAGGAAGAAAGCCATTCTTTCAATCTTGAAGGACTTTTTCAGTACTAAACAACAAACACCCATGTCAAGTAAGGCAGTCTTTTTGCTGCTTTCATGATTGTCCTCTTCTAAACCTGAAATGATTGCTTTCTCTTTTGGAGTACCAGGGTTAAAAGAGGGTGACAGAACAGGTTTACCAATGCCCTTCACAGGGATTTCATATGCCCTCACAATAGTTCAATAAACTCTATTATTTCTAATAGGATTGTTCCTGGTCTCAATGGCAGCAAAGCAGGGATTTACCTGATTAGATAATAGGACACTCAAGACTTTACAAAAGCTGTTTTTCTGCCATGTATACATGGAAGAGAGAGGGATAGTCCAGTAGACGAGCATGCTGGACCTCTACCTCAGTTTTATTCCTGCCTTGGTAATGAACTGGTTTAGCGCTCTTTGGTGTGACACATAGCTTTTCTTTATCTTTTTCTCATCTTGTGGCATTAGAAGTCTTTTTTTAATTCCTTTGAAAAGCATGGATCAAAAGTGACTACTGAGAGCAATATTATTTGTCTAATTGTAATGATGCAAAAATTTTAGGAAATTAAAAGGTTCTAATTCAGGGATTATGGGGAATTAACTGTCATCATTGAATGGCACTGTTCAGATTAGGAATTGCTGCATAATCACTTAATTTAGGTTTTTGGGGATGTGGTCAGGAATTCCATAAGTTTTTTGTTTGTTAGATGAAATAAGAAATTCTAATTTTCGCAATAGTTTTTGTTGTACTTGGAAAGAAAACTTAAACAGCAAAAGGAAATCTGTTCTAAAAGGTCATCAAAAAGAGGTTTGCAGTTGTGTAATATGCAAATTATCTTAGCTTCAAGTGTTAAGAGGACTTTATATTGTATTCAAGGCCCAATTCTAAAGGTTTCTAGCTGAATTTTACAGGATCTGTAGAAACTCAGCAATTCCGAAGATCATGTTATTTTTGAAAATTTAAAAACTGGATGCCTTGGGAACAAAAATTGTGTGTTTAATATGCCACCTTCCCTTGTGTCTCTGCTCCATCACCACCTTAATTCATGATTACTGCACCAGTCTTCTTGGTGCACTTTATAGTCTGATCTCCAAAGCTAGCTTCTGGACTGAGCATGCCATGCTGTGACGCTTTACCCACAAAGTGTTTTGCTCTTTTTCCTAGAATTGACTGAAATGAGATTGAAAGGAATAAAGATGACAGGCACTAATTAATTAGCACCTGTTTACTAGAGAGAAACTTGTTCATGATATATTAGAGGTTCACAAATTATGATGAATAGCTGAAGACATCACTGTCTTTTAACTTGGGCTGGGTTTTAAGCAGTTATTTAAGTGTCAAAAAGAACACCAGGTCATCAGTTGCAGATTAATATAGTACCCTGAAATGGCCATTCAAAGTTTTGGAACAAGTCACCCTACCTGTGGCCCTTCACAGTGCTGCTGAGCTATGTATGATCTCTGCGTATGCACAGGATTGCAGTGTTAATGAGTGTCAGTGTTACAGGAATGCAGTGAAATAAAAAACAATGTGGAAAACCCCTACAACAAAACCAATGAGCTTCCTTCTTCTTTGTCGTTTCTCTAGCCAACTGAAGTATAAACAAAATATGCAATGATCTGATAGCTCTTTGTAGGCTCTTCAGTATGAGATTGAAGACTAAAGTAAAATTCTAATGAGATGAATGACCTAACTCCACCATGGGGAAAAACCCAAACAACCAAACAAAAAGTCCCAGAATGCAGTAACTACAAAAAAATCTCCCCAGGAAAGTAGTCTCTGGCAGCTGTGTTTAAAGTTTGTTGCTCTCAGATTATCCAATTCAAGGTAACACCACGTACTTTAGAGAAGAGATATCACTTTACCCATTGTAAGGATGTGGCATATTGCTTCTTTGAAACTATGCTGTCTTTTGTGATCATAATCAGGCAAAATATGAAGTTTGATGTGTTACCATGATGGATGTCATTAGTTCCACACAGCAGATGTTGAACATCTGATGCATTAGTTTTGCTAACTGTGGGATAGGAGGAGTCGCTACAGGATCTTTAAATCTTATAATAAATTTGCTGTCTCAGAGTCAGTTAGCTGTGAGATTTAGTTAATCATGATAGCAAAGGCGCACTGACTTTAAGAAGAACTTATGGATTTTGTCTTTGGTAAACCTAGGAGATACAGTGCTTGTCTTGAACAAAGAAACAGTTTTCTTTATGATCTCTCCAAAATAACAAATCCAGCCCTTTCACTCTTCTGCTGATGACATATATTTTCTATAAGGCAAATATATGAAGCTTCCAAAGCAATCATGTCTAAACTTTCTTTTTTTTTTTTAATTGATAGAAAGACCATATCTAAAATTCTTGTAATTTATTTATCTTTGAGCTAAAATGGAATAGAGTTTATTCTTGTATATCTAGCATAAATACCTACTTTACCTACATTTATTGGGCTGTAAGAAAGGCAATGAAAACCATGAACATTGTTCAACAAAAGTAATTTTATGTCAGTTAATCTAAACTACTGTATTTACTTTTCTTCCCTAATTTTGTTGAACATTTTTAGATTGTTTTTGTTCTGTTAAGATATGAGCCGGTAGATTCTGGAAATTAAATTCCTCAATTTAATCACAGAATGTACCAGACAAATGTTGAATGTTGAATCACATTTTTGAACTCACTACCTGTTCCTTCTATCCACAGACAGGCTGTTTTAATGAACATCACAAGCTTGGCTTTGCAGATCATGAGATCTTGAACATTTATTTATGGTGTTAAGGAAATGTTGTTTTTGTCCATGTTAAAGAAATTTAAACTCTGATGGCTTGTTGGGTTTAGTCCTGATGACTTTTTAGGTTCAGTTCTAAATTTTCAGTGGTCTGGGTTGGAACTAGGTGATCCTTAAGGTCCCTTCCAACCCAAGACAATCGACGAATATATGAATGTATGATTTATCTGACAGTTGAAGTCTTTACTATTTTTTCCCACTCCTGCAGTGATTCTCTATTGTCCAATAGAGGCTGAGATCGTGTTCAAGCTTTTTTCTTACAGTAAGTAAGATGAAGCTCCCTTCCTCTACACACCTTATTATGAGAGGTATAAGCAAACAGTACTCTGGGACTGACAGCCCTGTGTCAGACTGAACTGACATGGACTAAGAGGTTTCAGATTTAACTGTGTGAGGCTGAAAGAGATTTACAAATTAATTTAGAGACACATTTCTTCTATATAATATCTTGAATTTTGTTCCCCTAGGCAGAAAAAAAAATGCTGCAGAGGCTGAATGAAGTGATTGACAGAGTATAGAATCACAGACTCAAAGAAAGTTTTGGGTTGGAAGGGACCTTAAAGATCATCTAAATCCAACTCTCCCCACCATGGTGAGGTCCCCATTCAACCTCGCCTTGAACAATGTCAGGGATGGAGCATTCACAACTTCTCTGTGAAACCTGTTCCAGTGTTTCATCACCCTCTGGGTGAAGAATTTCTTCCTAACATCTTATCTAAACCTACTTTCTTTCAGTTTAAAACCATTCTCCCTTGTCCTCTCACCACATGCCCTTTTAAAAAATCCTTCTTCAGATTTCTAGTAAGCCACTTTAGGTACTGGAAAGATCAACTATCAAGATGAACAAACTTAGGATGCAGAGAACAAGATAAATATTAATTTAATACTTAGATCATTGGAGACCAATTGCCATCACAAAAACGTCTTTGATGACTGCCATCAGCATGGAAGAAAACACAGTCAGACTACAATGCATTGATTTCAATTTCTGATTTAAACATAGTGTAAGAGGAAAACCAGACCTCACCATATATTCCCTCTCATATCATCTGACCATTTATTACAGTACAAATTATTTAACTAAAATGCAAGAAGAAAGGATTGTTCTCTAAATCATGCAGATTAAAATGGAAGCTGACTAAGATGCAATCATCTAGTAGAGCTGTGCCACTTTACACCACAGTCTTGCTCGTGATCTTTACATAATTTCTATATTTTCAATAGCAGGTCCTCCTGTGAGTAGGTTTTGCCTTTACAACTCATAGCAAGTGAAATGTCATTAGTCCCGCACTGTCACCATGACTGATTAGTATCTCTGAATATTTGCTGTACTGCGTACTGGGAATGATACATATTCATCTTCTGGCAAATATTTACCAAACCCATACAACACACCTTCATAAACATTTATCTCCTTCCCACTGGAAAGGTAACTCTTTGCATACAGTAATAGCATCTCATGCATTAATCCGCCATAAACAAAAATTATTTATAATTATACAAAACTGTAACTATGCCAAGCTCTCTGCCCATTTGCACATTGGGGAAGAGTGGCTCAGGGGGTTCACTAGAGTGGAACCCCTGTACCACTGTCATATGCTAATTGGACTCCTGAAAAGTTCAGGGAAATCATTCTGCATGCCAGCATTCATCTGCCAAGTAACAAGTATGTGTCCCTGCAGAGAGCAAAACTGCTACCAAATGCAGCATATACACCAACAAATGCATACACAGCAATAGGATAAAGATCACAAGGAGGAAACTACTCAAAAATATGCTAATTATTAAACTGAGAAAACCACTTTAAGGAAATACTGACCCTAAGGAAAAATGTAGTCAGAAATATCAATGGACCTACAGCAACTGGCTATTGGGTACAGTGACTTTTGTATCCGATATCACAGGGCCAATTATTTGAGTAGAATAATTTCAGTACAAAAGGGTAGTAACTTTAATTCCTCAAATCTTAATGCATGGCTGAAACTTCTGTCAAGTCAATGAGTTGAATCAGGCTGCTAAGAGCAGGAGCAAAGGCTTTGCTTTTTAACCCAAGATCAGAATTTATTTTCTATAAAGCCAGATATCTCATTTTTTATCTGTACTGGTGATATGTATTTGTCTTTGAGAGACTTCTTTCACACATGCCTAAATAGAATGCCTCCACAAGCATATTTCTTGTATTGCAAGAAAACTTTATTTCAGCATGTTTCTTCCTTTACTTTCATCAGTCTGTCACTGTCCTGGCACTGCTTCCCAAATTCACATTGAGTCCTGTAAAAGTACTTCATACCTTATATTGAAAGTGTCAAAGCACTTGAGCAGATGCACAACCTTTAGAGCCGGAGTTGTCCCCTCCTCTCCTGCTGGGCAGCTCATCAGAAGGTATAGGCTTTATTGTACTGCTTGGCCTATCCAAGTACTTACAGCTGGAGCCAGAAGGATACAAATGACCAAGAGCCTAATCACCTAAATCTCAGGGAAAAAACAAAAGCAACTTATTTCAGAGGTATTTCTTTTATATTCATATCCTCTAATGGCTTGTCTGTCACTTCATTTTTAAGATATGAAAGAACAGTAAAGCAATTATTCATGCTTTGGTGGATTTTGCTGAGTGAGGAGCATATTGCTAGAAAGACCAGAGATTGCTAAAAGCAACAGCGAGGCAGGCAAGGTTCTGCTTGGTCTGTTCTTTACTTCTCTGTTTACCAGCAACAGTTTTGCCTGCCACCAGCACTAAAATATCAGGTGCCTTTGTCCATTAATGTTTCCTTTACTGACCTTCTCCCTTTCTTCCCCTAATTCCTTGCTGAGGAAAACAGAACCGTCTTACTCTGTAGGATCTTTAAATATCAAAGGCCACAGCTAGCCCTTGAGTTAAATAATCCTGTACTTTGATTTTTTCAATGCAAGGCTAAATCCTACAAGCAGATATATGCCTTCCTCCAGTGAAACTGGGGGACTGGGCCAGGGCACAATTTGGACAGTATATTGCAAATAATTTTAAAAAAGAAAATTCGGATTGCTAAATATTAACTGCTGCTTTGTTGAGCTTTTTATTTTTTTGTTTTAAATAGACTTTCTTATTTTCCCAGAACAATACTGTTTTAATTTGCTTATCAAAGTAATTTATTCTTAATGCAGGATAATTGTTTCCTGAATACCTGAGGCCTAAATTGATACCTGCTATTAATTGTCTGACCAGGTCATCAAGTTGAACAGGTTCCAGTGGCAGAGGTACAGCCATTACTTTAACTACCTCAGCTCACCCATTGACAGCAGATATGTCAATGTGAAATGACATTTAAGTTTTTTCCTGAATTTATTTTTTTTCTACAATCACTTGAAATTAGAACAGAGTTAAATGAACTTTTAAACACAGGAAACACAAAATGAAATGCCTCATCAAAAATTCTTTTTCCCTAGGGACATAATTGTTGGTCCTCTACATCCCAAAATAAATTGATAAAATTATTGGACAAAATTACAGTTTAATACCCATTCCTTTGCTTTTCTTGCTGCCTACAACAAAAAATATAAACAAACAAGAAAAACAGTCACCAATACTGATGCTCAGCATTTATATATTACAGATCCTTTATTTGTACGGCAAATATGCTTACATATAAGTATACTTCCAAGCTTTGCTGCAGGAGTAGCTATAAGAACATTGTACCTCTTAAGCCTTATTTCTGTGTCAGGCTGCAAAGCGTTGACAGAAACAACTTTGAAGAGACTGTTTCCATGTGCACCTGGTCTATGTGCACATGGAAACATGTGCACATAGAGGTACAATAGGGTTTCCTGCAATGTTTTATTTACTCTGGAGAGTAAAATCTGTCTGCTGTTTTACTCCACAGGTTGAAGTTAAATATGGTCATAAAGCCCCTAAAAATTCAGTGGAGGAAAGATATGAAAAGATTTATTGAAATTAAATTGGCTAATTGGTAATCATGAAAAAGTGATTCCTCTTTTTGCATGTCTCTCATACTAGATAGAGAGTGACTTCTCATAATATTGTCAGCTCTTCTGGGGCACTGGGTGGTTGAGTTTTTTGATTTGTCTGATTTTTTTTCCTACTGCCTCTAGGCTTCATGCCCTGTTATTTATGACTTTGCAGACAGTTGTCAATGCTGTACTGATGTCATCCTTAATACCAAGCAGTATTGCATTGCTGCTGTCCCTGATTTTCTTGCTGCTGGAAGGCTTGTCTGAAAAATCTCCTGAAGTAGTAAAGTGTTTCTTTCCTTTGAGGCCAGCAGAAAACCATTTCCTTCTGATGTTAGAACCTGATTAAAGTAAATGCTATTCTGCACTCCCTCCACTCTTAGTGGTTCATCACTAATAGTCAAGTAAAAACAGAGCAGCTAGACAGGTACCTAGAAAGCCTGCCCCAAGGAGGTGTAGTCATTTTCTCTTGAAAATTCCATGTATTTTAGTAACCTGGCATTTGTCAAGAAGTCATGTTAGTAAAGGCAAGCCTCAAAAAGTAATGTGATGTGTGCTCCAAACACCATCAAACTGTTGAAATGCATGTCCTAAGCCAAGATAGAAGCTTTTATTTTTTTCCTCTCTCTGTAAACTTATTTCTCTATGTGATTTTTCAAAACTCTCACCCCCATCCTGTTGCCTTTTTCCTCAAGGCCTTCAGCTGTGCTTCAGACTTTTTCTCAGATGCACTGCAGGGCAAAAAGCAGGATAAGAGAAAAAATAAGAGAATAAAGTAGAACCCCTGCTTGCCATTTGTTTTGATTAATGAAGTTCAACACAATTACACAAAACAAGTGGTATATGGGAATCACTTAGCACTTCAGGGAGCAATTATATGAACTAAGACATGTCTTTGTTCCTTGATTTTGTTAATGGTTTACTCAGAAGAACAAGAATGGTTGGTCATTATTTGCGAGAGTGGAATAGTCTTGGATTGACAATATGCCAGCATTGAATGGAGATCTTTAAATCTTTGCAGGAACCTTGTTTTCACCCAGGCTTGGGTGTCAGGAGACAGCAGAACACTGCCTATCCCTGCTGAGAGAATATGTTGTTGTCAGCACACACAAACTCTCTGTAAGCACATACATGTATAAGAATGGACTGCCACAGAACAGATGGGCCTAGACCTTCCTTGTCTCATTTCTACGTACTCTGACAACCTCACTATATTAACTGCAAATGGTCTGACCCTGTTTCCATCTCCTGTGCATTTCCTGCTTATGCTTGAGCAAAGGCAGGAGCTCCTTGTTCACCCATGTGGGTTTCTTGCCCCCTCTGCCCAATTTCTTGCATATCACAATTCATCATTCTCTTATCTTTTCTTCATAGGAGAGGTGTTTCATTCCTCTAATGAGTTGGAGTTAGAGTTTACTGCATGGTCATTTTCCTGTTTTGAGGATTTTTGGATGCATATTTATGTGAATGCTGGAACATTTTCTGCAGTAAGATCCTATGTATCTCTCACATATGCTGTAATTTCTAGTTCCAACTTCATTCATAATGAAGTTTGACATGTTTGGTTAAATGCAAGACCAAGTCCTTAAGAAACCAGGCTTCATGGTGGGGTGATACACTGTACACAGAGACAAGAATTAGACATCTTGCATTGTATGCATATGCTGGGCCTTACTCAAGCCCAGTCAATTGTAGTGATCTAATTGTTAATAATATTGTAGTTATTGTCTGGTCACTAACAAATGTCATGATAATAAATGAGTTTGCTTGGGCAGTTCTTATTTTTTCATGCTCTAAATCTGATGCTGTGTCATGCCTGTGTAGATATACAACATACAAAAGGTATTTTAAAGATATAATGGACTCTCAGAAAAGAAAGAGTGATTTTATATTTTCATGCAGTTTAGTAGAATAGAAAGTTAAAATACAAATGAAAGTCAACATTAATGCTAGAATCTAGGAACCAGATTATTAGAAAAATCTGTGCAAAGTATTTGTTTCTGGACACATTTCCATAACAAAATATTTTGTAAATTCATTGTAGATTTTCCAAGTTGCTTCTTCCACAAGAAAAAAATAAAACAATTTTAAAATTGAATTTGCTACTTGAAACATTTTTGGCTTACTTTAAATTCAAACTAATTTTTTTTTCTCAAAATGTCATTCAGTTCTCTTAGAACAAACTTGAGCAAGGCTGTGTATAAAACAAACTCTTGTTCCTAAACATACTTTTTTTTCCTACTTTCCCAGAATTGCTGATTAACTGAAAAATCAGTCCAAAAGCCTGTGGGATTAACTCAGCAAGACCTGGCAGACAGAGGAAAAATGTGGGAGGATCTGTGACTTACTAGCTCTGGGTTTTGCCTTTTTTTTTGATTTGTCGTAGTGAATAGTTGATGTACCAAGACATACTCAGACTTAACAGACTGTAATATCTCAAAATAATATAGATACCATCTATAATGCATTCGTTTGGTAGATTGTTACAGTCTGGTCGCTTTTTTATTTTTTAGATTTGCTTTTGACCTTTTAAAATAAACTATGACATATCCTAGTGATTTTGCTGGAGACTTGAGACTTGAACTCTGTAGAGACTTTAATCAACTCTGCTGGTTCCAGCATAAAGCTAGAGAATGATTGAGAAAGTCAGTGACCTTATCCAGGCTCCATAGGTGAAATTCTGGGAAAAAAAAGAACCCATTTACCATGATGTCTTTCTGACTCATTCCGCTGAATCAGTTTTAATAGAAGTGTGCTGTCAGAGCTTTTAATTACTCGCACAGTTAATGGCTTGAACAGCTTCATAGAAAGGGTACTTCCTTCCTTCTTCCTGGGTGTGATTAACTCTTAACTCTTCCAGAGATTGCCATTGGACAGAGGACCCAGACGGGGTTTTGAAGGTTAATTGTCAGTTGTAGCCAACTTTTGTTGAGAGGAAGAAAAGAACAAATTTTGAAAACAGCAGTTTAGAAAAAACAACCTCTGTTTTCATTACGTCAAAGTTCTTGCATTCTGAAACCATTTTGACTGAAACAGAAGTTTAAGTTAAATTCTGTCAATTCCTTGAACTCACAGAGACACACAGTAGTGCTGGGAGAAGCATCTGATGTATTATAAAAAACCTGGTTTAGGTCAAGGGGAGATGGTCTAAGCTTTTTACATCCCTGCTGATGACTGCTTACTGTGCCTCTGGTGAGAATTAAAATAGTAAATACATAATGTTTGCACTGAATTTAGTATCTGGCCATTTCCTTCAGCTGTCAGGAAAGAGTATGCTGACTGAGATAATTTAAGACTGCAAGTCCTATGAAATGCATTAAAGATGACCTGAGTTGTCATGTGTTAAACAGAAAAATGCATTCTGGGTTGTGGATATGAAAAGGTCATGCAAATGGAAACCTTTTAATGCTTCTGATGGCTTGACACAGCCACACAGTAAAGCTGTGTCAATATTTCCTAAATGAAATCTTAAATATTCTCTGGAAATTTTCAGGTATCACTTATGAGCATAATGATTAATGAAAAGATAGTTTGAATTTGCTGAGACAGAAATAGAAAACCATCTCTATATAACTTTAAAGATAATATCTTCTAAGTTTACTGACCTGTCCAAGGTGCTGGTTCTTTCTGAAAATGAAAGACAAGACATGCAAAACATGATAAATACTTGAATGGCATCACAAATAGGAAATAGGAGCAAAAGTTATTATACAAAGTATTTCTGTACATTTACCTCATTTTGTCTGAATCTAAGTGTTCCATATTTTCCTTCCACGGTTCCATATTTCCTCTGCATTTTCTCTGCAGAATTGTCTTATATAGTTTGAAAAATAAAAAAATAAGATGACCCAGTGTACTGTTTTAGAAGATCACAATACAATATCTATGGTAATGGGTTAACTCCTGGGTTATCCTTTAAGGAGCTGCACCTTACCTCCCTAATGTTTTCTTAGGTTTGAATGATACATTATGTTCTTCACTCACCCTTTGGTCATTAAAGCATCTGTAAGGGAAGCCTTCTAATACTTGAAGAATTACAGCATGAATGCTTTAAGAGCAGCACTTAACTTTCTGCTTTTCAACTGCTTTATCATGGAAAGATATACCAAAACCAGGAGCACACCAGATGCTGAACATTGCAGGCTGGGAAAGGGAAGGAACGGATTGGTGCAGGTCTTCTACAGTTTGGTGCTCAGTACATGGAAAACATCTGTGGAACTGAGGCTGTGGGTGCCTCTGAAAACTGCAACCCTATTTGCCATTCCTTGGATATTATGGATAGAAACCCAAGACACTGAATCAGTGTTCCACCTGGCAGCTCTGAACTGCAGTTTATAACTCTGTTCCTTTCTTAATGTAACAAAAAGCACTATCACAACTAAAATAGAGGATATGGAAGAAATGATGTGGGAAGTATCTATATTCTCTGCTCAAGTCAAAAGTCTATCTCTGTCACAAAAAAGTAACTACTATTTTTATTCATGGCTTTTGAGGTGCTGCTTTTCTTTCCAAAGCTCTTAGAAGAATTAGTTACAACTACACTGCTGAACTGTGTAAGTGCCAGTTTGATGCCAGAAATGGATTTTTTCCCCCTATTTATTTATTTTTTAAAATCACAGAGTCACAGAATATTCTGAGTTGGAAGGGACCCACATGGGTCATCAAGTCCAACTCTTAAGTGAATGGACCATACGTGGGTCAAATCCATGACTCTGGCATTGTCAGCACCATGCTTTAATTGATCTAATAGTTTGGGCTAGAATGACAAATTATGCCTAAATTGCTTCTTTCTGACATCTGGAAACCTAATTCCAACATCATTCTTTTTTAAAAAATCCCATTTTCTTTTTTCAGAAGTCTTTATATATTCAGTGCACAGTTGGTCTGTGACTGGGTCCCCCTGTAGTGGTGACACTGAGACAAGAGATTGCCAAGAGCCTAAAGTAGCAGACGACTGTCCTGCCTCAACTCTCCTGTCATTGTGAAGGTTGCTTAGATGAAAAATATTTGTATTCAGGATTTTTTTTTTTGTGGCACATTATGAAGTGTCTGGGAGTCCAAATAGAGATTTAAAGCTGAACTGTCAGAAATACACCCCAAAATCAATAGTACTTGTCACATAGTAAGTGACATATACTGTTGTGTACACCAAAAAAATGAGGTTCAAAGTATATTGGGTACTTGCTACACATTCTCCTAGAATTGTAAATTCTTCTTTCAACCAGCCCTCAAGTGTACTTGGGTACACTTTTTAACCTTGAACTTTAGTTAGAGTCTTTGTCAGTAAAACTTAACTGGTGGTTAAATTCACACTGTAGTTGGGTGTGAACCATTTGGATGACCCCTAACTAATTTCTGTTCAAATTCAGGGAGCCCAAATATTAGGCTATCATTACCTTTGGGTTTGTCTAGTCAAGTGGGATATTTTGGAATATAAAATGAAGGTAGGTCTGCTGAATTTTATAATTTGAACAGATAATGATTTAAACAACAGCAGAAAGACAGTCTAAGAAGTCTGATTCTGAGCCCTCGCATGCAGAATGCAGCAGAAGGGAGAGAAAAAGAAATATTTTTTCTTGCTGTGAAGTTTTCTTTCCCTAGCTCTGGTTTCAGAACCCTATTTAATTGATGTAGGATCTAGGAACAGAGATAAGAAGAGTCATAACCAAACTGAGGTCATCATCAGATAGTGTAAATATTTTTATGAAGGAATCATTACACTGCCCAGGCCAAGATCAGGACTCAAGTCCAGGCTTCCTGCAGAGTATGAGCCTTCACAAAGTCACACTCTTGTACTATCTTCCAGAGTTGCAGGAGATCAGCTAAAGAAAAGTTTCTGGGGAGCACTAGAAAGAAAACCATGAAGAAAATAAAAATTCTATCATCAAAGTAGGGTGCTAATAGCAGACTGTAAATAGAACACTGTTGATGGCACACTGTAAATAGAACTCAGGTTTTTTGCACACTGATGAAGTATATTTAGGAATAATGGCTCTGGTTTATGCTCTGAGGTTAGTGAAAGACGAAACAGAATGTGAACCCTTGCAATAAGTAACCCTTGTCAGATGGACAAAATGGAGAAAAAAACCAGTGCAAATTGCTTTAATTCAGGGATTATATTTGAGGTATATGATGACTATAAAACTGCTTGATTTTATTCTATTTGACCAAGTTTAACACTGACATATATGTGGAGATGGGAAGATATGCTACCCCAGTTTGCTTTTGAATACTTGAATCGTATTTATGAGAATATTTGTTTCAGTTTTATTAAGACAGCAGGTGACAGAATTAGCACTTTAGTTCCCCTATATGGAGATAGAGCTGTTTCATAATTTTTAATTTAATTTTTAATTTAATTTTTAGTTTAACTTTACATGTTGGAGGGAGACTTCACAGGTAGTGCCCAGTGTGTAGAGTATGAGATGTTATTGCTCTGGCATAGTAGTACTGTTTTGCTTGTTTTTATTTATGAATTATTCACAAAGAAATATTTTTATGCATTTTTAATTCCTGAATATTTACTTTGATACTGCCTTGACTGTTATTCATTAAATACGTACCCCACATAGTTACCATATAAGATGTGCAATTTCTTACTTTGCGTGGAATGTACTTTTGCTTTCTTGCNAAAAAAAAATCAGTGTCTCTTCTTAATACAAGATCAAAAAAGATCTCAAATATTTGCCTCTACTTAAACTAAAGGTGTGCATGGAGATGCAAAACCAGTTTCATTTCCAGATTGTAAACTGTGTATTTAGACATAGTTTATTGACTTGTCCTGCCTCTGTAAGAGGGTATACATAATCTTTCATACACATCTCATGGATGGGAAGGCTGTA
Organism: Ploceus nigricollis; assembly: GCA_013399945.1. Taxonomy (NCBI): domain Eukaryota; kingdom Metazoa; phylum Chordata; class Aves; order Passeriformes; family Ploceidae; genus Ploceus; species Ploceus nigricollis. The sequence goes on along the minus strand of VXBC01001701.1, from coordinate 382,308 downwards.
ATAGCAAAGTCACTGTCTCAGAAAAGAGTTCAGGAAATTTACAAAACTGCTTTTTTCTCATCTTGATTGCCACTATGAATGGTACATACAAATCTGAGTAGGCACTTTCCAGTTACAGCATAGGTTTTCTACACAGAGAGACAAAAAAAATGAAACTGAGAAAGACATTGATTTATTAATGCCAGCAACCCAATGCTCACATCCACCTTTTCAGCAATTAAAAAAACATTGACAGACAAAATGGTTTCTTAATGGCTGCTGATCATTTAAGTTATCCTTTAGCTGCAAGGGTCCATACATACTTGTCAGGTATAAGATAAAGCAAGCCATCTGGTCATCTATATATCGACTTTCTGTCAAACGGGATAATGTATTAATATATAATGTTGGCAATTTTCTTTATCACTGAAGTTTCAAAAGCAAAATGTGGGAAAATGTCATATAGCTGTACATTTACAGCAAGATTTGATTGGATGCCATTAGCCTTCTTGGCCACCTGGGCACACGTTGGCTCGTATTGAGCTGACTGTAAACCAACACCCCAAGTCCCATTCTGCCGAGCAGCTCTCAAGCAACTTCTCCCCCGGTCTGTAATGCTGCCTAAGGCTCTTGTGACCCAACTACTTTAATAAAAGCTGCCTCATCAGCAAGTTCAGTGACAGTCTTTATTTGTTAGGATTGTTCAGAAATACTTCTTCTCATTGTGGAATATGTTGTCAAATAAATAGATAAATGTGATTAGATATGTTTCTTATTGAGGATTTAGAATTTCAGAATAACTGCAAATGAAGGTAAGTTTTACTCCACATTAGCGTGGCACACTGAGTCCTTATGATCTCAATTCCTTCTATTGTCTTCATTAAGGGGAAAGATTACGTCTCCTATGGCACCTCAGGATGCATGATGGAACCCTGGTCATCAAGTTTATATTTTTTTCTTTGATTTTTAATATCCCAAGAAACGTTTACTAAGTATGCTGAAACAATATAATGTGTTTGCAGACAAATCTCCTGAGACTTGTGTGGAGCTCCTAAATGTGGTGCAAATTCGGAATGAAGTTGGACAGAAAAACCTTGTCAGAAGGCTGTCAGGATTGGGTAAAATGTGTGATTTCGACCTTTAAAACTCTTCTCCACATGAATGTCAGAGTGCCTTTAACGAAAGATTTGATCTGATGCTCTCTCAAAGGAGAAAGAACAACTCAGATGAGCCGGGGCACTGACAGAATTGTTTCCTCTGTTTGCTACACTGCATTTAATTCTAGACAGCAGCACAGTAATTCACCTTCTCATGTGTGAAACTTCCTTGTTTCAGATTCTTCCTCTGAAAGCAATTGTCACACACCAGAGCCACACGCCACTGAATAATAATAATAATAATAATAATAATAATAAGCAGTTTAATTCTGTGGTGGCGTAATTGGAAGTGAAATCAGAAACAGCAAGATACAGAAGATGCAGCTCTCATTCTCCTTCACCCTTGCTTATGACATTTTTTTTTCAATCCAAGTGCATAATCCAAAGCCACTGTAGAGGTTTCTTGTTTCACAAACCATGAAAGATTTCAACAAAAATGACAGCAACTAACCAAGTTCTGTGATGTTCAAATGGTTTGAGCATACTATACAATTGTACTTTCAATTGTGGTTTTATTCTTATTTGTAGATAATTTACTGCATAATTCACAATTAAACTTCAATACCTTCCAAAAATCCTTTGCTTCTAGTGGAATACCTCACCTGAACTAGCAACAAAGAAAAGCTTTTTTCTTCTCATTTGCTGATTAGTTTGTAGCACTCCCAATATGTAGACTTCTGGCAGTTATAGATGAAACAAGTATTTATAATGCAAAACTCTAGGATGGAAAATATCTCTAAACACACAAACACACACTCACACATTCACTTTCACCTGCAACCAGAGATTCCATAGCTCTGATATCTTCATTTTGTGTTTTTCATGAACCTGAATACAAGGCTGAGGGAGACATTTTTCTGTTATCTAATATTTAGCTGTTAAATGTGGCTGTTAAGTGATACGTTTACCATAACAGTGTGTAAGACTATTTGTGAAAGGTTTATAGTATAATATTTTTATATGTACTATAAATTTTTGGAACATCTTTAGTGGTTTTATTCTTAGCATCTAACTAGACTGTGCAGATATTAATGACTCAAACTTCCTTATGATCTTAGAGTAAAACCTATATTTTATTTATATGACAGATGAAAAGACTGAAACAAAGATTTTTGGAGCTAAACTGACAAAGTAATGGCTCTATGACTATGGGATGGAGTAGCAGTGAAAGTATTGTAACTATAGTAACTTGTAACTGTGCTTTAATTTCCCCCAGAAAGCTCCAGCTAGACCTTAGTTGTCAATTAAGATGTACATTTGCATGAACAGAAGCAGAGAATACCCCTAAGGGTCGCCATTCTGGACACTTAATCTGTAATTTAGATCCTCAAAACTTGCCTGGTTTTGGATGTGATTAGACTCTCATCATGCTATTCCTTCCACTGCTAAAATACATTTTTAGCTCCCAAATGTCACTTCTGACCATACCTAGAGTTGGCCAAGCCTCTGCAGGGTCTGCGTACATGCCCAGAGCAGCATTTCTTCTCGACTAGTACCTTCAAAACGCAGTAAAGCTCAGTGATGGCATTTATACCTGGTGATACTTAATTATGAGTATAACTCTTCTGTATTACATTAACATTAATACTGCAGGTCTCCTTAAACTCCTTTTCCTCATGTAGTGTGCTCTTGACTTTCTTTGTTTTACCATATACTTTTATGTCTTTCTAACTGCAATAAAAATAAAACCAGAGAAGTAACAGAAGATGAGTAATTTCTAGCTCAATCTAGTTTGCTTCCATATTTTCAAGTCAGAGTTAATCCCTGTACTGGCAAAAAACGATTTTGGTGATTTTTTCGTAGTTCACAGCCCTTACACATGTTAGTGTTGCTACAGACATCATTGATGGAATAGTTTGCTGTGTTTCACCTGGGGAGTCTACAATACCAGTAGTGATTTTAGATTCATCACAAGTGTGATAGATATTCAGATACCATCAGGCCAGACCTGCAACACTGATAAAGATAAAGGCCAGCTTTTTACTTCTGGAATGTGTGAATTGATCCAATAGCAACTAGAAGGAACTGAATATTGAAGTGTACAAGTTAACGTTTTTAAGAATATGCATACACTGAATGCATATGCATTTTTAGCAGGTTTCTTTATACTTTCGATTTTGTAAATCTTTGTAATCACCTAAGATATTTGTATTTCTTACACTGCCACAGTATCTGAATGCCTCAGTGTATTGATGTATTAATGTGTTAATCTTCCTCACAGTCCTGGAAAGGAAGGTAATAGCTCTCTGCTGTTCTGGGGGAGTAAAAGCAAGATTTTAGGAAATATTTTCCTAAAAATTAAAGAGAAAAGAAGAATATTTGCTTCCTCTACCAGGTTTATGCAATGACAGAATCATAGAATTGTTTGGGTTGGAAGGGACCTTTAAAGGTCATCTAGTCCAGCCCCCCTTGCAATGAGCAGGGACATTTTAAACTAGATCGAGTTTCTCACAGGCCCATTAAACCTGACCTTGAATAGTTCCAGGAATGGGTCATGTACCACTTCTCTGGGAAACCTGTTCCAGTATTTTTTTCACCTACTTCATTGCAAAAGACCCCTTCCTTATATTTAATCTAAATTGATCCTCCCTAAATTTAAAAACATTATCCCTCATCCTGTCAATACGTTCCATATTAATAGTCTGATGGTTATTCCATCCTTCTTTAATTCACATTTATAATGTTAAAAGAAAGAGAAAGGTTTAATTTTGAATCACAGTGAAGGAAGCTTTTGTTTTTTGCGTATTTAGATGGTGAGAAGCACCAGGACTGTTCAGGGTAGGCCCACTTAAAGATGTTTTTGTGTTATTATGAAAAAAAAAAAATAATAACCTTTTGATCTTTTTGGCTTCAAAAGAAATAATAAGATGTTCATTAATCAATTGAATTTAGTAGCACTTTATGGGAGGAGAACTGCCTTTGAGAAAATTCCTCTCAGTATTTAGTTTTAAATAATCCATGCAGCTTGCCCATAGTAAGTGTGAATGAAAAAAGTAATAAATTCAGTAAAAAAGTCTTTTAATCAAGAAGTCCTTAAATACAACTCAAGCTGATAAAAAAAGGAACAAAAAACCCAACTGAAAAACCCTACTCAAAACCCAGATTTATCAAGCCCCCAAAAAAAGACCAAACAAAAAAAAAAACCAACCAAAAAAACCAAAACCAAAAACCCCAAAACAAAACAAAACCAAAAGCCAAACCTTTCTGAATTGAGTGTTCCCATCATAATGGCCCTTTAATAGCAATCATTTGTTGAATGCTGGGCAGATTGCTAACTTCCTTCTGGGAATTGATTGAAATAACACTGAAGCTAATCAGCAATCAGATTTCTCATCCTCTATTCAGGACTTTCTTTTGGCTATGTCAAGAGGCCTGTAGCAGAGTGACCCTGAAACAGCCCTTTATAAATTGCATGCCTTTATAAACTGGCTGTGCTCTGAATGGAGTAGATTGAATTGCTGGAAGGAGCTCACATCATCTAGTCAGTTTCAGAAAGTCAATATCCTTGGTGTGCCTGGAAACTCTTGACTTGCCTATAACCCATCAGATTTCTGGAGTAACCCTTACAATGCACTTTTACAGCACCATTTCTAAATAAAGCAGAGTATTTGTCATGTTCTGCTTTATTTAGAAGTCAAGATATCCTTCAAGGCTCATATCTTTGGAAATATTTCATCATGGATGTGAGATAAGAATCTAAATGCTTGTGAGGATCTGGATTCTTGTTTGTTTTAAGGTTAACTTCACCTGTTGAGCTCTCTAGAATCTGCTAAACAAAATTTGAGCCCAAAAAATAATTTTTAAGGTCCAAGTAGTAAGTTAGAAGGTTTGATCCTGGGAACTGAATAGATATTTAGATACACTATACATTTTCATGTTTAAGAACAAGAAATTGATAAATAGAAGAATGCAAAATATCAATGACTACATTATTCTTTTCCAAATTCTAATAGACATAAAAAGTTTAGTCCTGCAAACATTTCAGTTAGTGACTAAAACATTTCTACTGACATATGGAACAATTAGAAAAAATAACTCTTATCTAAATACAATATTTTTGATGCATTTAGGTTTTCCAGAAGTATTGTGCTTTCTCTATAATACCAGAAATGCTGCAGAAGAACATATAGCATTTAAATTTTCAGGCAAAATCAAAAAGTTAAATTATGCATTTAAATTCACTTGTGCACAGTCAAAATAAAGAGGAGACACAGGTTACATAAGTGACAAACCCAAACAATATTTCATAGATAGTGACTGGGCTACATTAAAGTACAGTAATGGATGCTACAGGAGTGACCAGACTTGGATGGGAAAGAGGTTTTGAGACCCTACCGATGACTACATTAAAAAAAAATACAGTCCTGACACAGATTTTCTCAATTTTGACTACTTTTCAACACTTTTATGAGGGAAGTTACACAGAATCAAGTTCTTATAACAATATGTCATGCTGGAGAGACAAGCATTTGGTTAGGATTGGAGGCTAAGTAGCTCCACTTTTTGTAAAAGGGGTTAGAAGCACTAGGAAAGAGAAGGAGCCTTTGTTTCAGTTGTTCTCCAGTTCAGCACGTACACATGGTGATGATACAGAACACATAGAGCTTTTTAAGGACTAAGGTGGATTTTGTTCTGAGGAGAACTCTGGAGGTATTATCTCCTGAGGAACATCTGTAAAATGTACAATTGCCTATAGATCTCATGGGCAAAGCTACCTGCAATGCATTATTCAGGACTGTAGATAGGGGAAACTCTTCAGGCAAAAGCTTTTCCCAGTGAAAAATGCATCTGCCTGAAACAATTCCCAAATTAATTTTGAATTTTTCATAGTGTTTAAGCTAGAAAATGGGTGGAAAACAAGAAAAAAGCTAGGAGCTTCCACTTACCATTTCAAAATCATGTTTCAATTCCAACTGTACTTCAGTTTAATAAGGAGAAGAAAGTATTTATTTGCAAAAGAAATTAAAAAAAGCTCAGACTAAATCATTATTTATCCAGTTAAGAAAACACACAGTTCCTTTCAACATTTACTTCAAGAACTTTCCTTTCCTGCATGAAAAAAAGTGAAGACAAATTGTTTGAGAGCAAACTGAAATGATTTCAAGTTTGTTGGGTTTTCTTTTAATTTGAAATGTGATTGCTTACCCAACTGTATTTAGGCCTGTGTTTAAAGACACAGACTAAGTGTAATATAAACTTTTCTATTCATACCATAAGGTCATTGGAACACACTTCTTTTTAAGGTGAAAAATATTTAACTCCCAAAACTCTTGATTAAAGTCTATTTCTGAACTCTTCCATTACTTTCAGAACTTGCATGTGATGCTCTGAATAACTACTAACTCAGACCTGCCAACTGCACAGTTATTTACAATAAAATCAGTCCCATTAATTTGCTAATGAATTGATATTGACTTTACATTTTGTGAGCTGGCAATATTTCAAAAGTCATTGTTATCTCATTTCCAAAATGAACATCAATGAATTTCCCTTATTGCATAAAATGCAAAAATCAATTAAAAAATCGAATTGGTTTAATACCACCTGATTTCAAAGTATGCTGATGGCACCAGATCAAAAATTCCACTCACCAATTAGGGTTGGAAAGGGGATGATTATCTCTACTTACTAATATGTTTTGAATTGAATAATGGTAAATAAAAACCTAGGAACAGGTTAAAAGAAAATAATAATTTAAATAAGTGGGTAAAAACTGAGTTGAACTGTAAAGGAGCGGTAGTTCTTATGGGTATTATACCCTCTCTCACAAGAATACCTTTTCTAAACTATACACAGAAGCATAACAGGGATTCAGGGACCTGGTTGGAAGAAAACTAGGTTTCTCCAAACACACAAGTCATCAAATAAAAAAAATAAAAGATCTTTTTTAGATTAATATATTTAGATGAAACTTTCTCAATATTTCTATGCAGCAATTTTTTGTTATCTGAGAGGAAAAATGTACATAGTGACTTATGATAACCATACCACATCCGAACCCTGGCTAATTTCAACTGTCTCTGAAATTTCCTAGAATTGTAAATGCTTCTTTCAACCAGCCCTCAACAATGATCCTTCTGAATCTTGACCACTAGCACAAGATGACTAGGATGTATCTTCCAGATGCTGACCAGCAATTTGTTCTTTGAAGGAATTCTGAAGTGTTTGTAGTCATATATTAGAAAGGAAATGAAAAGAATTGTGGCAAAATGTAGCGTATGCTTTTGCCTACACCTGTGGGCCATGAACCTGGAAAAATGAAATGGAGGCAAAAACTTTGTTAGAATAAGCTCTTGAAAAATCTTGAGTCTTCTGGTTTCTAGGCTTTCTATTCTTACTTTAGTCCTTTAGGCGAGAAAACTGAAATCAAATGTGGGTAGGCTGTTAACTCCCTGTATTGTTAGCAGAGTGAGGCACCCTAGCAGGTGAATCTGCTTCCCCAAAATGTAACTCCCTCTCTTAAAATGCTGATCTTTCTCCACTGATTAGAGACAAAGCATACAGCACCTGGGTTGTAATGTGGATCTCTTTTTTCCTGCTACACAGGCTAACAGAAAACTTAGTATACAAGCTATCTTTTTAAAGGAGTTGCTCAGAGTCAGTGTATTCAGTGAAGTATTCAGTCACTGAATGTCCTAAATAAGTATCCCAGGAAAGAATAATTTCTGCTCTTTACATGTGACCAGGAACAAAAATGTTGAATCTTCATATTTATCAGCAGACAAAGTCTTTGAAATCATTCTCCTGTTTACGCATCTACCAGATTCTTTCCTGGCTTCTGAGTCCATTAGACAATTTCAGCTATAAAATAGTCAACCAAAACCCGAGTTTGGAAAGTAGCAGTCAAATTCCAGCTGTGTTATTCAACAGTTATGAAACCACACAGATGCAATCTACCGAATACTAGAGTTATGCTTCCTGTATAGCCAATCAGTACATTCCTAAACACTCCTAACAGGAGTACAGAATCACCCTGCAGGTCCTCAATGATGACTAGCAAGAATCTTAACAACTTGCATGATCCTAGCACTTGTTTTAAAAAGGTGTTTTAGTTCTCATGAAATTTAAGCTCAGGATACACGAACAAACTATCCTCTCTACATAGGTAGTCTCTTCTTCTTGTTTGAATTTAGAGAAAAACCCCTAATTGAAAGGACCAAGTGTTCCTAAAGTACAGAGAAATATATAGCTAACACAAACATCAACTCCATTGGTAATATCATGGGGTTTTATTATCTAAAAACGGCAAAATATCTATATAGGTTAAATATTTATTTATTTTTAAATGCATGAAATTGCTACTATGATTGCACACAATTTTCAATGGCAAGTGACTTCTGAAATAGTGTAAAAATAACTGCTGCCTAAATTGAAAAATTTATGCATTTGGGTTCCGATACTTTCCTGCCAGCATTAGACTTGTTCAAGTATCATGTTCACAGCCTATGACCATGGCTACCTGAAAAACATAGGGCTCAAAATGTCCCTTCCTCATGCAGATAATTGTCTAATTGATATTTGCACTGATCACAGGTCTTTTAAGTGTGACCATGGATTAAAGAATTGAAATGGATATTTTTATGACACTCTTATTAATCGGATATAAATTTCAGTGTCCATATTTATTTTTTAAATACTTACTAAAGAATTTTAGTGACTCTAAACAATCCTTTTTATCCTAGAAATTTGTAAGTGTTTCTTCTGAAAAAATTTGCTTATTTAAGTTTCTTTGATTTTACTGTTTTTTACTTCGACCTAGAAAATATAACTCGTACAATTATTCACAAAAATAATCTTAGTTGGTACATTTAATCCTTGACTGCTTAGGATGTGTTTTAAGGGACAGTTCTACCCTCAGTTACATTGGCTCTAATTTGGACTAAATCCACACACATCAGTAGCCAAATAACAAATGACCTATTGTTCAGATTTATAGATTTCCAGATGGAAGTGAAATTTGGCTTACTTTGTAAAACTCTAATAATAATTTCTGTAATTTCTCTGACATCAAGATGATTTTAGAATCTAGGGAAATATGACAAAATACATTAAAAAATTGTTATGAACCCGAAGGAACCATCAATGAAAGATTAACAGGAATCAACATTGGTGTTATTACAATGCAGTTAGTGGAAAGAACAGTGTTCATTTGCTAAAATTTTTAGTCTCAAAAGATTTAGTAGAAAAAGGATGTAGTGAATGTTTCAAATAGAAATTGGGTCATCATTTTCATTTGAGTAAATCTAGCAGTGGAAAAATATATATGAAATAGCAGGTGAAATTTTATATATTGGAACTCGTATATGTGTTGAATTCTTTCAAGAGGGAAGTGATGAAAGAGCCATTCAGTCACTAAGGACTAAAACCTGGCTGAGAAAAAAGCAGAAAATAAGAGCACAGTCAGCATACTAACTGCCAGCATGTTGCCATGGTGGAATTTTTTTATCTGAGTTTAGAAATACTTGCAAAACTGAACAAATTCTGGGAACCTTTCAGAAGAATATTGGAATTTCGTTGCTCTTAAAAATACTACTGAGATTAATATATTTTATCAATATGGCCTGTTTGTTTCATATGTATGATGAATTCTCTTAATAGTATCATAAATCCTGTATTCTTGGTTTTGGTTGACAAATAGGTGCAAGATAGTCTATCTGCTAAAACCATTGAAAAGCACTGAAATTCTTAGTAGAAAATATATGGGCTTTATTGCAGACTTTGGGTAGGTCTTCTGCATCCTAAAGTAAAACAATTTAGTCCCCTGTTCCTCAGTGCTATTCAATATTAATTGCTAGCCAAGTAGAACGACTTGAACAGTCCACTTCCTGGAAACTCTGAAGAGTAGCCCAGTGCACTTCTCTGGGTGGGAGAGCACTGTCTTCCCAGAAGCAGACCAGAAAATACAATGAAAGCATGCTGTGATTGTCTTAAATAAAATGTCAGAATAAATTTTAAAAATTTGGAACTTGTAGACATTGCATGTTTTCACTATACCATTTAAATATTTTTAGTCATCTTTTAACTAAAATCTCAAATAGATCTGGAAATCCTGCCCATGATATTGAACATCTCTGGCAGGAAATATTCTCCAATTAGGTCACATGAGAATAAATCAGAAGAAAATGCTTGGGACTAATCAAGAATTTTCACCCAACTTATCCTTCCTCTGTTCCTTGTCTCCTGTTCGATCTCCTGTTCTTCCCATCCAAGTGTCTTTATCTCTCTCATTGTAATTCAGGCATTATACAGGATGTTCTTCAAAGCAAATCTAAGAGAATCATCATCACTCTTCATTTAAGGGTATCTTTAAAAACCTCATCAGTCTCTTTTTATCTTAGTGTCTGGGAGAAAAAAGGGAGGGGCAGGGGAGAGCAGATCTGCTTATCTTCATAGCCATTTTTATGCATCCTTATGATTAAGATAATGAAGAAGTGTTATAAACTTACTTGACAAACTATTTTGACATTTTCTGCTTGCAGCTGGCTTTTTAAAGTGACTCTTAAGTTCCCACACATAACTTTTTACATTCTTGCATTTTATGTGTGGTAGTTAGTTAAAGGCTGACAGAGCTTCTGGGTTTAATTCCTCTGTACTTTCTAGCATCATCAGTTCACAAATTTATCAGGGCATGTTATAATAATTGTGAACATAGATCTCTTTCATTTGTAAATAGTCAGCTTGAATCTTAAGAATAATTTAGAGATGTGAAGGGGAGGCACAGACATATTAACACCAAAATTGTCCAGAAGCTATTAGTGTCTAGTTTGTCTTTATATTTATGAAGTCCTGATAATTAATGGAAAAAAGAAGGGGAAAGGGAAGGGGAAGGGAAATTTAATTCTAATTTCATCTTGCCCATGATAAAAGGATCAGAAGGGAAATGGAGCTAGTGTTACTTATCACACCTATTGTATCCAGGAATACTGAAGGCTGTACTGTACCCTAAATGTGGGCTGAATTGTTAAAAATGCAGACATTTATGAAGTATGTAAATGGATATCTAATTAACTTGCTACAGCTATCTTGTTAAATACCAATTAAATATATTAACATTTATCACAATTTTAATGTATCAATAAGAATTTAACTGTACCTTTATTGTCATTGTAATTCCAAATTAATTACATGGCTAGATGATTTATCTTTTGCATAATTATTCAGCCTTAGTCTATGTTCTCTTAAACAATCCAACTGTTTTAGTGTGGATTCTCTACAGCATCTGATCTCTTTCTGTACAATTCTTTATCAAGTTATCTGCTATTAAGACACTAAAATCAAATGTAGAAGGGGAGGTAGGGCTTTTGCTACCTGAGCTCAACTGCACTGGTATGAAAATACCAATTTCCCAAGGATTGAACATAATTGTGTAATGTTGATTATTTCTTGTAAACAGTCTAAAATTTTTTTTAAGGAATATACATAATAAACAGCTTCAAATGACTGGTGGAGATTCTTTTATGGTAAAAAATTAATTCAATTTCCATAACGTCATACAATAATTCACATCTTATTCTTTTAATATCCTTTACATTCATAGAAATTAGAACTAAGACCACTGAAATTAGGAGTATCACTTAAACAGAAAGAACAAAATAAAACCTGTTTCTGATAATGTTAATACAATATTTTTTACAAAACTCAACTGGATGCTTAATTCTCAAATAAAATCTTAGGCTGGCTTTATTTAGAATACTTAATAGATAAATAGCCACTATGGGGCTGAGAACTACACATAAAGAAATTACATATGGGGCATTGTTAATAAAAAATATCAGAGCAAGAGCTGAATAAAGCACATGCAAAGAGCACGTGAACTTAATAAGATCCATAAAATCAATGCTATGAACAACATTCAGCAAAGAACTTACGAATGTTAAGTATTACGTAGCAAAGTTCTTGGGCTCAAGTAGAATATTCACAAGGTTTGACTTAGGCAGATGCTTAATGCTGCACTGCATCAGATAACAAAATGACCTCACCAGAGGAAATGTTTTGACTGAAGCGAAAGGAGCAAAGTAATCTTTAAATTCTGTAAATAATGTATGCCTTAGAAGATTTGGAACAGAGTATTGAAATCTTTAGGAGTGGAAAACACCTGTGCTTCTACAGATGTCAAGAGCTTCATGTTTGAGAGTGAGGTCGTTATTCTAGTCTCCCTTCATAGAAAGTTAAGAAAGAAACAGGGAACTCTAGGGAATAAGCCATTACCGTCTTAATTAGTTATTCAAAGTGTTTATTTCTCTAGACTAACTTTGACTTAGATGAAACCCGCTCTATGATATTTAAAAATAATTTCTTTTGTTTTTTGGCAAAGAGTACCTGCTTTATTCATGAATCCTAATTGCAGGATAAGTATGTTTATAGGCTTAGGATTCAATATATATTGTTCAATATCTAAAGTGGATGGAATTTAATAGTAAATAATTTATTTTGGGAAACACAGGGCAAAACTCCATACTGTTTGATATTAGATTTTAAAAAAAAACCAAACCAATTTTTTTTCTTAAATGAAACATTAACTTTGAAAATTAAATAATGATTTTAATAACCTGAAATTAATCCATCTCCATTTTATCAAAACCCTTTCCCATAATACGTGTAAGTTCAAGCTGATTTTTTTTTTTAATTGCTTACCCAGGGTTACTGGCAAGGACTGAGCAGTCATATTGACACTGCATGGATCATTTCACCTGTAACGAAATTACAGCTATCCATCCCTGGAGTGGTACATTGCCAGCCACACAGCAGGGCTGCAGTCCTCATGGAGTTGCAGTTGTCAGAGCTATCTTTTGAGCTGTGATAAACCTGAGGAGGAGCTTTGCCTGCTGGAGATGGTGCTTTGCAGTGGTGTCCCCTTCAAGCAGACCCTCAATCTGTGCCATACCTGCTGGCATGCAATTACCAAAGCATGTAAAAAAAGTAAGAAGCAGCTCCATGATAACTAATTATGCTACTTTATGAGCACCTGAAATTTAGCTTTTCCCTGCAAACAAGGTAAGGAAAATAACTCTACATTTGTGCCTTCACTTCCCTGGAGTTTAGAGTGTGTTAATGGCTATAGGATTCAGAATAAATAAACTGGATAGAAAAATCATTGTGTGAGGTCAATTTTCTGAATATCTGTTTGAATTCTAAGCACTGCAGTAAATTATCCTTAATTTTCAACTGCGAGTATCTCTGAAAATAGCAGAAACATGGGACATCACTGCCTTTTCTCTTCATATTGTTAAGTGATGTGATTTATAGTAGCTGACCTTATTGAATTTGACATTAGAAGTTGATTCACCTTTTTAAAAGCATTTTTACATATTGAATTTTGGCCTCTGAGGAATAGAAAACAATCAAAAATAAATTGAGAAAAATTGAAAAAAAAAACCAAATCAGAAAACTGAGAGAGACACATGAATATGTGAACAGCCCCCTTCATCCGCACAGCACCTTTTAATGAAAAATATATTCATAAGATAATAAATGGATTTGGATTTTAACATATGTCTGCAGCAACCAATTCACCAGAGCTGTGAACTGAGGAGTGTGAGTCTTTCAGAAGTTTGTAAGAATGTCAATTCTTTGCCTGCAGGTGGAGTGTGTTTGTCATTCCAGGATGATTGTGCTTTGTGTTCTCTATGGGAGCAGGCTCTCTGGAGGTGCTCTGCATGCTGCTTGACAGCACCATTTTGCTGTGTATTCATGCAAATGAGTAAAACAATTTTGCATTTTCCGGATGAACAGCATTTGGATGGATAAATGTTAGATACAACCAGGTAGAATGACAATAATCTAGACTACAAGCACTGCTGCATCACATGACTAATCACCTACTACTGCATTAGGCACTGGTCATGGTTTAGGGCCACAACTTTAGTCCCAGTGAAAATCTGCATTAATTGTATGTGTGATTGGGCAGTTTAATGGTGCACACACTACCTTTTTATTTTCAATTTCTGTGTGATATAAGTGTCTGGAACATATGTCTAGGGATGGAGACAGCTGGCTGTGCACTTGTCATATTTGTTGGCACTTGTTACTTACATGCATACCTATATATGAATCTTTAAAAGAGATTCCAAAGTCATGTCAAAAATGAAACCACAAGAGTAAAGGAAATGTGATGTGATTCCATTACTTGGAGTATCAGAGACAGCAGCTGAATGGATATCAGGCATGTGTATTGTGAAACAGAGACTACTTTCATGCTTGGAGGTTGGCCAAAGTGAATTCTGGTGTAAAACATCACAAGGCACAGTCTCCGAAGAAGATGGTTTTGGTTTTCTCCTAGGACATAAGGTTCCAAGACACTAAAAAGGAAATAAACAGGACAAAAAAACAAAGTATCATAGATTATTTCCAAAGTATGAAAGCACAAGCATGCATACAAATACTCAACACAAACACACACACACATATCTGCTGGCTTTAACAGACCTGTAAGATTATATACAGAGCCTCATAAAAAAATCTAGAAATAGTTACAAAAGTGGACCTATACACCTAACAGAACAATTCTGTCTGCATCCCTGACTGTCAAGCAGTTTAGAGAACTGGGTCTCAGTGGAACAGGATGTCCAAAAGCAAAGTGAATTTTTGGGGACTAGTAAGAACAAATTTGTCTGCAATTAGGCTCTATTAATCCCAGAAGTATACATGCAAACTGTCTTACCAGTAGTCAAGGGAAACATTTCATTTACCTCCTGTGCTTTAGCTGACATCTCTTTTCCCTCCTGGTGTTGCAATCTGTCCTCCTGTCTCCTTCTGAGTGGAGTTATTCTCATTAAAGGAAGCACCTTCCTCGTTCCCCAGCTTTGCTTTGTTCTGCTATCACCAGTTGATATACATCAAATAAATGAACAAGGAACATTAAAAAAAAAGTTCTAAAAATATTAATAATTAGGGAAATAAAAACTTATATAATGAGAAAGCACAAAGGAAAAGTCAACAGATTTGTGCAGAGCTATGGTCAAAGTAATATGTAAATCGTCAATGGATGGATTTTATAATTAATATAATTTTATAATTTAATGTGAAAATTTACAAATACCAAAGGCATATTGCTTGTCTGTATATGAAATATATAATCATATATTATCAACAGTGAAGAGCAAATTCTGGATAAATTTGTCCCAGAGAAGAGCAAAGATAATTTACAAAGATGTAATGACTGCTGAGAACCTGACTGAATGACTGCACTACATCATATGCCTTTGGTATCAGAAAAGCCAGTAGAGTTCTTTTGAGAAACAGAGCAGAAAATAGCTTGAGGAGTATCAAATGCATTCCACAAACCTTCACATCTCTGGTGGGCAATCTTGCCTTTAAAGAGGAGTGTTTGGTCCCCTCAGTGTAATCGCAGTGCCTAACCATGGAGATGAGCTTTTCCTGTTTCTTTGCTTTGACCATAGCCATATGATACTTTTTGTCTGTGACACTTTCCTTAAACTGTCCTTGCTATATCCCTGTGCTAGCACCCAATCTAATTCCAAAGTATTGTAGAAGCCTCAGTGGATTAGTCACAGGCTTACCTTTTAGGAAAAAATGCTTTAATACAATGATGAACAAGAAATTTATCCATAATCTGAACAGATAAAAAAATTCACATAAATAAGCCAAAGAAAACTGACCAGCTTTGCAGAAGCAGAGTAATATAGATCCCATTACACTGAGTGCTATGCTGGATTCTTATCTATCTCTGCCAAGGTCAATAGTATAGCTACACTATTGTAATAATTTATTTTTGCCAAACTGAGTTCAGTCTTCTGTTTTCAGTTTTTGGTTTTGTTTGGTTTTGTTGGCTCTGTGTTTTGTTTGTTTGTTTTTATAAAAGATGTTACTAAAATAAGACCAGCAGCAAGAAAACACAGGAAGTAACCCAAAGACACAGTATACAGTTGACAAGAAGGTAATGAGACATTTTATTGGAGTCGGGTACACTGACCATTTGGCAGGGTGCGCAGAGAATACTAATTCAACCCACAGCTATATCCTCAGGTTTTCTAGGAAGAGTCTTTTTGATATCTGTTAATAAATTCTGTGCTGGGATCTGGACAGGCTTGCCTAGGAACTTTATAGCCACACCTGTATTTTAGAAAGATGAGGACAATCAACAAAAACAACAACAGAAGCAGAAGGTAATCTGTGTAATAGCACTGAATATCTGAAAACAAGGTCTTTTGGCTTCAAACTATTGAGCAGATTGCATTGTGTACCTGAGGTACAATTGATATTTTCATGCTAAAACAATAACAGTACATTATCTCCTCAGGAACATATGATTTTTAATGGCCATAGTCATGTGGCTGGAGAAAAGGGATTTTTACTGCCAGAAGGGCACATAAAATTCACAATAAAGAGAAAGAAAATGTTGGGTTTTTTTAAAAAAAGAACAGGAAATTCAGTCTGTGAATAGAAGGATGAAATATTTAATGGTAGGATGGGGAGAGAAGATGAGAGCAGAATTGGGGTTAGAATAAACCCTGGGTGTTGCAGAGCAGTAGAAGGCATAATTGAAGAGGTTTGAAAAACAATGTTTTGCTTTTATGTGAAGTTCTAAGCTGCTGACAAACAATATAAGCTTTTTTGGCTCTAGCACGACAGCCTTCAAATGTTTCAAGTTTTTGAATCTATTAATTTTAAACCAAAGTCACTCCTTCTTCCTTCAGACCCTGGCTTCTGACTCCCTCAGACCATACTGGTTGCATCTATTTTTTTTTTTTTTGGTGGGTTTTTTGGTTGGTTTTGTGTGGGTTTTTTGTGTGGTTTTTTGTTTGGTTTGGTTTTTTTGTTATTGTTTTGTTTTGTTTTTTGTTGTCTGCAGAACAGACCTGGTGGACAACAAGTTGTCCCTGAGCCAGCAGTGTGCCCTTCCTTGTGGCCAGGAAGGCCAATGGTGTCCTGGGGTGCATTAGGAAGAGCATTGCCAGCAGGTCAAGGGAGGTGATCCTGCCCCTCTACTCAGCCCTGGTGAGGCCACAGCTGGAGTGCTGTGTGCAGTCCTGGGCTCCTCAGGACAAGAGAGGCTTGGAGCTGCTGTAGTGATTTCATGGAAAGACAACAAAGAAAATTAAGGTCTGGAACACCTAACTTATGGGAAAAGCATGAGGGTTGGGCCTGTTTAACCTCAAGAAGAGTCAGCTGAGAGGGAGTCACCAATGTATACAATTGTCTGAAGTGAGGATGTTGAGAAGATGAGGCCAGGACTTCAGTGGTGCCAAGCAGGGACAGAAGAAAGGCAACAGTCACAAACAGAACGAGAGGAAGTTCCATTTGTATATGAGGAAAAACTACTTTGAGGGCGACAAAGCACTGGAACAGGCTGCCCAGAGAGAGAATATGGAGTCTCCGTCTCTGGATATATTCAAAAGTCACCTGGAAGCAACCCTGTGCAACCTGCTTTAGGTGAGCCTGCTTTAGCAGGGAGGCAGGACGAAGCAATCTCCAGCAGTCCCTTACAACCCCAACTATTCTTCTAGCCTTTGATTCTGTATTTATAAGCAGCACCATCTGTTTGTTCTTTGAATCTTTGTTGCATAAAACCAGCTCTTTAAAGGGCAATGCAATGAAAAAATGTATCTGACTTTAAAAACCCACAGAAAAACATTGTTTAATTTTTTTTCAAGAGACAGACTCTCTTACTGAGTCCTAGTGAGTCTCTTATAAACCTATGTCATCTCAGCTGACAAGAAGGTGAGCTTTAAAATGAAAGCAGTTGCACCTTAAGCATATACTATCACAAAAGACTGTAAGAACATTACTTGTTATTTCAGCTTTTAGAACCCTATTCAACTTGTTCTTTATTTTGCTCCATTATCAAAGTCTTGACAAGACTTGACAGTTTAATGCAAACACTCAAAATATTCATGGATTGTGCATTCCAATGTAGGAGGCAATTTCTAAGCACATGCAAAGGAAAAACAATGTGATAAAAAAGTTCCTCTGACTCTATATTTAGACTGAAGCTCAGCTATCGTCCTTTGTAAAGAATTTCTGAATGCTCAGTCGTTTTGTTCCACAAAAATGCAAGATAATTCTAAAATAGACTTAATCGGTCTCCCCTGATTAAGCTGCTACTACTTGTGGGTACTAATTACACATGCATTTTTCTGGATAACAGAGAAAGCTGAAATGATTCAATAATCCAGTGTGTTGGCCTTGTAGCAAGAAGAGGTAATTGTTGGGTCTAATGCATCCACCACAGAATGAAGAAAGATTTTATAAAAAGAAACAGCATTAATCATAACTTTTGTTTGTTTGCTGCTCCTAAGTTAAGAGGAGAAGGAAATTCTTTTGGTGACAATGTGTTATCTGGATTTAAGTTCCTAATATGAGGAAAAATTAAGAACAAAAAATCTAAGGCCCAAATTGGTATCTACTTTAAGCTTAAAGCAGATTCTTCAGAGTGACTTGAGGATTACATAGGAAATAGATTAAAAATACCTTATCAGTAGCACTCAAAATAATGTATTCAGCATGGAAAGTATCCCAAGGAGAGCCTGTCCAAAACACTGAAACACTCCTGGAGAGATTGACTCAATTATCAGCTGTAATAGCATCAGGTGACAGACTTTAGTAAGCAAAGTGTTGCATAGTGAGAAAACTCTACTAGCAAGCACCAATTTACACCTCTGAGTTGATGTGAATATTTGTTAATATTTCCTGTTCATTTTGTAGCCATTAACTGATCAATGAAATCCTAAAGAGAAGCAAATACACAGTATGGGGTGAGCAGGTGTTACTACTCCCTTTTGGCAGGTGGTGGGGAAACCAAGAAGAGACTTACTGATGACTTACTTGAGACCAGGCTGCTCATCATGTGGAAACATTCCTACAAGAGACTGCATACTCTGCCAGCTGACCTCTGGAACTCCTGTAGTAGGTGGTGACATGCTTGTCCTACTGTAAGACAGTGTACATTGTCCCTTAGCTCTGCTTTCATAATTCATGCACTTATGAGGTTTCCTCAAAGTAGTTAAAATGATCTTGACTATGTTGAACATTTTAGAAAGAAGGTGGTTCTCTAACTCTAGATCTCTTCTAACTCTAATTCAGTTTGGTAGCAGTTGTCCACAAACACTGTGATTTGTCTTGGGTCTGTGCTACCAAAACAAGCTGTCTCACATTCTTTCCCTATTAGCTTCTCACTTCCGTCCAAAGACACAGAGTTTCTTTCAGAAGCAGAATATGTTTATAGAATTATTATTACATGTAAGGCAGGATAATTTTACTCAGACAGAGAGTGGGAATGATACCCATTGTACAGGAGGTACGTGACACTGCATTGGAAAATCTACTTAAAATATCAAAGAATCAGTACCTTGCAATACACAGAATTAAACTAAGGAACATCTACAATTTTCCATGTGCATCACCTCACAGATAAGTTTTCCCAACTGCTTTTTTCTTCTTCCTTTAAAACATTGGAAAATGCTGTTTCTGTGGAGCAGACTTGCAAACCTGACAGTCTCTCTTGCAGAAATTCCCTTAAGTGTTTTGCTGCCTCTTATGCCTAGATCCACATTTGGAGGCTCCAGGTTGTTAGACTGACCCATTATTTTGCATGAGGTGCCCTTAATAGAGAGCAGTAATGAAATGAATTGGACGTGTCTTCACTGTTATTGCAAACATTACAAGCTGTCCTTAACCAAGTGCTTTTCATAAAGTAAAAATTAATACATTGACATTAATACAGATTTCTGCATAATAAACAGCTCTGTGCAGGGTTTGCTCTCATGTGCTTACTGCCATGAAATCAAGCAAAGACAGACAATCAAATCAAAATGTTACAAACAATCAAATTAACAATTCTTTCCAAAGAAAGCTGCCCTGAGATTAGATGTTATCCAGCATAAAACATGGATCCACAGTGGGTTTTTCCTCCTATTTATGGTTGCTTCTATACCATTGTTTCCTTTCTCTTTGCTGAGTGTCTGTTTGGGATCTTTATCTCAGACATCCATTTTAAACAGGCATTCCTATTACCCCAACTACAGCTTCAGTAGCCACAATCACCACCATCATAAATAAATTCTTATTAATAGCCATTAAATAATTCTCAAGGTCTGTTAAACCTTTTGATTTACATTTCAAAAATTAAAAGACTTCTATGTTATCAAACATAACATTTTAAGTTATAAAATGTCATACTGTATTGGTGAAATCTTTAGCAGTGAATGAAGCTGCAGATGCTGAAGCTCAAAACTCAGAAACTAGATTACAGGTTCTCCTGATCCCTTGGATGTGTTTTTCTTTGGGCAAGACCCTGGAGTACTTTCTGCTTCTGTTTGTCAAACTGAATAATGAAAAGGAATACATGCATCAGAAACTGGAAGAGGTTTGTGAGGTTATTTGTTGATAATATATAAAACATTATTTTCTAGGCAGTATGGGAGTTATTATCTTGGTATCCAAACCTTTTGAAAAAGTTTAAGGAGAATGCTATTGAAAGTGCAATTTCTTATGTACTTTTGTCAGTTAAGAAGTAAAACGTCATGCTTTGAAGTACAAGTGGCAGTTGGACAAAAAGGGAGATTTTGTTTCTTGAATAATACTGATATCTCTCAGCAGAGCAATGGTTCAGTTGCCCTAAGCTCATAATCAAAAGTAATTTGAAGTGTATTTAGTCAAGATTCTTACTCTTAGAAAGAAAACACCAAATAAAAGACATTTTTTTTTCGTAGAGGGCATAAATGCACATATTATTAGATCAGTATTATGCCAAATACAAAAGGATCTAGAAACCATGCAACAGCTAATTTGCTGAAGGCCATATCCATTTGAATACATAGCAGCAGCAGCAATCCACTAACCTAATGCTTCCTCCTTCAAAAGCCTTGGATGTATACATTAAGGAAGAAAGCTTGATTGCACAATCTATATCAGTTTGAATTAATTTCTTTTGGACATGGTGAATCAATACAGTATGTCATAATCCAGATGGGGTTTTCCTCTGTATAACTGCATTTTGCATTTTCTGGAAATTCAGTTTGAAATTTCTATTATCATGTATCATCATCTAGAATGGATGAAAACAACCAATAGCCACACTGACATTTTTCCTGTTCTAAACTTCATGTTTCTAAGTGTAGATATAGCCTGTATTGCTATT
>VXBC01001701.1:323095-361011 GCA_013399945.1 Ploceus nigricollis | reverse complement strand
TTTTCCAGACAAACTATGTTGTGACCAATCAGTTCCCCATGCAGGCAAGGACCCAGCTGTGTCTGTATCCAGGTCTGTAAATATGCCTCTTATTTCTAGCAGACCCCATTGGTCTGAACCCCCATGGGTTCAGTAATGGAATTTGTGAAAATGGGGCTTAGCTGTGAGGACAACTCGTGGGATCCAGTGTCATATAATACTCCACAAATATGCCTTTTTCTGTCTTTCTGAGAAGTGTAAAGAAATCTGGCAGTGGAAGCAGAGATCTGGGAAACCTAGGACACTGAAATAATAGATGGCCACTTACTGCACGCACAAGGCTTCAATTCTCTCCCCAGGACTGATTTGATGACAGTTCTCAGTTCAGAAATGGCTGTGATCAGCCCTGAGAGTGAATTACAACTGTGTACAGACCCTATAGGTAACTACTACCAGTTGTTATCCTGAGTAAGAAGGGTATTTTTCTCCCATACATTGCAACAGCAGAACATTTCTGTACTTTAAGGCATTTTGTATCAGCATCATGCCAGCAGACTTAGCTAGAGTGAATGAAATGGTTATTGTCTTTGTCTGCTGCAAACTTCAGCCCTAGCTAACCAACCCCTTTGGAATGACAAATAAATGTGATTTATAAGTGCTTCTAAAAGACACGGATCTGGATGATTTCCAACAATGTCAATATCCGGCATCCTAAAGTGTTTGCTGAACTGTTCAGTGGACCCTCCTCCAGGGCTAGGACATGTTAGCAAAAAGGCTGGGACAGCAACAGAGGACTGTCATCATCCCTGCCACTCAAGTAAGATCTGCCTGCAGGTATGAGCCACTCCCCATGACAGAGAAAGGGAGGAAGTAATAGTTTAAAGGTTTTTTGGGCACAGGAACTAGACATTTTAAAATTGCTATCTTGTTTCATTACCTGGAAAAACACTTAAGGATGTACTGAAGCCAGAAGGACAGATATTTTCCAATGTCTCAGCCTTCTGAAGCAACTTAGGCAAGATTTCATTCTCAAAGGAAAAAGCACTCTCCCACCATTTCTTTCAAATGTAGCACCAATTTATCCCAGTGTAATCCCACCCTGGCTACCTTTTCCTACCTCCTGTCATTCTTTTCATTATGTCTAGAAGTTGAAGGGGTGATTGGACTACAGAACCAACTGGGATCAAAAAACTTCCTGTCACCAAAGGAAATCCCCTCAGTAACAATTTTGTGTAGTAACAGTGGAAGGCTTTCTTCACAATGCTTCTTCACAAAACCTCCTAAAATATATCTTCCCCTTTTGCATCCCCAATGGTGACAAAATTTTTAAGGAACAATGAAAAGTCACATCGTTGCTAGAATTTTGCTAGAAAAAATAATTTGCAAATACAGCAAACAAAGAACAGCAAAACCAACCAAACCAACCAAACAAAACCCAAAAACAAACAAAACCAACAACAACCAAACACAATTCAGTTTTTTGAAGGGAACCACCCCCCCCACACTAAAATGAAAACCTAGAAAAGAGGAGCTTATCTGTGTCTATATGAGAAAGAGAAACTCTCCGGATCTGGAAGACTATTCTTTAATGTGGGTGTTAAGTGTTGAGAGAGCCCTGTGAAGGATTTCTAAATTTCTAAAGAGACAAGAAACAGGGATGTTCATCCATCACTGAAATGCTCTTAGGGCAGGACTTACCATGAGAACGGAAGCCCTACCATCTCAAACATGCTGATGCATGTAGCTTGCTGTTAAATAATAACGGTAATAAAAACTGTAATTCATAATAACAGAATATTTTTACAATTGCTAGTGAAGGAGATTGCTAATCTCCTGTTGGTAGGAGTAGAGTTCTTTGTCTCTGCTGCCAGAAACATATTACAACTTATAATTATTTAAGAAGCATGCTGGGTGGGCTGGCAACAGACATTATAAGTAATGCAGTAATAAGATATAAAAGCTGTGTCAGTGGAAAGGTGACAGAACATACTGTAAGATATTGCCAGAAATAATCGTTAGATGATGAGTACATCTAGATAAGCACAGCAGATTTTCTAACCAGTGTAGAGCAGTATTACCTGATTTCATCGGTATTGACTACCAAATGTGTATGTGTTCTCTACCCACATCCTCAAATCTTCTTTTCTCCCAGAGGCAATTTCTTGATGGAGAAAATGGAGACTGGTGGTTACAACAGAGGACTTAGAATAAGCTATTTCGAGCTGCACCACTAAATCATTTCCTGACCTTGGCAAAGTCAATCACAGGAGCTATGCATCATTTTCCAGCTGTAATATGGGAATGATCACAATTACCTCCTAAAACTGTGCCTAATGCTTCAGGAGTAAAGGTTTATAAAGCATATGTTTTTCACAAAAGGAAAACTCTTTGGTGGTTATGTACTTTTATGACTGCACCCCTGGAAACAGACATGGGTGGATATCCAGAAGTAACACTTGTCCTAATTGTTTTCTGGAAGTATTTGTGTTTTGTTATTGCTTAGTGCCTGTAAGTCAGAGGGAATTGCAAAACTAGCACACATAAAATTTACCTGAGTTTCTGATGGCTTGAAAATGTGTTTCTCAGGGTTACAGAGAGGAGGGCAGAGCTTGCTGCTGTGTGGCTGTCACCAAGCTGTTATTCTATACCACCCACACCATTGCTGGCACATGGTTTTGGCAAGAAAAGCTGTGGCACCGAACCAGAGGTGCACTGTCTGGTCTTGCTCACTCCAGCGATGACTGTCAGCATTGGAATTGTGGAGCCCATCTTCTGTTCTCCCCTGTCCCACCTCCCTTTCCTCCAGGAGGTTTTTGCAGGCCGTGGTGTTGAGGAGAGGCAGCAGTGCCACTCCCGGGTGTGATGCTGAAGGGATGTGTCCGAGGTGCAGCTGAGTGTTAGAAGTGACAGTGCAAGCAACTGAGTTAAACTGAGCTCAGTGGAGCAGCTGCACAAGCCCTGCTCATGTGACCTAGCTTCCAGGGGTTTGTCTGCCCTCACTTTTCATTGCTTTTGAGCTGGGCAGGGGAAACAATGGCCATGGGAGCTCCCCACCTTATTGCCTTTGTTTGGTGAATGTGGCAGAGTGGGCAGGAACAATCACCGTATTTCCTTTGGGGAAACCACTCAGACACATCCTACAGGGAGCATCTGCCATCCTGATTTTTTTCTCAGTGGTGAATATCTTTTTATGGATTAGACATCTTATCTTTTTGGTATACTTTTGTTATTAACATTGCTGGTTTTATTCTGCATGTCTTTTTCCACTGCTTTGAGCTTTTAGTAAATTGTTAACTCTCACTCTCTCCTTTTTGTTTGTCCCTGCCTTACCGTAAGGGGTGGGGGAAGAGGAGTGGCTTAACTGGAGTGTAGTTTCCTGCTGGTGTTAAAATCAGCACAGTGCTTCATTATCCCGTTCTCGCCGTGGGGCTAGGAGCTCTTTGGTGCCCACTGGTCATTTTTCCAACCAAAGTGACTGGTCCTGAGCTCAGAGTGGGAGCAAAGGCAATTTAGGGAGAGATGTGAAGTGTGCTGGTAAGATTAGTCCAGTGCTTAATGAAAAAAATAGGTCCATCACTGTGCTTTATCCAGCTTTATTTCCAGATGCCACCTGTGCTTGGCTAACTGAACAAACAGGGAGACAGGTTCCTTCTTAGCTGGAATAATATTTCCAAAATGGATGGAGACTGTTTTAGATCACCACAGGTTTTGATGCATTCTGGTCTGCACACTGCACTTTCTTGAAGACTGGTCTGATCTGTGATTAAGAAAAAGGTTATCCTTGTATTAAATGGTACAATACTGACTGTCTCACTGCTGTCTTCTCAGGCATTTTGAATTCCATCTCTGCGTCCTTTGAAAATCGTGGTATTTCTTACGTTCCTTATATAAAGTATAGGTTCCAGACTCATTGCACATACTTTAGTCATTCTTGGCCAGCTGGAAGAATGACACAACTTAGCATCCAAGTAATTATGCCTGTGAGAGATTCCACCTGTTTTCATCAAACCATTGAGGAAGTGATGGGTCCAGCTGCTGAAAAGCAATTCTAGTTCCTAATGTTCTTGCCAAGCAGCAAAATAAGAGCAGATGCTGTAGGTCACCTCTTTTGTTTAAAATTTGGAGGTGCTAAAGAATTTTTCACCTGGTTATGTATGATTTTAGAATTCATAAATATTTAAATTAATGTTATTATGCAAACATTATTTTTTTTATTCCATATTTAGAGGTGTCTTTTCTTCTGCCTGTTTAACAGTGGGAATTTGTAAATGCTTAGTGAATAAATCTGTACTTATATAGGCACAAAACCCTGCTTTTGTAAAGGTCAAGAAACAATTATTAGCAAATAGAAGCACACTTCTGCTTCCCAAATACTAGGAGATTCTTCAAGTAAATGATATTGATAATACCATTGAATCACATGTTTATTTTAACAAGAAGGTCAAAATGGACATGTACTGGAACAATGCAGCTATTAAACATTAATTTCACTCGGGATTAATCAATGATGAGGAAATAAGTAAGACTCTTTTCTTTTTAGCCAGAGAGAAACTGCTGCTACCTTGATCTATAGCTCAGTCAATAGACTGAAATTGTGCATAGCTGTGGAACGTGTTGAGAGTTAACCTTTTGATCTCAGCTTGAATGCAATAATTGTAAAAAAAACCCAGACCTAAAATTATTATTGATATCACCCCTTGTATATGGTGATTAGGTTTGATTGCATTACTTTTATAAAGGACAAAAACTCAATGTGCTGTATTCAAATTACAAATGATCCATTCAGAAAAATTAAATTATATAGAACCTTATAATGTGCTTAGTAAAGAGGTATTAAAAATGTGGGTGAATCACTCTGTAATTGTTTATTGTAAGTTTTATAAAGAATTTTATAAAGCACTGAGTAATCACACTTTTATTTCTAAATTGCACAGTGCCTCTGAACTAACTAGTGCTATCAACAAACTGTTTTCCTGCTGTGTTTATAACTGCTCTGGTTGGCTGTTCAGTGAAGCCCAAGCCTGTTTTTGCGTGTAAATATCTCAGTGTTTATTGTGGACTAAAATCTTTCAGAATCAGAAGAGCATTTTTTCTTTCATCTCTGCAAAGAGGAAGCCACATTCATTAGCAGTTATTGGAATGATGTGTGTGTGTCAAGGGACTTGCATGCCAGTATCTCTTCATTTAGTGATATACTCTAATACATATCTATAACATTATCATAGAAATTATAGATGAGGAGGTAATTCTGTTATTTTTAATAATCTTGCTATTTTGAAATGCCCTATAAAGTAGATTGCATTTATTTAGGTTAAGGGCAAAGCTTTTTTGAAATTAGACAAAGATTTTTGAAATATGTAAGGGTCTTAGGGAACTTTAAGTAATTTTTTTAGAAAGAACATAAGTCTTTAGGATTTTCACTGTATTTCAGTGGGGCCGTAGTTATTTTAGAGAGTGGGGAAATCAATTGCTTGTTTATGAACCCCATTCTTTGATCATTTCCACCCCACTAGCCATGTAAATACAGTATTAAACCTTGGTCATTTAGCCTGTCCCTTGGATCAGCCTGATAGAATGATGCCAGTAAGTGAACTACCCTGCAAGAGATAGACTACCTAAATATCCTCTACCAAAATTTGGAATGTAATGAAGATTTCCTGACACCAAAGAATGTTTTAAAGAATGTTTAGAGGAATTAAATAGTTGTAAACCTTAGAAATACTAACATACAAAGTTTCATAATGATGTGAAATAGTTAGAGCTCACTTGAGCCAGGAATGCAAATGCAGCCTGGTATGTGATATCATCTATGTTATTTCATTCACTCCATGGACTGAATAAACTTGCACTTGCACCACTGGATTTTTAATACACATCCCTATTATCCCTATTTGTCTTTTTACAGGTCTAACAGCTGTGACCAAACTAATTTTCGATCAGATTTCTAAAGATTTGCTGCATCCATTCAAGGTAAAAGCAGAGCAGCTGGTTTACAGCCAGGAAAAGGAGCTAGAATCAAACCAAAGCTTTTCTGTAGCAGACATAGAATGCAATTCTCCCAGAGTTAAATCACTGAGCTGCTCTGACCTTGTAAATAAATATTGCCTGAGCTATGGAAGCAGTTCTCTAAGTAAAATCTATGAAATTCCTTCACATGTTTCTTCATATTCTGACTTTTTTCCTATGTATGGGCACAATATTTTATTTATGTATTAAAAGTGCTATATGTAGAAAATTCTGACAGGGGAGCATTGGAAAAAAAACGGTGATAGAGTAAAGGGTAAAATTGCTTTTGTTACATATATTAAAAAACCCATTTACTAATAGAAAAGGGATTTAATAGAAAGAGATTGTAATATATTTGGGAGGAGACTTGGAGAATTTCAAGCAAAAGAATGGCTTTACATTTCAACTTGCTACTGTAGCAAAAAGACAAGAGTTGTAAAAAATTTGTAATAATAAGTAAAATTTAGTAGATATCAGAGTTTAGTAAATCTTAAAATGCCCATTCGAACTATTAATTCTGGAAAGGCTCCACTGAAAAATCTTGTAATATGTACAACATGAGAAACACAGGTTTAGAGCCACCCAGCTCAAGTTGCAAGTTGGGAGAATAAATCCCACTCTCAGGTGAAAACATTAATTGTAGTTACATTTATATAAACAGACGTATCACTACTACTGGTTAAAAACCCCTCTTTCATTCATGAGAACCATGCCAAACATCCTTGGGCAAATGTCCAACCCTTTTGGTTTGTTTTGTTTTTTATAATTGGAACAATTCTAGGCTGTAAGAAATTTGAATGTAAGAATATTGGACTTCCAAGTCCTAAATAATTTGAATGTGCATTTATTAAGGAGCTTGTTAGCTCCTTAGAATGGGACATGTAATGGAATCTGTAAAGATGCCCAACTCTAAACATTTCTGAAACACCAAAGTCAGAAGCAAGAAGAGGGTCAAGTTGCAGCTAGGATTTATACAATAAACTTTTGCATGTAAATATCCCATCTCTTCCTAAGCCTTCCTTAGACATGTTAATTTCTTTATTGCCTATATTGACTTATTTTTATTCATGGAACATTTAACCAAACAGGAAAACATTCAGAAGTGAATGCTAGAAACAAATACTCTGGGACAAGGGTTGCAGGAGGGGATTTGGTTTTGAATAGCTTTGTGAAAGCTTTCACTCATTATATTAAAAACTTTATTTCCCTCAAAGTTGGTCCACATTAGGGTTGTTTTGAGGAATTGAATAATGCAGTATGTTGTCTTATCCATTTAAATTCTAGTTGTGTCTCTAACTAGGAGTCACCTGGGAAAGGTACAAGATTCCCACTGGGCAGCAGTGACAGAGCATGGCTGAGTGAGAAGCCTGGTGTGGCTATTAGGAAGAACCAATTAAATGCATTACCTCATGAGGCCAAGAGTGCTGGGCACTCTAGGATAAGTAACAATTTGTTTTATTGAATCAAAATTTTCATTTTCTATAACTATTATACTTTTATATGTCTGTGTTAAAAGAGAAAACAAAAAAATGTGCTGGAGAAAGATAAATGTTTAAAATCCCTCTATCTGTGATATTCAGGAATTTGTAATTAGAAAGAGTTCTTTGTTTAAATAAGCCAGATAATCAAGGAGAAAAGCATGAATTAGGCCTGTAGTCTTTGTATTCCAGAGTACCTTACAGTCTGGTGCTCTGAGTAGGACAGCTTCATCTAACTGGTTCCTAGGTCTTTCCAATCTGGCACTGTGGGCAGGCACCATCAACAGACATAGCAGCTTTGTTTCTACTTCAGTAGCCATACTGTTGGATTAATTGTGCAGGTAATTATTTCCATCTTTGCCTGATTCCAAACTCATGTCATCCGGACAGACCGATGCCTGATAGAAGCAGCAGCCTCTCAGTTCTTCCTGCAGTTCCTTCAGATTGCTTTTCCAGAGAGCTTGTTTCATCATCTTTGAAGAAGGGGAGGTATAGGTTGTGGCTGCCAAACTGAGTAAAAACTTCCCTGCTTCTAGGCTTATTCAGAGGCAGAAGCTGAGATATCTTTGAAAATTTTAACATTACAATGAGTCCTGAGAATATCGAGAATATTAATTTTGGATTTAAACAGCAATGTAATTTGTGGTTCTGCCTTATGGGACTTGCCAAAGGTCAGATAGAGCTCAAATGGCAAAATAAGGAACAAAAGCCAGGTTTCAGAAGAGCATACCCTCTCCTGGAGATACTTGGTTCCAGAACTTTGTACTCTGGCAATACATTGTCTCATGTGCCATATTACATAACCTGCAAGGAAGCAGACTACATATTCAAAATCTTTGCATGCTGAGATCTTCTTGAAACCAAAATCCTGAAATATTAGCTCTATAATGTGTAATTATGGTAGCATTAGGAAAATTGTTTACTCTATATTTTCAATCTTTTAAAGGGCAAAACTATGCAGCATGGTTATCTGCTATTTTGTCATTGCGAACAATTCTGAGGTCTTTCTTACTCTTTCCCATCATCCTGATGGGAAGTATGCTGGCAAAGGACCAGCCAAGCTATTTCACAATGTCATTTTCATAGCTCTGAACAAATTTTCCCAACAAATGCAGATACATCTTCATCTAAGTTATTATATTAACCTCCCCAAAAGGATCAATAAAAAGAAATACAAGACCATAATCATAATTTATGAAATTTATAATCATTTTAACTGCAATAATAATCTTTTAGAAACCACATCTATTCAAGACTGCAGAGAGAACAGGGCAGGCTTGGGTGCATACATGTGTATAAGGGCTTCAGTATGTTTTTCAGGAGACTTTCCAGTACACTGAAAAGAATGTACTGGCAGTTTCATGTAACTGGGTAACGTGTGGAGATCAAAAATGGCAAAACCTATTTATCCTTTGAATATTTATCCAACTTACACTTTCAGTCTTCCAGACAGTTGCCATTGCAATATCCTTTGAAATTAAAATCATATCTATTTTAAAAAATTGCAAAGAAATGTCTGAGTTAACTTACCAACTTACCAACTGAGTTAACTGCTCAAATCCAAAGTTTACATGCTTCAGATCTTACTTGTCTAACTGGAGAGTGTCTAATAATTGAGGATATTTGTGCTTCTGAAAATACAGAATTATAATAAATTTTTCTTTTCTGGTATGTATCCAATCTTGGTGTGTCAATGCATCTAAAGCATGCAGATAAGCCCTATCAATCTGATGGAGACAGGTCTCCAGGGAATTTTCCAGAAACCTGGTTTCTCTTGCTGATTTTCCCAGTACCAGCTCTCCACAGAAGAATTTTGAATGGGTGATCAACTGATCTGACTTTGCCTGAAATAAAGATCTTATATTGGATCATTCCTTATGAGATGAATTATCCCACTCTCCTTCCATACATTATTTTAACTTCAAGTTTAGGAGCTTGTAGACTGAAGGACTCCGATACTTTGATTAAATAAATAATGAAAATATAATAAACCAAAATAAAAATGAGGAATAAGACTTCTTACTTGATATAGTTGATCAAAGATGTTAGATAAAAGCATGCTAATAAATCACAGCTAAAAACCAGAAATGCACAAGGGTCAGAGACTGAACAAGTTCAGAGAATGGACTTTGATACAATCCTGATCTTCCACAGTCCATATCACAGGGCACTTTTAACACATTAACTGCTTCATTGGTTCACCACTTTCATTGTAAATTTATCTGTATGGACTACTTCCTTTTATTCCAACACATATCATTTCAATTAAGAAACGTATTTGAAAATTTTTAAATTGTCTTAGATAAAAATTAAAGTTTTTAAAAATGTAAGGGAAAAAACCCAACAGATTGCACAATTTAAAAAATAATTTCATATACTGATGTTGTACTCTGACACAAGTATTATTTAAAAAATAGTTAGATGCTTTTTAATACACTAAAATAAATATCTCCTGCAGATACAAAGAAACAATGATACAAAGAGACAGCCCGGACAGGGTGTTGGTTAATTATGTGGTATATACCAGCTCCAGGCAGACAAGTGACAAAACTTCTATATCTTGTGAATCCACCTCAGTGAGCTGCTAATCTACAGGAGAGAAAACAAAACACAAAAAAAAACCCCAAACCCACAAATTACTTCTGTCATTGAATCCCAGAAATTGGAGTAGCCCTCACAAAGCAAGTCAAGGGGTGAACAAGGGGCGAACAAGGGGTGAATAAAGTGATTGGAAAAATTTTAGACATTGTGTATGTCTTTATTTTGTTCCTGTTGTTGAAAGCAGATCTAATAGGTAACAGCTCCTTTCTAAGAAGTCATATCAAGTCAGATGACAGCTAGACTCAGATGCTTTTCTGACATATTGTTCTCATAAAAGAAAGAGACAACTCCAAAACCAACAATAATTTTCACCATCTAAACATGTACACCCTCAAGTAAATGCAATGTATGTGGTTGCTCACAATAATGCTGTCTGCTAATACTTTTTTAATCATAAATGTATTCACAAAGGAAAAAAACCCAAACTTTTATTGATATTTATTGTTACAGCGAAGTATCGCTGTTCCTTAATCAGGTATTTTAGATATTATTTCTTTCATTAAATATCTAAAATGGATTGCCATGTATTAATAAAAAATGCTTCTGAGCTCAATCTCATTGCAGCTAATATTAGAAATATAATAATGGAAAAAATGTTTTTGTTTCTTTATGCATTCTTGAGAACTTTAGGTTCACTTAAATTTCTATATGCAACATTTTCAGTAATGCAAAAAGCAACGAATTTTGATGTGTAATTAGAACCAGAGTAATTCCTTGTTAATTGAACAGATTTTACTTGCATTGATGTATTCATATATTTTCTTCTGCCCCAAATGTCACCTTTAGATCTGAATTACACTGTCAGAGAATACCTAAGATTTCTTTTATCATTGTATAACTAGTGACCTGTTCTGCTTTAAGTTTTTCTGTTGCTGTAGCTGGACTGATGATGTTTGACCTGCACTGTAAATCTGTTCTAAGTAAAAAAAAGAATGACAAGTCCTTTGTTTCTCCTCAGGTGACTTCGTATTACAGCCTGAAGCTTACAAAAGGGGCCTTGCCTTTAGACATTAGACATTATTAGATCCAAATATTTTCATTTGTTGTTATCTGGCAGCAACTATCCACTCAATTGATGCATTTTAAAAATGAGAATTAGCAATACAAGTCCACATCTTCCCCATGAGATCTATTTCAAGTGTCTTTCAACTTGGTATAACAAAAAAAAAAGTGATCTATACAAGTTGGTGTTATTTTAACTTAGCAGTGAGAAGTCACTCAAATAATAATTAATATTATTCATTAATAGTTTGGCAGTTTTTTGTGGGAATGAAGTTGTATAACCAAATCTCGTGGAGAGCAATTAATTGATATAAGAATGTAATGTTTGTGAAATTGTAACACAAATAATTTTATCAGATAACATTAACATATTGTATCAGAAACATAAGAAATGTTCACAATATTCTGAATATTGATCTGTCCATCTTGAATACAAAGATAATTGAGACAGTCTTCCTGTCTGTTGAAAATTATTATGAATTTCCTGCTAAAAATAGCACAAAATCAGTCATAAAAGAAGAAATTAAATACTTTGAGATAATTTCACCTCATTATAAAAAAATCCCAAGAATTTATCCATATCACTGGTATAAATTTTAACCAGAAAAAACTTTGGAAATTGTAGACATTGCAAAGCCAAGGAAGAAATTCAGTACTTTGACAGTATTAGAAGCATCAAAGGACATGACTAGACTCATAGCCTAGTTTGCTTGAAATTTAAGCAGGGCTACTGATGGACTACTGATACTTGCTGTATGTCTAATAGCTGGAGTTGAGCAACAGCTATTCCCTTCTAGAAGAAATATCAAGCATTTGTTTTAAAAAGCATTCAGTACAGGAAAATTCCCTACAATCCTTTCAAATTGTATTGGTGACTCAATTTTCTTCCTACATGTGAAAATAATGTCTCATCTGCATTTGTATGCTTATAGCTTGCACCTTTTGGATCTTTTTACATTTTTCTATTAGGTTGAAAAGCATGTTATTTTCAACATCAAGTTTCCAGCTATTAACTTTGCCTTTCAGAAACAAAATCTCTAGCATTGCCTTACATGTTCAGGTTAATCTTTTTACCTCCTGGCTTCTTCTGGGAAACATCTCTAATTTTTCAGTTTAGTCTGGAAGGGAAGGTATCACAACTCCTCAAAACATCTAGCTATGGTGGAGGGTTGAAGAAAAAAAGCAAATACACCAGATTTTGCATGTGTATTTTGCATGTAATCTGTCACCTTCAAATTACTTTTTGGTCTTAAATGGTTTTCAGTTATAAAAAGCCTTTATCTCATATCACAAGTTTTCAGATGCTTGCAAAGATGGGAAGTTCTGTCCTGTGTACTTAGCTTTTACTCTTCTTTCTTACATTTTGACCTTGAATTTGCTTGATCAAAATAGATGTTGTCTGTGCAGTTTGACATAGAATCAGAATTAATCCATATTTTCTACATCACCGCTTCTTTTTTTTATTAAGACATTTAAAAAAATTAAATCTCTCCCCTTTTTTCACAGATTGCTGATAAATTTTGAAGAAATATATCTAAGAGTAAAATGTAAATAACAACAGCTAACTAGATTGACAGAGACTAATAATATACCTTTCTCGCAGTACTATTCTAATTCGTATATCTAAACTTCATGCAATATTAGCTGCATGCCTTTAAGAGTATCAGGAGGACATTTTTGGGATGATACATCCATTCCCAGGCTAAGATTGTGGAGATTCTGATTGAATAAAATAAAGCTGTGTTTTGGCAGAGAATTGCATCTCATAATTGCATTCACCTCTTGTAACTAGGGGTCTGAAGTATGTTTAAGTTGCACATTCAGTAAAATACATAGCTTGTTAGGCAAACGTGTTTTAAGTCTTCAGAGCAGCGAATTACTTCATCTGTTTCCTCCCTTGTGACAAGCAGTGAGGTAAAAATTAAACATTTCTCAGTGGAAAATAACTAAATATTTTACAATGTAGATCTAGTTATTTTCACCCTGGGTAGACAGGTTATAACAAACCTGATTCAAAGCTGGAAAGGCTGTGAAGGGACTGGGAAGACAGCCATGTTCTCACTGCATCCAATACAAGAACTAAGAGTTTGTTTTATTTGGTATTGAGTAGAGCTATCTTATTTGCCTTTCAAAGAACTTTACAGAAAAGACTTTGCAAACACATGTCAATAACAAAATCAATTCAGTATTTGCATATTTGCACTTGATGTGAAACTTCTGAATAATTTATGGTTAAGTTTTGCACTTATTTTCGTGGCCACACATACAGTGATGCATGTTTTTGTGTGCCCAAACAAAATTTTTTTCTTAAGATTATCAGAGCACCTTGATTAGGATACCCATAACTACTGTTTGTGCTCCAGCACCACAATTTGAACGGAGAGAAAGCTAAACTATTGACACGTTAATTCCTCCAGAAGGGAAACTGGAAGGTATTCTGAATGACTATGACAAGGAAAAGCCAAATCTTACAAAAACCAGTGTAACACTGGGGAAAAAAATCTAAGTAATACCCACAGAATGGCCTGTGTCCAGGCATTCATTCATTAGTTTAATGAAAAAAATGCAGTATACAACCTCATGAACTACCCATCCATCCTTTTTCCCACGGCAGCTGGGGCTCAGATTGCTGCCAGCTCGCTCATGTGAGATGAAGTTGTCAGGTCTCCCTGCACCACTCTGTCTTTCAGGTCCAAAGCAGAGGACTGGTACTAGCATTGATAAAAATGCCTCTGTGCAAATGCAAGTGCAGTAACATTTCAGTTTATTTATGTGACTGTCAGCAAACTGATGCTGTCAGGTTGAGTGCTTATGCTGGTACTATGTAGTTGATGCCTGTTTATTGCCAGGTTCATGTCAGTCAACTAATTTTTTCTACTATTTCCTATTTCTCAAAAGCTTCCCTGTATAACAAAGAGCTTTGTCATGAGATGTCACTGAAATAAAAGACAGCAAATAAATTAGTATATTTGTGTTGAGTGCTCCATATATACACTACTAATTATTTATAGTATTTTAAAAGGGCAGACTAATAAAAAAAGATCCAGCAGCTTTAAAATGGACTTTAATGACAACTGATTATGCATATATATAGAACACTTAATAGCCAAACAATTTTTTCTGATGAAGCAAAGCCATTGTGATGAATGTGATCTCACTCCTTCACCAGAATATCCCTTGTGTGTAGAAAATAGCAGTAACAAGTGGAATTCTGCAATATGCCATAAATCAGAGCAAAATTAGTGGAAATATTGTATATAATGATATTGAAAGGAAAAATTTTATGAAACAAATTGGAATCTGACCAAGTAAATGGAAAATAACATCTTTGCTCTAAAAAAAAGGAATTTACATAAAGAAGTTCTCAGTAATTTTAATATTATGAAGAAAATAATAATGTGTTATCAATAGGTCCCAATGGATGTGAATAAGTGATTCTGTTAAGCACAAGAGTGATTTGCACCTTTAGGTCTACAAACCCAGATCACTGAGTCTTCTCAGGCAAGACAGCTCACCAGGATGGTATGTTTGTATCATGTATGAATCTCATTTGTCTTGGACTCCAGTAGTTAGACACTGACTTCTTTCATACTGGCTGGTGTGTGCAGGATTTGTAGATTTTTCATCTTTTTTTTTTTCTCATAATTGTGGCTTTTGTCAAGATACTGGTTCAGTTCCAGAGAGTGAATTGCCTGCAGCAATTATCTTCAACCCTTTGAGCAATTATCTGTATCAGCTATTTCCA
This sequence comes from Ploceus nigricollis, assembly GCA_013399945.1. Lineage (NCBI taxonomy): Eukaryota > Metazoa > Chordata > Aves > Passeriformes > Ploceidae > Ploceus > Ploceus nigricollis. The sequence goes on along the minus strand of VXBC01001701.1, from coordinate 346,200 downwards.
TCATCTCCCTCACAAACCCTCCAGGCCAATTTCTCACCTCTTTAAAAATTGTTGGCAAAATACTTCCTGGAGATTCTTTTTGTATACACTGTTTCTATTTTATGAGTGAATCCTTCAGGTGTACAGTCATGACACTTTTTGCATCAATACTTTGATTATTGCTGTCAGGATGAATCAATGTTTTTCTTAAATGTTTCATTCCCTTTCAGGATTCAGATAATAAGCACAAAAGTTCAGTCATTTAGTTACTGAAACATACAGAAAAAAAATTTTTCTTCAGTGATTTTGTTATCTCTTCTTTAGCATTTTTGCCTTTCTAGAATTTTTTTAATTATAGGATTTATGCACAATCAAAAATTGTTACCTGATTACTAACTACTGACTATAGTTACTACTGACTATATCTACCTTATTTTGTAATTTAGCTAAAAGCTTAATTTTAAATGGAAGCTCCATTTTGTTTTGCTTCTCCTCACAAAAACACATGTGGAATATTACATAGTGAAAATTAGTGATGGTTTTAACAAAATAAAAACAATTTCTCTCCCTTCTATAAGCTTTATGTAAACCAAAATTAATTGTGCCAATTTTGCTATGAAGAAGTGAGAAATTACCTGAAATGTCACAGTTTAAATAACAAAGGACCTTTCAAACTATGTTAGAAGACAATATATTTTTCAACAGCATTTTCTGTTATTAAACAGCATATGTTTTTTAATTACATATTTTTAAGTGTTAAAGACTGCTCCAGTTCTTCTGCTGCATGCATAGAGCACTAATGCTTGTGTAAAGATAGAAAACAATTTCTGAAACACCCAGTGAAATCCTTGTTCTTGCATTGAACCACTAGTACATCCTCCAAGCAAAACAAGGAAGAAGAGTTTAAAGGAATGACAGATGGTAAAATAAATTGTCCAGAAATTTTTATTACGAATAGAATAATTTGTATTTCTCTTGACAGAGGGAAGTGTGTGAAAGATCCACAATTTTGAAAACTGTAAAAGGACAGGTAGAAAACATTATTTTATCAAAATTTTTGAGTTTTTCAAATCACTGTTCCCATGTCAGGTATAGAAAAGTTTGTACTCTCTATATGATACCTGTCAGAGAGCAAGGAATTGACATTTTATTTCTGTGAAATCAGAAAGATTCTGTATAGTTTTGTTGTCTGTAGCTGAATTTTCATAAAACCAACAAGCAGATTAGTAGCTACTGGCAACAGGGAATTTATTTGCTCCTTTTCAGGGTTGTGTAATCATTGCTAAAAACAGATGAAGTCTTGGGCACCTAGGAGCTAGTCCTACCTCTTTAGTATATCCTCCTGGATTCACCAGGTCTAGTTTTCAGAACCAGAGCTCATTCTGTGGGCACTGATCTCAGCATTGTCTAACAACTCTTGCCTTATGGCATAACTTGTTTCAGCACAGCTTTGCCTGAGAAACAGTGCAGAGCCATCACTCAGGTCCTTCAGTTCACTCATACATCTGTGTGACAGAGGAACATGGCTGTAGGGGACATGCTGTGCCTCTTGCCCCAGAAGAGCTTCATAGCTGAGTGCAGTTCCTGCTCACACTAGTGTCTGTTTGATAAAGGATCTTCCTGCAAAATGAATTTACCTGGAGAAATTTAATAGAGTTCTGATGACCACTGTCTGTGAAATTGACAATGGAAAGATTAGCAGGATAATTCTTAGACATCATTATGACAGGAACACGGTATTAGGCAAATTATAGTGAAGTCCCTGATGTTTAAAGTTCCAGGAAGCACAGATGTACAGAGAGGATTTCTTGCACTGGGGCAGCTTAAATGTCTCAATTATGCTTGAGTTTCTATTACAGCAGTTCTCTGACAAATGTAATTCTCAGACAGTTGCCCACACTTACAAGGACATCTTTATCTGGGCAGCCAGTCTGAAATGTCCATTTTGACAAACTGAGTAGAGATACATTTCTAATGGGATGCAATATACATTCCATATTAAAAAAAAACCCTCTTGAGAGAGATTTGATGTGACTTTTTAAATTAGTATTGATAATCAAAGACAAACGCAAAGAGCTTCTTATGGTTTCAAATCCTTTGCAAGTATTTACCCAATTTGGGAACATTTTTTGGATTGTTTCACAAAATGCTCAGTGAGTAGCCCGGGCAAAGATAATCACAAAAAAAAATAAATAATGTGATTTTCGTCATTTGCTTTCAACAATCATTTAGTTCTCAATAGCTTTGCTTTTTCTCAAGTGTTTAGATTAGCCAAAACATCTACCAACTTCTACTTCTTTTTTGGTCTGCTGAGTCTCCTTTTCACTTGTTTGCCCAGCTTCACTTTTAAACTGCAGTTGAAATAGGAGAGCTGGGAGATGTGCATAATACTCACAACACACATGGATATATGCCTGACTCTTTTTGTGCCTCACTCTCACCTCAAACCTAACATCTCCAATGCCAACGCCAGCGTGGACTGTGGAACTGCCACTGCATTCAATAAGAATTGGAAGCAGGCCTCACTTTTTGTATTTTGCTCTGATACTTTATTACATGCAACTTTTCAGCTACAATCCTCCCTGATAGCATTAGCCACTGAAGATCTAGATATCAATTTAACTTAGCTTTTAAGACCGCTCCAAGTCTTCAGGACTGATACTAGTTTTGAGAAAAAGCAAAATGACTTCTGGGCCTACAGGCATCTGTCTTCTCAGGGACAGTAGCCAAGGGAAAACACCTCACTTCTACATGCTTTGTTCTAGTTGTTCCTTTAGTGAGAAAGAGAAATATTTCCTTCAAGACTAGGTCCTTCATGTCCACTTCCTCAGGAACTGTTTGATCAGAAGTCAGCTGGAGTTTCATCATGGACTCGATAGATAACTCAGACTCTGAATGAGGATTTAATGCTGATTTTGCAAACTGATAAAAACTATTTTAAAAATTATAAGGGTATTCAGAAATACTCTCTGTACGGTTGACCTCAGGTGGCATCTAAGCACTGCACAGCTGCTCACTTAACTCTGTCCTACACACAACAGCATGGGAGAGAGAATAGGAAGAGCAAATGTGAGAAAAATTCCTGGGTTGAGCTAAAGGCAGCTTAATTAGCAGAGGAAACAGGAAAAAAATACCCAAGCATATAAGCCAATTGATGCAAATGCTGTTATTGATCTCAAGACCAATGACCAGCCAGTTTCCAAGCAAAGTCTCAATTCCCTAAAACCCCCTTGCTTGACTTTTAGTACTGAGCATAAGGTTGCATGCCAGGGAATATCCCTCTGACCAATTCACATCAGCTGTCAAGGCCGTGCCTCTGACAAGTTCTTGCTCACTGCTAACTCTACTGACTGGGTGGAGTAGAGTAGGAAAAAATAAAGCCTTGATGCTGTGTGAGAACTGCTCAGCAATAATCAAAATACTGGTAGGGACATTATTTCAGTCACAGACCAAAACCACAACTCCATACAAGCTGCTATGCATAAAATTAACTCTGTCCCAGCCAGACCCAAGAAACCTGTGAAACACCTTTTCTCAGGTGATTTTAGGAAGAGATGTTATGGGGGGATGAATGGAGTAACAAATTAATAAATGAATAAGATGATAAGAAAATGCTATGTGTGAATACATGCACATAGCATGTGTATTGAAATTTCTCAGGTTCTAGATACAAATAGATTTTAACTAAATTTAACTAGCTTTTAATTTAACTAATTTAACTGGATTTTAAGAAAAGTATTCAAATATTCAAATGAAAAGATGAATATTGTCTATGTGTTTATTCATATCTACTTTTTTTTTCCTAATTGAAATCCCGTCAGCATTTCATTTGCATGTGTCTTTGTTTTGCCTTTCTGGCTCTAAGGTAATACTTAAAAGCCCATTTTCATCAGCTTTCCATCCTGTGGATGAAAAAATAATACTAAATACTGAATATTTATACCAAATAAATAATATTATATACCACCATATAATAAAAAAACAGTAGTCTAATTCTGCACCATGTGAATTCAATAGGAACTTCTGTATGCAACATTCACCAAAGTGATGCAACATTCACCAAAATTTCCCTGTTAACTAGAATATATTGCTCTAAGATTTATAACATAAACATAATGTACTATTATTCATAAGTACTTAATTTAAAATTAAGAATACATTTTAAATGCTGTTCATATTAAAAATATGATTCATCAGTCTTCGATAAACTTTCTACTGCAAAAAGCCCCAGACATATGCTCACATTTTCTCTTGTACTACCCAACCCTTCACCTGTGAACAATGAACAGAAGTAGATTATAGCACCGTTTTATTACACTTTCCTATAAGAAATATCTTGTTTCCATAAAATTTCAATAATTATTTCCATAGAGTAATTTTAATACAGATTCCTGTTTTGAGATTTGATACAAAGCCTAAAGTTACAGAATACTTTTTGGCAAACTGAAAGTTTCCACATGAGCACATAAAAATTTGCAAAGACAACATGGTCTCTCTATGCAAAGGATAAAGGACATTATAGCTACTGAGGATATCCCATCTTCTTAATCTAATTTTTTTTTTATCATTCCTGAGTACCTGCAGTCATGTAAACAGACTTTGATTTAGAAGCTATTTGTTGTTAGGGTACTTTAAACAAAACAAGAACTACTGTTCCTAGAAAATTCTTCAGAAGGATTACCAGGATCTAGTTCAAAAATCATATATGCAAGCATCTTTCATTTTGCAGCTATCAAAAATCCATGGGTGAATCTTTGGAATTTACAAATGATGGTTATCCACTATAACACAGGTTAGATCGTAACTCTATGAAATCCCTTGACAATCTCAGTGACTTCAGAAGTTCTATTATTTTTGGGTGTCTTCCTCAAGACACAAGATTGTTAAAAATTTTTATTACTTTAATTTCTTCATTTCTTCATTCCTCTTATTTTAGTGGCTACTGTGGTGGGAAAAGTTGCAAGGAAGTGAATTTTTGAGTGGGTGAATTGCCTGGCACTATGTATGAATCAGATGCAAGGGCCATGACAAAATGCAAATATTCAGTGTAATTCAACTACAGATATAAAAGAACTATTCTTGGATTCTCTGCTGCTAACTTTTTCATTGATACATGTCTTTTGAAGTTAGAACAAAAGAGACAGCAGTCTGAAAGGCGGCAGCCTCATTAAGTAGTCAAGATTAATTAGATATTAGTCAAGATAATTAGAATAGGATCATTATGGACCTGCAGAGAAGTGGGGGGTTTATCAAGACATAGAATAATGGCTTCTACATAGCATTAAGCATCCCACTGCTGGATCATGAAGTGGGTGATGTGGGTGGTAGATTGACAGAGCCAGAGATTAAGATATGGCAGCTGAAAACAGTCATTGTAAGTGTAAGAACACTTACAGGTAACCACCACTAATTCTTGGCATAAAATCTGTTGGCTGGCATGTAGTACTAGTGGGGTAACCTATAATCATCCTTAAATTAAGTAATGAATGCACAATAATGAAAATGATGTTAAAATTTGGAATTAGTTCCATGTATGAATTTTGTCAAATCCATTTATAATTCCAGTTAAGACTTGTATTGAGTTGGGGCTGGCATTAAGTTCTTAACTGTTAGATATTTAAATGGGTCTTTATAAGTATTTCCACCAGGGTAAGCACAACTAGTGGCTGCTGTTAACCCTGACTTAAAAAACAAATAAATAAATTAAGGCTACATTAGTATTGCATTCAAATAAAGTGTTCCAGGAAGGAAATGAATATATTTTTAAGATAAGCTAGTCCTGTGAGCTGCCTCCATTCCATTTTTTTCCTCAGTTGTGAATGTTGCTGTTACTATATAAATAATTTAATATGTTTAATTTTACAAGATGTTTTCAACTTAGTAAATAAACTTTGGCTAGGTTAATAAAGTTAATGACAAATCAAATCTGAGAAGATAAACAACCATACAAATATTGTACTCTTCTAGCAAAAAACACGTCTATATTTTTTCAAAATGCTGTCAAAATGCAAGTTTTGCAGAGTTTCTATGCTGTGTTTGGATATATAAATTATTTCAGTTTGATTTTAAAATTTATGTGATTCAAAACAGAGCTTGGAGGAAGCCAGTTTTCCTCTTTCTGTGGAAATTTGGAAAGGAGTAGAGGGGAGAGAATAGCAGAAGAGGGAAGTGGAGGAGATGGGAGGAGAGAGAAGGAGAGGGGAAGGGCGGGAGGAACACTGATATTTCCTATAAAACAAAATTATTTTAAAAACTAGATAATTCAAATATTTTCTTTCTGTAAAACAGAAGTAATACATTTTGATCTTGATGTCTAAAAATTTATAGCATAATCTGGAAAACAGTCATATCAGTGTGGATATTAGAAAATTATTTTCCTAAAAATATCAACATGGAATTTTTAACATGATTTTTCGTATATTTGCAACATCATATATCTTCTCCCCTCATTGAAATTTTTAAGAATTGACTCACTTCTGTGAACTTTCTCTTGTGAGCGACCTTTTTCATAAGCTTTTGATCTATTTCTACCTCAAAGACATTTTGCTACAGTATTTTACAGAGATTAAAAAAATCAAATTACTTCCCCCTCCCAAAAAAACTATGCCAAGCATTTCCACTATGCGGCATTTTATTTTTAGGGATTCATATGAATAGCCTGATTTGCACAAGTGCTGCACACTCAGCATTATCTATCTGTGGGAATTGGATATTTGATGCTTTTTAGAAATCACAAGAGGATCCATTGAAAATAATACTTAAGAGGCAAAAAACACAGGATATTTCTACATGAACATCATGCCCTTGTGATGAGCTTATCTGCAAATTTTCAAGCTTATCTGCTGTGCTACATAACACTTTCTTCCATTTGCCATGCAGAAAAGATTCAATTAAGGGCACATGAATTAGTTTAAATAGTGATAATTTGAACATCTGAATCTAAAAGAAAGAACATTCTTTTCCTTTAGAAATTGTTAGTTGAAATAGTGCTGTATTATGCTATTCTGTTTGAAACTGAGGCCTATGTCATAACAGTATAAATTTGAAATATAACCTAAAACCTCCACATTTTGATATTCAGAACAAACTGTTTTCTTAACAAAATAAATCTCTCCAATGCCAGAAGAAGGGATGTCTCTATCTTTCAGGTATTCCTTTCCTAGAGCATCCTTTACAGGTAGATGGAATAAATATCTTTGTGAAATGACAGTGTTGCTGAAGTACTGTGTAGTTCAACATCTTAACCATGGCTGGACAGAAAAGGCTCACACTTAAAAGACATCATGATATAAAACCTTTGTGAAGAGGCAATGACAATGCTGTGTAGAGAGATGCACGGGATGACTGAGTACAGTGTGAGACTCAAGAGTCTCACATAAGTTTGTTTGCCAGTACTGGGTTCTTTTGGTACAGATATGTGAAGGGTGTTAAGAGTCTGTTATATAGATCATGGAGTTGCTGTTGAAATTGTTTATCATAGACCCAAAGATCAGGGACTAAATTCTGACCCAGTGTTCACCAACATGAATTCAGAAGAAGTCCAGGGCAGTCAATGGATTTCTATCAGATTTATAGCAGTGTAAGAGAAAAAAAAACTTCGTTCAAGGTCTTTCAGTGCACTGTTACAGAATGCAAAGTTCAGCTGCTTTCTGTAAGGATTAATTTTCTTTCAGACTGTCCCTTCATCCGATGGCATTTGCATTGCTGATTCCTACCCTTCTCCTCAGAGGACATGAAAATATGTAGCTGCTCATCACCCTGTTCAGTTTTTATAGATTACTTTGATGTTCAAAATAAATCTCATTATGCTGCAGATCAAAGAGGGCAATTCCTTTCACCAAAGTAGTACAATAAGCCAATTAACATCTTTAAATTTTTTTTTAACAATTTAATGCAGAGAATGTCACCATAATTTATCTGTTGTGAATGGGTAGGTCTGCAGGTTTCCTCCTTTCTTAAATTAAACTGACCTAAAATAGGCCTTAAATACAATTTCATAGTTAATAATGGTACATTTATGGTTTAAATGTTTTGAAAGTGAGCATATTGGAGTTTGAATTTTTTTTTTGAGTACAGGTTTCAAAATTTTAACAAATTATCCTAGATTCTGTAGTCATTCTGTATATTGTGATTGAACTTGATTTGGGTTATGATTAATATTGCTTGAGCATTGATGTTAATTTTCTGATGCAGGTGATGGAGAACCCAATGAGGAAAGATGAACTGTTGAACCCTATACTTACTAACAAGGAAGGTCTGGTTGGAGATGTGAAGGTGGGACAGCTTTGGCTACAGTGAACAAAGCTCCTGGATTTCAGAATCCTTGAAGGAGAGAGCAGGACAATGACTAAGATTGTAACCTTGGACTTCAGGAGAACTATATTTGGCTTCTTCAGAGACCTTCTTGAAAGAATCCCATGGGAATATGTTCTAGAGGAAAGAGGCGTCCAAGTGAGCTGATTCAAGGATCATTTCCTCCAGGCTAAAGAACACTGAATCTTGACAGGAAAGAAATTGAGCAAAAGGGACAGGAGACCTGCAGAGATGAACAAGGAACTCCAGTCAAATCAGTCAAATCATAAGCAGGAGATACAGATGAGGTGGACTGAGACCTGGCTGAATGGCAGAGCTCAGAGGGGTGTGATCAGTAGCACAGGGTGTAGTTGGAAGTTTGCAAGTAACAGTGACTCCAAGGTTTAATACTTTAAATTATTTATCAATGACTTGGATTAAGAGGCAAATGCCTCCTCAGTAAGTTTGCTGATAGCACAAAGCTGGAAGGAGTGGCCAATACTCCAAAATGCTGTGCAGCCCTTCACAAGGACCTCAGCAGGTTGGAGAGATGGCCAGAGAAGAACTGTCTGAAATTCAACAAAGGCAAATGCAATGTCCTGCACCTGGAGAATAACCCTATGCACCAGCACAGGCTGGGATCTGATCTGCTGGAAAGCAGTTCAAGGACCTGGGGGTCCTAGTGGACAACAAGTTGTCTGTGAGCCAGCAGTGTGCCCTTCCTTGTGGCCAGGAAGGCCAATGGTGTCCTGGGGTGCATCAGGAAGAGCATTGCCTGCAGTCAAGGGAGGTGATCCTGCCCGTCTACTCAGCCCTGGTGAGGCCACAGCTGGAGTGCTGTGTCCAGATTTCTTACTACAAGAGAGACATGGAGCTGCTGTAGGGACTCCAGTGGAGGCCAACAAAGATGATTAAGGGACTGGAGCATCTCTCTTACTAGGAAAGAGAGGGAGTTGAGCCTATCCAGCCTCAGAAAACATGACTGAGAGGGGACCTCGTCAATGTCTACAAGTATTTGAAGAAGATAGAGCCTGGTTCTTCTCAGTGATGGCATTAGAATGAGAGGTAATGGGCAGAAAGTGAAATGCAGTACATTCCCCCTGAACATGAGGAAGAACTTCACTGTGCAGGTGACCACACCTTGGAGCAGTTTGCCCAGAGAGGTTGTGGAGAAATTCAAAAGCCCTCTGGACACAATCCTGTGCAGTGTGACCTGGGGAACTCTGCTTGAGCAGGGAGGTTGGACTACATGACTTCCTGTGGTCCCTTTCAACCTTATCATTCTGTGATTCTGTGACTTTTTAGTGAATAAAGTTTTTATCTTAAAATTTATCACAGATGTCAGAAGATATTGTCCTACCTTAAAAAATCATACGGAATATGTCAAGTGTATTCTAGTCTGCCTGAGAAGAAAATATAAATCTATTCATTGATTAGATAACCTCTTTTTGTATTTCCTTTCTTATTTACCTTTTTTTGGTTTTCACATTTTATTAGCAAATAATTGGTTTATACTGAAGTACAGAAATGTATTTTAGACTAACACCTCACTTCCAACAAGAAAGTATATGCATCAAATAATCTCCCTTTTTGTTGTAATAATTATACGAAAAGAAAAACATCATTTTAATCAAGATGATAGTAAAGAATATAAATCATGAAAACATTTCTCCTTACCCTCCTAGCATGTTAAGCATTAACAATTTTTTGAAAGCAAGTTCACTCAGGGATATGAGCAGTAAGGAGAGACTGTTTAACATTTATTTAACTTTTAACTGTTGAATGGCCTTTGACATTTTCTCTCCTTGCCACAAGTCAGTTGCTATATTAATTGCATATTTCAGGAAAAAAGTGAGTTGTTCTTCTGGTATTTTTTATAATGATATTTCATTTTTAGATGGGCCTGAATACAAAGACGGGAATACAGCTGCAGCTTCAGAAAGTGACAGAAAACATACCAGACTTAATAAACTTCATGCTGCATTGCTATTGCAGCTGTACAGAGTACAATTAAGAGGTTGACAATTTCGTCTGAAAATAAAAACTCTGGGTTACTACATTAAAGAAGCCTAATCCTGATGCTTAAAAGGAGGTGCAAGATGCAACTATTACCAACAAAGCATGGCTTGATATGTCTGGTTTTTTCAAATATGAATGTCCTGGATACATCTCAGCTACAGCAGAGTAACAATCCAAGTCTTCTGAGTATATTTGTGGTAATTGGGAGTTTGTGGTAATTGGGAGTGGGGCTGCAGCAAGCCTCATCCCCAATGGGCTGCAGATGTGAGAAGCAGGTGAGCAGCATTGAAAACAATGAGCCAAGGAGTGCCCAGGTGCACAGACCAGTCACCAAAGGGAACAGAGGGCACACAGGTGCAACGCATGAACATGAGGGGTATAAAAGGTTGGGCTAAAGAACAAGATGGGCAAGTGCTTGTGGCCTTCTGAGGTGGTATGGTTGCTCTGTATGGGCAGATGCCTGAAGCCTTCTGCTGTGGTATGGTGTTACACTGTCTGGGTTAAAGCTTTCTGAAATTGTATCGTGGTACTCTGTGTATTGTGGCCATCTCAACTGCAACATATGCTGTGGTGTATGCTGCCACATATTTGTATTGTTAAATAGATTTTCTTTTAGATACATTACTATAATTTTAGTGTGAGATGATTAGTAATCCTTATCATAGTACTTGATTTTTAGCATACTAATGGCCATTTCAGTGAATGAACTTACTAGTAGGAATTTCTAAAGATGCAAAAATATTAATTTGTTACTAGACAATTTTAAAGTAAGTGAAAAAATAACATTGCATGTCACTAGAATTTTCTGAGCCTGAAACCTGAAAGCTACAATCAATTAATCCTAGTGTATTTCTGTTCCTCTATAGAGGCAAATATATCAGTCAAACTCTGGTTCAAAACATTATTGGTTTCAGTCAAAATTTGGCTATTAGATACTTGCAGTGGATTGCATGTCAACAATCCATGTACCAACCATAACTGACAGAAATTATATGATGATTTATCTCTCTACAAAATATTCCATTTTAACCAATAGCAGCCTATTTGCGATCAGTTTTTCAAAAGAAAGAGGAATAATACAATAGATTTATTAGTTGTAAGTTCTCTATGCTAGCCTAAAACCTGAATATAATTATTAGACCTGCTTAATGAAATTGTATGCAGAATGAAAAATCCAATTTTAGAATTTTTTGGGTATTAGAATGTGCAAAATAAAAAAAGAAAAATTCTGCAAAATAAAATTCAAAAATATGTGGTTTCAGATTCATTTCAAGAAAAAGTAAAAAAAATTCAAATTGTAAAATAAAACTTTTTAAAAAATATTTTTGTATATATTTTATTCTGATCTGTAGCATTGATGTATTAAGATTTCACACTACAGATAGACTCTGGTAGTTGTTTTTTAGTATAAGGGTGGATGTTAGTCTATTTCTTCCCATTAGTTTAGAGAAATGATATTTTTCAACATTACCTAGAGCATGAAAAATGCAGGATCTAATTATTTTCATTTTTAAAATGTGTTTAGAGAAAATATAATGTACATATTAAATTCATATAATATATATAAGCCATCCTTTGTGGTGACAGGTCTGGTCATAAGGGTATTATTTCCTCAGTATGTATCTGTCTGCAGATCAAAATGACCAACAGAGGCTTTGAAGCTTTGATGTGTACTTACATTCAAGTGCTATATTGTGCTTCCTGTCATCAAGAATTTTCATTTTTCTATTACATGTCATTTTGGGATCCTTTGATACATTAAACCTAGAACAGACCCTTCTAAACCAAATGTACAGATCCTTTTCTGTGATGTGCTAATCTTGACTAGCTCTTTCACTTCTGAGTTGATTTTAAGTGCTGTCAGCTCAGACGAGAGCTTTGAGGTGCAGCCATAAAAGCCATTTTTCTGACTGTGATAACCTAGTCAGTGTTCCCCCCCATCTGTACACCCCTGAATAAATGAGTGGTCCTCTTACAGCTGTGCAGGAATGCTGCTTGTTGAACTATGATTTATGATTATTGATTGGTGAACTAACAATAATGACAAGACACATGAACTTACAATATCTCTTCAAGAGCGAGGAGCTTTTTTTGTGGAGATAGATGGTATCAGCTTTGAAAAATTAATAATGCAAAGGTTAAATAGAGTACTTGGTACAAGTCTCTAGTTTTGACTGCTTGTCTTCAGATTCTGAAATTTATGTGAGTAAATATGCAGAGTAGGATTCAGCTGCCCTTCCAGCAGTGAAGGTGTGCATCCAACTTCCCTGTGAAGTGCTACTGGACCACCTGCTGTGGAGAGCTGACTTGACATTGCTATGTAGCCAGCATGAATTCATTATGTCAGTGGAAGCAGAGGGGACTTTGAGAGATGCTTTGACAAATTGAAATGACTCACGTAGAATAATTTTTTCATGACTGACAAGAAATAAACTTGGCATTTTTTCTGCGTAGTGCTTTCTTCCAAGACCATGCTCTTTGGGAATGTTCAGGCCTCTCCTCTTGTTGTTCAGGTCTGGTTTTCCACCACAGCCACAAGGTCAGTTTGTTGCTCAAGGGACAGAAATAAGAGAGGAATTAAAATAGAGAAATACACTCAGGCGCAACCCTAACCTATTATTGATAAATATTGAATAAGTTTTGGGGGTACTCTGAAGACCATTTATCCTCTTAAAGACAGTGGCCAAACCTGTACCCATACCTATGTCAAGACAGGAAATTTTTGAGAAGCCTGTTGGTAAATATAGGGTCTCCAGCTAGAAATTACTGCAATTCTTAAAAGAGTTTAAAGTTGGTACAGAATTTAATATCTACTGACATGAATATACTGCTGTGCAGGGGTATTTATGCACAGATCATCTTTCTGAAAATGTGAACATTATCTTAATGTCATGTGGTACTTTCAATATATGTTCACTTTCCTTTTGAGATGGCACAATCTGCTTCCATATTTCACTATTAAAAAAGGTAATTTGTTCCTTGACACATTTTGTATGAAGCTTCTCTAATTTTGTACCTAGCAATTGTCTTTACTTTCTCTAGCTCTTCCATATCTTGTCATCCAAATAGTGGATGATGATTGATGCTCTCCTGCCATATAAATCCACTGGGAAAAGGTCAGGATAAATTCTGCAAGCAGAATGTGTTACATTACAGAATTATTACAAATAATCTTGGGCCATTACAAGAATTTGTATACAGTACCTTCTGTTAGCAGTACTTTGGTAGATCCAATACCTTATTCTTTCCATATTTAATGAAAATGCAAGCAGAAGAAAAGAAAGTTATGAATATAAGAATCTCATCCTTACATGAATTTATAATCAATTATGCACTGATTTTTATAGTACACTGTACCTGGAACATAGAATGACCACAAACTTGCATATAAGCAAGACAAAATGAAAAGAAAGCTCATGTCACTTGGGATTTGTTTCACAATATAGTATTTTTAAAAGTATATAAAATAATTGTTTTTTAGAGAAGATAAATTCAAAAAACATAATGATATGTTCAGTTTTCATGTTGAAAAGTATCTGATGGCTAGATAGATATCTGGGTTATGTAGAATGTATTATAAATATATAAATAAACTCAATTTGATTCTAGCATATTTGTAGTAAAGCTAAGTTGTCTTGATTCACATAATTAGAAATCTAATATGGAAAATCTTGCAACAGCTTGCTGTGATGCACTTTTGAAGTCATCAATATAACACCTTTAAAGGCATTTTTCTTTTCATATACTCTGCCTTAAAAGCTCTATTTTAATTTAATTTAGCTCATCAATTTCCTTTTGTCAACCTGCTGCACGCAAATTATCCTTGATCACATCATTTTCCTTGAATGTCAGATTAATTAATTAAAATATTTGTAATGATTACTTGCCTTCAGAATCAGACAGATTCTGAAGTTTTTTATATCTGTGTGCATGCAAAATCTAGTTTCATAACTGAAAAAAATTTTTTCAGCTTAACTTCAGACAACACATTATGCAGAGATTTTAAAAGAATTTCTACCAAATTATCGGTCCAGTTTGACTTTTTGTATGTCCATTTTTTTTGGTCCTTTTTTTTTTTTTTGTTTGGTTCTTTAATGTGCTGCAATGCATTAAAGATTAAAATATTTGCCCAAAACAAAAAACAAGAAAAGTTGGGATACACTTCTCATACATTCTCATTTTCACAGCAGCTTCCATCCTCTGTGGTTGAAGACTCCTGTGTGAAGTTTGTTCTTTCAGCTGTATTGTCAGATTTCTAGATTCTGGCCTTAACTTTCTACCTGATTATTGTCCTAGACAGAAAAGCAGACTTTGCTGGCTTAAAATAGTAGAGCCAAACTTTGTATGGGAGTTGTTTCTTCTCTGAGTGGCCAGGCATCTCTGACCAACACAGATGAGAGAGATCCTACAAATTAAGTGGGTCCATTCCACCCTTTACTGTAATAGAGTTTTTTAGGAGCTACTCTCTATTTTTAAATTTTTAACAGTCCTTTTGCTGCTTTAACTCTTATTTCAACTAGCAAAATGAACCATAAATTCAGAAATCTCTAAACATAATCAAACCCACTTATTTCACTAACATGACTTACCTTTCCATCCTCCTTCATACCTCCAGAAGTTAATTTGTACTGAGAAGAACCACCTGTTTTATGGCTAGAACACTGAACAGATTTGAAGAAGCATTTTCATTAGCACTTTAATAACAAAACAGAATTCAGAATCAGAGGTCTCAGGAGTTTAAAGTTGGGAAACAGCTAACCATATATTAAAACTGAATCTAAGCTCAGGAGTAAATTTGAGAGTGTAACTGCTGACAGTGACTGAAAACTAAATGCTCTGCAGTGGTCAGCAAAAAATGTTTCATGGCCTTTTAAAAGTTTGAAGAGTGGTTTTTTTAATTTTTTTGTCAGATTAAAAAGCCGTAGTTATTTCACAAGAGTGAATACGCATTTTATATTTCAGTCTAGATGTTTAGCTGTTTTGATTAATTTCATAGAGAAACATGGGGTTTTTTTTAAGGTTGCCAATTTGGCCTACTTTAAGCTTCTATAAGAAAAAATATACCCTTAAATTGCCTGTTCCTGGGAAGGAACTAAGAAGTAGCTGTCCACATTACAGATGTCTAGAGTCCTATAGGATAATCCCAAACAAATTACCTGAGAGAAGTTTGAGTTGTATTTCCATTCATGTCAGACATCAGCATATATTCTTATTCTGACAGGTTTTTGAACCACTTCAGTGTAACGTCAGAAACCCTTAGAGATTGGCTACCACCATTTTCCAAAAAGTGGCAATGATGCATACTAAGTCTTATGTCATTATGTGGAAGATCAGAAATCTTGTGTTTATTTTGTTCTCCAGCCTTATCTCTTTTTGTCAATAATTGACAGTATATGAGCAATGCTTTTGTTTGGTATCAAGAGCTGGTTTATATATTTGTCTTCCTCAATTTTATGTTACAATAGCTGTTATTTAAAAAGCTATGCAATTAGACACTGATTACTTTCAGTAGGCTTACATACTTCATTTTTTTTGTTGCACTCTTTCTACTTTTAGTAATTTTGAACAGTTTGTTCAATTATTTTATGATTTCCTGCATTTCTGTGTAGACTTAACATATTACAGATTATTCCCAAAACAACAATAGACTTTATCAGACAATGTAAGCCTGTGGGACATATCTGAAATGAAGGGGCCCAATCAATTTTTTCATTCCTGCTATTGTAAAAAGAGGTGAAAGAAAATGTGTTATTTGGACTGGTTTGGAGGTCATATCAACCAGATACATATCTGCTAGGTATTTCTCCACACTTTCAGGCTTTTCATATTCCTTTTATTTTTTTCCCAGCAACCTTCACTTTACGGGAGAGGTGAATGAGTGAAGTAGAAAATTGGACGAAATTTCACCTGTCACCATGATTTTGACATGCTGAACTGTAATCTTCTTGAGATTCCTAGACCTCAAAAGTGCATGTTCTCCAACTCTGCTCAATGCTTTGCCATCCTCCTGCACCTCGACAGAGTCTGTAAGAATATGGAAGGACAAAAATACTTGAGGTGGATTTCCCTGAAATGTTGCCCCTTTTTTTTTTTTGTTTCAAACGAGCATAGCAAAAAACCACCAGCAGCAGTTAAAATTCCTAGATATGCTTAGAATTAGAACAAGTCTCCTCCTGAGTCAGAGAAAACAAACTTCTGAGTAAGTCTGGCTCCTAAATATTTTATTCTATTACATTTAAAGATATTTAAAGACATCCCACCACTTCCATTAATCTAGTTTTTGCCTCAAATGAATGGTAAAACTATTTCAATATTTCCATAGGAATGCAAAACACTTTTTATCTACCATTTAGGCTTCTACCTCTATTAGGGAACACTAACTGGGTTTTGTCAGAGAAAGTTAATTTCACTCTTTAATGCTTCCATTAACTTTCTATTTATTTACAGTTCATACTCTACAGACAACTAGAAATACAAAAGCAAGTCTTAGAGCTGATCAAAATTAGTTGAAACAGCTTCCTAAAAGTTCTGTGAGTGAAGAGCTTTTAGTGTATGTGTTTTTAACAACAATATGAAAACAAACTCCTTCTCCATTCAGTATAATTAGCTATTTTCTCTTACTCTTATGAATCCAAATTTTGGAACAGCTATTGCTATAGGTATGGAGATGCCTTTAACAGAATTACTAACATTTATTTTGGCAAGGCTTGTGATTCAATTGATAGATGTGCTGTGTCCCATAAGAAATTCCTTGTGGTTCTGATGCCTTTAGGTTCATCTGTGTCCATAGCAACAGCCTGATCACACTGGACACTGAGACACAATACTACAGCAAGCTGCCCATAATCTCTTAACTTTTGCTCCTGAAGGTGGGCCAAACCATTGATATGTTTGTTAGACACAACTAAGTGGAAATGAAAGACTCTGAAGAGTTTGTAAATTCAAGATAGATTAACTGAATAGATTATTTTCTTCATTATGTTATAAGGAAAAGAAACCAGTATTATATTGGCAACCTGCTGATTAAGCAAAGAAACATTGCCAGAACATCATAAGCTATTTACAAAGGCAGTAATTAAAATTAATGAAATGTTGAATGGACATGACAGAGTAAAGCAACCAGAATGGAGATTTCACTTCTTTTGACACTCTTTGGTATAATGGGATTCAAATAAGACCCATTCCCATTAGAGCTAAGAACAGTGATTATTTTGAAGTGGATTCAGGTTTAATTCATGTTTGTTTAATTTCATAATGCTACAGTTTTTGCCTCCTTCAAGTTCTAAGTGAATGTAGATGAGATGTCAGCAACATCAGTCTATCTGTTTCTGGAAGCATGGAAAAAAATGCACTGACTAGGTTGACTTTGGAAAATAACCAAAGTGGTTTTCATAGTCCTCTAATCCTTTATGTAGTTAGCTTTCTAGCACATGCAGAATTACATGTGGATTATTGCAGAAAAACACTCTTTAAGAGGTGTTTCTACTTCCAGATAGCACCAAGACTTTCAAGGACAAAAGAAATAATAAATTATAAAAAGAAATTTTAAATGACTTGATAACAAGAAACAAATTCACCTCAACCATCTACAAATATTTTTTTCAATAACATAAATTTTGTCAAATTGCTTACAATCAGCTATTTTCATTGTATGGTATATAGAAAGCACAATTTAAAAGCAAGTCTGCAATAAAAATCTGGAACTAGGAATAAAGGAATACTTCTGTATTTTGTTTTAATTAAAGAAACTGATGTCACTTCATGTTCCAAGTTTTCTGACACATTTTATAGAAGAAATGGTGGGGAAATTGACAGAATAATTTTTTGTGTGCAAGTTCTTGCTGGTCTAGTGCTGAGTAGTCACTGAAGTCAAAAGGAGACAAAGGTAATTGTCATTTTATAAGATCTACTTTTTATCTTCTCAGCATGTCCAGCAGAAATTTTCTTTCTTCTTTCTATCTTCCTGAATATCTGCCACAACAGAATTAGGTGCATCTTAGGTTTACATGCCCAATAAATAATCAGCAACTGCTGAGTTGAGGTTACATTGATACATACACAAAGTTTATGTCTTTTCTCCTTGCATTTGATCTTTATAATGGAAGCAGCCTAATATTATACAATTAATCTTATGCAACATGCTCAGCACACAGAAGGTTTAGTTTTAATTTACTGGGTTATAAGTAGCTGTAGTCTCTCTGCTATGTGTAGCATTTTACAGCCCTAAATTATTTGGTAGCAATTATCCCTTGAAATGTAATGAATGCTTGTTTTCAGTGACCTGAATTTAGAGCAATTGCAAAACTGAGAACAAAGGTACTTGAATAGTTTAGTGCTATGTGGGTCTTTTCTCATAGGAAAATTACGTTTGTGCATTTTGATTAAATAATCTCAACAATAAATACATGTTTCATGTATGAAAGTGGTTTGACTAAAGTATATAAAACTGCATATTTTTCCTCCCTAGGTTGTCCATAGGCCCTGGTAAAACTTATTAAAATAGACTGGAAGATTAGGATTGATACCATTATTATTATGATTATTAATAGTGATGTTATTGTTATAAATTGGGCTTGAATGATGCCAAATAAGACAGCAATGGTGAAAACTGAACAAGGTAATAACTTCTATTTTCAAAACAGGATACCTGGCACCAAAAAATATCAGGAATTTTCGGAAAAGGAAGTATTTATGGTTTGGATATAATTTGCTTTTCATAGTTTTTACCACTTTTGATACATCTCTGAGATGCTACAAAAATTCTGGATTACCCATCTTGGGAAAAGAATTTTTCAGAATGACTTAAACAAATGAATCTAGATAAACTTTTGTAATATTTTTTGTTATTTTGGGCTGAGTGGCCAAATTTCAGTTTTAAAATGTCTCAAAAGTCCAAACTAGGACCTGTCCATAGAACATACTGGGATATAATTTTGTCAGGCAATTAGAATAGTTCAAAGGCACATATATGGTTCCTAAAGAGTGGAAGAGCTCTAAAATCCTGTTGCACAGACACAGTCAAAAGTAACTCCTTGAACTAATTGAGCATGCATAACTACAAAAAATTAGTATCTTAATAATTGGGATGCTTCTATACTTAGAGAGTCCAGATAAATATTACTTGAGAAATCTGGACAAAAACCTGAAACAGTCATTATCAGATTTGCACACTACAATCCATAGTATGGTCTGCCATTCCAGAAGCAATTATGGATCATTAGTTTTAATAAGGAAAAATTGGCACTGTGGACAAATGGCATCACCTACACAAATGGCTTTGGGGAACTGGAAAGCATTCTTTTTTTCCATCTCTGTTTAGAGTGAAAGCCTGGTCCTCACTGAAATTAATTGTAGTATGCAATTTTCTTCACTGGGGCTAGGATGTCATGCTTGACTTCCTATACTTTGCATTTCCAGTGTTTTCTGCTGCCTTGCAGGTATGCCTGGACTTGCTCCATGATTTTTCAATCTTCAATTTGCATATGCTGCTTTAGGTATACTGTGATAACTCACTTCATTCATAGCAACACCTTTAGGGTATACCTTGGAAGAGATTTGGCAGCAAGGTTGATCATATATATTTATTACTAAGTATTTACAAAACACAATTTCCCAGCATTACATATTCAAGGCACATTTAACAGCAACGTACCAAGGCAAAGACCTTTCCTCTAGAGAGAAGCCTTAGACATAATTAGAGGACACTAAGAACGAAAACTGTGGATAAAGCTGTGAATGTAGAGAAGGATTTCTGCCCACAAAAATCTTCAATGACAGCAGAGAATAAAGGTAATTTGCCACTTATGTTTCTTGGCAATATTTATTTATTTATTTTTAAAGCGTTCAAAACAATGAATATAATTATTTTTTAAATTAAAATGGCTCTTAAAGTGCTTAAAATGGATTTTAAATGGATTTTAAAGTGGCTGCAAATTATTTTTCAGAGAATGTGTTATAATTCAAATCTAAGTAACACAAAGGAGAAAAAGATTATGTGCCATGATGCATCAAAATGTAGCAAACTCAGTGTAACAGAATTTGCAACTTTGTGCCTATCATCATGACTAATTTTTTTGACCCTTTGAGTGAGAAACTTATGCAAGTAATCAAACCAGGTGGAAAAATCTGAGCAATGAATGCTAAAGTAGAATTCGGAGTTTGAATATCAGATAAGTGGACATATGGGCACTTCCTCTAATAAAAAGTAAGAAATTATGTACTGAAAGCAGATGACACATGGTATACTGAGCTCAAGAATTGGAACCAAGACTCTAAATCATGCTGCTAAGTAGCATCAAAACATTTTCACACTTTTGTTTCCCTACTTCAAATATAAAAGAAAAAAAAAACTGTGGTAAAAAAAAAGGCTTGCTACAATTAATATTAAAACTGGTTTTATTTATATAACAATTCCCATTCCTCTTCTAGTGTGCCAAATGGCTGCCTAAGGAATATTAAGCACAGTCAGAATAAAAGAGAAATAATTCCATTATCACTGAAGATCAGTCAACTTCAGAAATTGATCATTAAGCTTCAAAATCTGAACCTGAGCAGTTAATTTTTTAATTAAATTTTTTTTTAATTTCCTGGAGCATATCAACATCTGAGACAAAAAAACCCCAACCAACCAAACCAAAAAAAAAAACAAACAACTGACCAAACAAGAAACCAAGAAATAAAAAAAAAAAAAAAAGATGGGCTTACTTTTAAGACTCCTAACACCTCCCATACAGGTCAGGTTTGATAGTATATAAAAGTCAACTGAAAGTATAGAGAAATCTACTTTTCTTGGTGTCTATTAGCACTTGTGATTATAATCCAAGCCAAAATTTCCAGGGCAGAAACAAATTAAGAATAAAAGGCAAAAACTATATAAGAAAGAAAAAACCTAGTATATATAACTGACATATTTTTGATGTCTACCCAAAGGCATTTGTTGGAGAAATCAGAATCTGTGTCCATTTCCAAGGTGAATGAAATCTCACTTCTGGACGTTGGAAATATCATCTTATAGTTATGTTTAAGCTATTCTAGGCAGTTATTTTTATTAAAAGTCTCCAAAAATGGAGATTTTTAGCTTCTTTCCTGGTACTTCTTACTCTATCCAGAGTGAACAAGAAAAATTATGTTTACTTTTACAGCAACCTTTTAACTTTTTAACCTTTCTGGCTGTATCTATCTTCAGTATTTTTTTTTTCTTTCTTTCTTATTCAGTTTGATCATTCTTTCTTCCTATGTCTTTGTGCATGATTCCTTTTGTACTGAGAAGGAAAAGATCCAGTAGTGCAATTTTTTTTTTTTTTGTCCACAGTCCCAAACTGATTTAGTATTTTAGCTAAGCTGTTGAACAATGTTGCATGACAAAAAGCTATAGAACAGCAGGAGTATTTAATGTGTTTCATGTGCAATATTGCTGTGTACAGTCTGAGTGGGCTGGCTTTCTTTCCTTTTCTATTTTCTACTGCCTAAGTGTAATCTCATTGACCCGTGTTTAGTGCTTGATAAGTATAATCTTCAGAAAACTTTTCTGTATAATTGCTTCCTTGCCATTTGTTTCCACCTTACACTATGAAGTAAACGATATCTAGTGAAAATAGAACTCTTCTCTTCTTAAACTCATCCTTTTTTTTCAGATATTTTTGCAAGATAATTTTTGAATTCCAAATCACACTCTACTGTACTTTTAAACTCTCACACCTTCATATTCTGTGGAAATTTAATAAATGTACATTCAGATCTCATTCCAATCATTAATGGAAACATTGAGGATTTCTGGACCTGGGATATCTTGAAGATTGTGACATTCAAAATCAAGATTTAAAGTCTGTTGGCATTTGTCCTGTTTCCTTAGTGAGTTTCACCTCCCATTTTTAAAGTATTTTGAGATTTTAGAGTGTGACCGAGATGTATGAAATACAGCTGCACCTGTCTATGAGAGGGACCAATCTGATTTTTATTTATGCCTCAACCTATGTTGTACGTGAGGTGAGAAATTCCTCTGGGGGCTGTACCTGTGCTGGGAGCCCTGGCGCTGGGGAGGCTTCGCCTGGCAGCCAAGCAGGGCAGAGAAAGCTGCTGCCACCGGGCTAACAGCGCCTCCCCTTGGCGATGGGGCAGATGCCCGGGAAAAAAAAGCCCAGGAACTCGGGCTGTGGGAGGAGCTTTAGCACATAAAACCAGTGAACCGCGACACAAGCAGGGCCATTGTCCTTGGGTTTCCTAGAGGTAGTGGGGGCTTGCTCGGCGGGTCCCTCCCACCTCCCCCGCTCGCCTTTTTCTCTTTGCGGTCCTGCTTCTTCCCTGGCTGTCTTCCCTGTCCTCACTTGTCCGTCTGTCCTGCCCTGTTCACCGCTTCCCCGAGACAGCTCGGCCCCACGGCCCCGCCGCGCTCCGCCGTTTCCCCACGGAGCCGCCGCCCCGGACCTGAGGGGCGCAGCTGCTCCAGGAGCGCGCCCCTGGCACAGCAGCCTGTTCTGGGCCGGCAGAAGGGACACGCAGCCGGCTGCTCCTCGGAAGTCGCACCCGGGCCGCCCCGGAGCCGCGCAGACTCAGCGCAGCCCGCGGCACACGGGCTCCGACCTGATGCTGAGCTGCCACCGGCAGCGCGCCCGGGGCACAGCCGTAGCGATCTGTCTGTCTCCTGTTTCTCTTCCTCTCCTCTTTTTTCTCCTCTTTGCTCCCTTTTCTGTCCCTCCTTCGGTAGGAATACTTATCTTTGTTTCTCAGTAAAAAGTTGTCAAACACAATATTGCCCCTTTTGCGCTTTATTTTCGTCCGAGAAATCTATCAAAAATAATTCTCCCCGACTCCCCTTT
>VXBC01001701.1:291030-307310 GCA_013399945.1 Ploceus nigricollis | reverse complement strand
TTTTTTTTTTTTAATTTTGCCTCTTCCTTTCTCTGTAGTGAAATGTACAAGGGTACACTGTGCTGAAATTTCTGGTCATAAAAACTTTCCCTTTTGTCTATCTAGAGTCTTCCCAACATAATCTGAGCTCTGCAGAGGGAGACAAGTGAGAGAAACAAACACGGGCCATCTAGGTCCAAAGAAGTTTTCTATCACACTTCAAAATTAAGTGACTTAAATTGGACTTTAATTTACATGTTAGATTTAATATCATGCTCATGGCATATTAATTAAATAGCAATGGATCATTACCAGTCCATTTAATGGGGTGTAACAATGGCTGCATATGAAATATGCAGACACTACTATTACACTGTCCTTAAACCTCAGTAAATATGCTTGAATAATTGCTAGTGCTTCAGCAATACACAGTTGCTAATGCAATTCTACACCAATTCATTGGTGTAATTGATACAAACAGGTACCAAGGAGCTTCCAAGAGCCTGTGTTCATGTCCTTCTGCATAATCATTGAGAGCATTATAAGGTTGCTTCTTGTTATTTTTGAATCTCTTTAAATGGCACGAACGTATGGGAAAATGACTAGCTTCTGTTATTGCCTGACTAGAGGTACCAGTCAAATGACTTCTCCCTTTCTTTGATTTCAACTGACTTATGTCTGGGCAGATGACTGACACAGAGAAAATGACTTCTTGATTGCTGGCTATTTCTAACATTGTAAGGACAAGTGACTTTCTTGTGGCAGTACTGTAAATACTTCTGCCAAGTGAAGTTTGGTTTTAAATAGTCAGTCTTTTAACTGATGTTTCTGGCTTGATTTTGGGAGTTCTTATCTTCACACAATTTAACAGTAAACTGGTGGTGTGGTTAAAATACTGCTTATACAAACCTCAATCTGCTAGTACCATAGGATTCCTGGTGATGCAGCACTTAAGCAGTACCACCTTAGACAAGTCACTTTAGTCAAGAAACCCTAGTCAAGACTTTTCTTCATATGTATGCTGGAGCTCTATAGATAAAGTAAGACAGAATGGATTCAAATAATAAATTAACCTTTCTTTTGTGAGTTTAAGTACTGATATTTTGTCATGCTCTTCAAATTAAACTTATTTATTTCTAGTAGATGAAACATCTTTGCCTGCCTTATCTAGTTAGATGTGCTCCAGCTCATAATCTTTTTATTATTCAATGTTTCTAAAACTTTTGATCTTAATTTTTTGTAAATGATTTCTTAGTGATCTGAAGGAGAAAGCAATTTTCCTACCTCTGTTCTCACTTTGTGAGTGATCCCAAATAAAACCAACAAAACCAAAAAAACCCCTCACATGTAGTTGGAAAGAAAATATAACTTGCCCCTATATCAGAAGCTTTGGAATGCTTTAACATTATTAATATTTATGTATAATTATTCTTCTTAATAGAGAAAGTTGTCTTATTTTTTATATTTTGTACAAGAGAAAAGGAGAGGGGAGAGAAAAATTCTGGGGATGATTCTAAGTGTTACAGGAAGTCAATCAGTTATTTATGGCCAAACTTCTAAATATTTATTTTTATGTTAATTTATTTTCATATTCATAGTTGTCTATCAGAATATAGCTTTTTGTGCAATACAAATACTGTCAGCCCAGCTGACTAAAACTTTGAGGCAAAATAAAACAAGGGATTTCTTGCCAGGAATAAACCAGGGGAAAAAATGGCCAGGAGGCCAAATTCCTGCCTAATTTATGTCCTGCACAACATCACAGAGTTCAGTGTTGCTGTATGATTAATGATTTCTATAGTTAATGGGGCCGTACTAGTAATGTAATGAAGAGAAAAAATATGGTCCATTGACTTTCATGGAGTGACACTGACCATATATTAGTGCAAGTCTGCAGCCTTATCTTGTGCAAACTGAACAGGGTTTTTAAGACTAGGTGTTGATTTGTTATATTTCAGTATGAGATATGTCAAAACAAAGCTATATAAACCAATGTCTTACCTTCAATAGTAGCTAGTGCCAGACTTTCAGAGAAAGAAGTAAAACTCAGAAAAACTAGCAAACTGTCCCAAACTATTACAGGTGAGAATAGTATTTCCCTCTAGTCTCAGTTTTTATGCCTGCTTCTATGTCTAGGTCCATGTCTCATACATTTTAGCCAGTCTAATGTAGCAATTTGAACTTATACTGTTCCTCATAGATGTATTACATGCTATGGGTTTTTTTTTATTTTCACAAAAATCAAAGCTCTTCACATTGAAACACATGCATACTGAATAATTTGGAGGTAACAATAAATTTTTATTAGGGATGGCTGACCTTCTTTCAGTCCTTGTGGCTCAGCAGAAATGACCTTTCAGTTTACAACTTTCTGTTGGCCTTTTCAGTTTGACAAGATCTGTGCTCTCTCAGCTTCTCATGTAAACACTGCCTATATAAATTGTCTGTGGGAAGATGGTATTTTGTCACTTTCTGACAGGCTTTGACTCCCTAACCATGACTTACTTGGCATAGAAAATGGGCTGGTCAACACAAAATGACAGTCCCAAAGCCATGTCTTAGTATGATAAAAATAGAGGTTTCCTCTCAGTTGTGTCCAAAAATCTGATAGATATTAGGCTGTAGAAATTTTAAGAGCTGCTGAGGATGCTGATCAGCCTGGACTCATCTTTGAACTCTGTTGCCTGCCCACATGGCTGTTGGTTGTTTTGTAGGTTAATGGAAAACACTTGAGAGCAGGGACTGTCTAGTTGCAATACGCAGAATGATGAGTTTTAGCTCATGAGCTGCATTTCCTAACTATATAAAAATTGGAATATATTATTTACATATATTGTTGTGTGGCCAGCAGGGGTTTTTGATGAAAAGAAAATTCCCAAAAATATTAATCAACCAAGCCAACCTAGAAGGGACTGGATTATTTTAAATTTTTCCCAACTTTTCAAGGCTTACTTTTGAATCTTAGCTTGGGTCAGATGATTGTAGAACAACTCCATTCAAAACATCGAGAGATCCATACTCAGAGAAACTGAACTTGATCACAAACTGAATGTTAGTGCCAGTAGCAGCCTTTGCCTGTTCTGGATTGCTCTTGGACAGTAGAACCATTGCATATATGCAGGATAACTGAAAGTATTAAGTAAAGCTGTATGAGGGAAACTTCCTGATTTTTAATTTACAATAGCAAGTTTTCATTTTATATTTTGATGCTAAAGTTTGAGTAGTTTGCAGAGTCTCTATTGTATAGTTTCCAAGAGTATTATGTTTCATTCTTTTTTTATAGGTAAGGAATAATTTGTGGTAGTATTGTGTTGATGACTGTCATATATTGACATTTATAATTTAACATGATCTAATATTAAATGTGACCTAAATATAACCTAATATATATATATATATATGATGTGAATATGAGCTAATCATCTATATTGATGCACAATTCAATACTATATGAATCAGAATTTTCTCCAGCATTTTGATGAAAGAGTTTCCATGTCCTATTATCAGAATTGGTTACCACTGAAGGAAGTGACTGGAATTTGAGTCATTACAACCAGAAATACAACAAGGTCTTGTATCATTGTGTGTCATCTCTTCAAAATATATCAGGTGTACCCTCAAAGTTAGAAAATAATAATGATAACTGTAAGTGATTGAACACGACCTGAAGATAAACTCAGTAAAAACTTCAGGGCTGCACTTTGGAGAAGAGTGAATGCCCTACATACTGTCTGTCCTGTGGAATATGACCATGACAGAAATGTGAAGTAAAATTAGGGTTGTAACTTCCTTGTGAACACAAGGAAGGAGATGCTGCAAATGATAGTTCAGAATGAGTACTTTTGTAAAAATAGAACCTAAAGTATATTTGCGTAATCAAAACAATAATAATTATTTTTGCACAACTATTTTTAGTCTCCTTAACTTCTGACATTTTAACATTGGGTCATAAGATGTATAGACTGGGCATAATGACACCTCACACTTTACATGTAAATGTTCAGGATATAGTATTGAAATTTTCAGAATATAGTAATGTTAAAGATGAGTGTTCTTCAAGCTGATAGTTTTGTGTACTAAAATCGCTAAAAGAGAAGACACTTCTTGCATATCAGCAATTCACCTGCTCTGCTAAGAGGGCTCAGTTGTCAAGCACCAGCTAGGAAGGAACAGGGCTGACAGTGCATAAAATAGGTGTTGTACTGTATCTGGTAACCTGTTTTGTTGTATTGATGAAAAGCAGCACTGTCTGGGGTCATTCATTAACTAGGAAAAGGAGCTATCCTGGTCCCCCAAATTTTTTTTTGTATTCCTATGCATCCTGAATTCATATCCTTTTATCTTCAAAGCATAGTTGTCACTGACTGTTGACATTTTTAATGAATATTGACATTTAAAGCCTCGTGTTTCCCTGAATCTTTATACCTATTGTTTCTCTTCTTTTACTTGTATTTTCCTAATTATCTCTTTAGAATATAAAAATAATATAAATAATAATATAAAAGAATAGTTTCCATTTTCTTTAAAAAATGAACCTGATCATATGAGTGTTTGCATAGCTGAACAACCCAACACTTAAAAGAGTTTAATGTACCACTTAAATAAACAAGGCAGCTCAAACATAGGTTTAAGCACATATTGAAATATATTGATAGAGCAGCTTTGGAATGTATACTCCAAACCCCCTCATTCTTCTCTCATTTCAACTGTATCATCATACTATCTGTAAAGAAAGAGAGTAATTTTCAGGCAATATTTTCCAAATTCAAATACACTTGGACTTAAGTAATACTGAAATTGTACCTAAATAAAAATTTCTACATACAATTGTTCCAAGTTCTATTTTTTTTAATGAATGCTGGTCATCTGGAAGGGTATTAATTTTATTATTTCAGTTATGAAATTTTTTTCTTATAAGTTCCCAGATTTTCTTTTTTTTTTTAACAGCTGTGACATCTGTGCTCAACATATGCTTTAATGATGTGTACATCATAAAAGTTCAAGTACACAATGAGTTAATTGTGACAGCTTTGACTTTTCTATATCCATATGTATGTGTGGAAACTTACACACATATTTCACAGTGGGAGAAACGTGTGTAAGTGCTGTGATATGAGTACAGAAATCTCCCAAGATGTTGATTTGTCAGCATGTGTTTTTAAGTATAGGTAAATGAATAAAGGCAGCTTTGTATACATTCATATAGAAACAAGCGAAAAACCTGAAAAAAACACTTGCCTTCTTTATACTCTTAAATGTGCTCTTGAAGCTAGTGATTGTTGTGCAGGTACTGAATAAAATGAAATTAGTGGAAAATAAGAGAAGCAGAGGGAGGGAGAATGCAACTAAGAAAAGATTTCATAACAGAAATTCAGAAAATAGATGAAGTGTTAGTGAGGTAAGGAAATAGAGGAATGTAACTCCAGATGTTAGAAGCAGGCAGAGAGATGGTTCTTTCAGTGATGGCAACCAGATCATGTGAGAGCAAACGATGGAAATCAGATTTGCTCTGGGGAAGAGCATACTAAAGATAATTACTAAAGTTTTTGCAAACCCTTGTTTCTTCTTTCTATGCAGTATCTGCATTAGTGCATCTGGAGGAGAACACTTCCAGCAGGTGCAGTACTGGGGACATCCAATTTGCTGAAGACTTTTCTTCTGTATGTCTCTTTTTTCCCTGCTAAACTAGTGGTGGGATGCTTCACAGCTTAAACACCCATGATCTGGCCTTTCTGTGGGATCTTGAGGCACTCCTTAAGCCTAGATCTAGCGGAAACTCTTCATAAGCTTTGGAGACTAATTACAGAACTAGAATTTTTAAAACTCCTGCTTAGAGACTGTCTAACTGCAGTGCCATACAAGATTTGCACACTCTTAATCTGTTCCTGATGTTAAGAATATGCACACTAGGTTTTCCTGTGATTTACAATGGAGAAGGGATGGAGGTGGCTGAGTGGGTTTTCAGGTACTGAGGATTAGATGACTTTCTCAATGCCCATTAGACTACTGCATCTTCACACATTTTATTTGCTATTGTGACTCCCAGAGTGAGATTTTAAACTCTGCTTACTTATGCAGTACTTATGCTGCTTAATGCACTCTACAAATGGCTGTGATTCTATGGCAGCGATTAAGCATCCAGACATTTCTGTGCGCCTGGGTATCGGGCTCCCTGTGTCTCACTGCCAGTCTTTAAAATGAAGACAATTTTTTTACACTAGAAATAAATCAATTTCTGAAGTAAACCAGATGTATTCCTAAAAGAATATTTATTCTTTCCTTGAGCTATTCAGAAAATTTTAAAAAATCCCTTTATTTTCATTCTTGGGTACTATGAAACTACAAAAAAGTCAAGCAAGTCAGACTTGGCAGACAAATAACCTGTGGACTGCTACAGGGTGTCTTTTTTTTAAAATTATCACCAACACAATAAATAACCACTAGTATAAGTTTCAGCTGATGGATAAGTGGATTCCACGGGGGTAAACTTAGACAGAATAATAGGAATGATCAGAGGTGCTCTGGAAGGTCAATAGGGAATACCTCCATTAACAGAGAAATCCTTCCATTTAGCTATTGAGACCATAATTGGAGAGGCATGCCTGATTTACTATTGGACCCACTGCATTTGTTCTCTGTTTAAGCAGAGTTCAACTTTCAGGCCTGGATATTGGCAGGCTTTGCCAAAGTAAATGTGTTTAATAAGATCAAGGACATATAGTTATATATTTCAAATAATCTTTGTTCTCTCACTCACTCTCTTGGTGTTCAGGGCCCTACAGTATGATTTACTGGGAGAGAGAAGACCAGATGAATTAATACTAATGTCTCACCATGTTGTTCAGTTCGTTGTAAATTGAATCTGTGGCATTAAAACTGATGACAGTAAGCATGGCAAAAATTAATAGTAGTGCTAATTACATTTCAATAAATTAACTTTATAGTCTTTCAAACAGCCTTTTACTAAGGCAAGTGAGCATCAGTCCCATTAACTGTTGGACAAGACCATTATAAATCAGAAAAACAAAATGCCAAATAGAAAGCAAGCTAGGAAGATTTCTCTGATGGTCTTTTCTCAAAAATATGACTCTAGATGAAGCTGCATCAGGTAGTCTTCTGTATCAGTAATGAGTGGGAGAACTAGTAATAAATTAGCCATAGATACAGACTGTCCATGGAAAACATGAGAATTACCTTTCAAAACTTTGCTTATTGTGCATCACAAATTTGCTGCTGGAACAACGAAGGAATGATGTAAATGTGTCAGGGTTTTTATGTAATCTGTGCTTTGAAGATGACAGCAAAAAGAGAAATGTGTAAGGATAGAAGTCATAAAATATTCAGGTTGTCTCTGATGCAAGCATGGGCCATAACTTTTAAATTGGCCATATGTATTTCACATCACTTTCAGTGAATTTTGGTTAACGGGATGTTTCTCAGGGCTGAAAACTTTTCTCATTTATTTCACAAACTTTTGGAAAGGAGTGGAAGAAATCCAGACTGAAATTCAAAGCCTATGATTTGAGGACAGCATATTAGCTGGAGTGCAACTTCATGCAATTAGAGTATAGCTTTATTTAATTAATAAACGTAACTTATGCCTCACTTATCCAGTCAAAAAATTATACAAAGACTGAGGCTTGTGAATCAAAATGACACAAAAGACACTTGACAGGTAAAATTCCATATAATCAGAAAAGCCACGAGTGCATCAATTGCCATTTGTGCATCAGCTCTGTAATCCTGATGTGTGCACAGAAACATGAAACAGTACAGGCCAGTCAATGCACCTCCACAAGCATAAAGTGCCCACTGGCTGCATGAATATATTTACTCCATTGTGATTCCTTGTCCCTTGCTGATTCACTGCGAACCACTAAGCTGCTCGACACAAAGTTGTATTCCTTTCCCTGCCTCAGTATTTCAAAGTATCTTTTAACATACGTGCTCTGACTGGATTGAGCTTTAAGATTAATATGAAGAACAAAAAATTAAGGACCTTTTCACTTCCCCTTTACGGTATTATATGTATTTTGAGTTCAGCATGTATTCAACCCTATTTTTATTTGTTTCTTTAAGTTCTCTAAAACTTAGAGTTTTTTTCTTCTTCAGTCATCAAAAGCTGTCAGCTGCTACACAAGCTTCTTTCTCACAGCCAGAGCCAGCTGTGCCAATAGGAACTGTGCACACAGATATTTAGCAAAATCAGGCAGACAATTTTATGGGCACTGAAATATCGATAAGATATGATGAGAGGAATATTTTCTAGTCTGTCTAGACTGTCTTTCTAATTCTAATACAACAGTCAAGTATATGTGTGGGTAGCTTGCTCTCTGTTCTATTTTCAGTGTGCAGCCTATGAAAAAGTTTTCTATGCTGTTAAACAGATTTGCTGAAGCTGCAAGATCTGGTCAGAAAAGAGCATGCCATGACCAAATCTCTAATTGCTTGTGATGGGAGTCTGCAGAAGGAACCTTAAGCAGACTGTCCTCACCAACCTGACTGCTTTCCAGCTACCTATGCTCTAACTGTGCTATTTTGTAAAATTGTATAGTGACTCCTGCTTTCAACTGACAGCCTAGAGAGATTTGATACATGCTATAGATAGTAAGGAGGGAATTTGGAAAGGATGAAGTTACCTTGCTTGTCATCCTGGAATATTCTCCAGAGTAAATGGAGTCAATATTCCCCATAGCCAACCATGGTAAGTTCAGGGATGTGATAATGTGATAGCTTATAATCAGTGATTTTAAGAAACAAACATTGAATACTGAGACAATACTATAATTAAAGATGACTCCAGCTAATGTTACTCCAACATATAAACTGCATAAAAATAAGATTCAACGAAAATTAGATTTCATTACAGTATTTCTAGAATATATTTTCTACATTTTCCACATACATTTTAGTCCAAAAAATTATCTTAGTTGCTAATAGCAGAAATAATGCATAATTGCACTAAAATGTACTTAGGAAACAGATACTGAAAAAAGATTGCATATATAAATATAATATAAATGCAAATATAAATATAAATAATAATTTACTTCCAAAAAGCTTAATTAAACAAACAGTATAATTCAAAATAACTGAATTATATTTCTAAAAAGATCGTTTATGGATGTATACAATCATTGTTAGAATTGCCTTTGCTTGATAAAATAGCTTTATTTAAAATAAAGCTGAAGTAAGCCAGAGATGCAGGATCTCAAACTCTCCGATGCAAATGGACAAGCAGAAAGGGAATTTTCCTCACTTTACTAATCTGAATTATTCATTCCTAGCTCTAGATTTCCTTTTCATTTAAATTCAAAATTTCCGTAGCATAGTTCATTTTGATGTCTCATTTTTGATGACCTATTGATCTCTGGTGGAAGAAGTCCCTTTTTGTCTGTCAGCCTTTTTCATCCATTTGATCAGAGTAATTGTCACCCTCACCAAGGTCAAGGGCCTGCTGCTAGATAAAATCAGCATTTATATAGAATCCTTGGGAGGTCAACCATCTTCATCTCTCAGCAAAGGGGAAATAAGTGACAGAATTTATTTATAGTCCTTTTCTTTTTTCTTTTGTTAAACACTAAATGGGCCAGAATCTTAAAAGAATTTGGTAATGAAAAAGTAGAGCAGATGTCAAACACATGGCCTTGTAAGAGTTTGCAGATCTGCTATGCTGTTTCAGATTACCACAAAGATAGGAACTGCTCATAGAAAAGGATTAGATGAGCCGTTTGTGGTCAGTACTGAGGTTTTGGTGGGTTTGACAGATTTTAGTATCTGAGATCCTATAAGGCATAATTAGGTAATCTGGACCTGGAAATGAATTTTTGCTTTGGATTTAGCCCAGCATTAGCACAGTAATTTTAAGGTTCTTAAGTGAAAAAAGCCCTATAAATTGTAAATTACCTTATTTTAGCTCAGAAACATTTCTGGCTTATCTAGTGCATCTGTTCACCTTTGCTGCACAGAAGCAAGAAAAATTTAAATAACTATGCACCAGCCTTGCTACAGGCCTATCTAGTCTTAGCCTTCAGTGTCTTCAATAGCCTTGTATTAATGGAGACAAAAATAAAACTCAAAAGTTGTGTTAGGCTGGCAACAAAGTGCTGACTGATGTGTTCTTGGGAAGGTTCCTCAAACTCTGAGCAAATTGCTGGTTGGGCAGACTTTTAATTTTCTTGGCATACCTCCTCTGATCTGCAGCATTGAACTTCTCCTGTGTATTTAGCGAACAATTTATCACATTCCCTCTAAAATAGGGTATACATTGCAGAGGAGAAGATAGTTTTTATCTCAGTAACTTCTCGTTACACTGTACAGAGATCCACAGATTAAATTTTTATCTGTTTGTGTTACAGGTAGTTCTTCAATACTTTTCCAGAGAGACAGCAGAACAAACAGAGACAAGGCATATAATTAAATACTATTTGTTAAGTTCTAAACACACAACCCAGATTTTGAAAGTGTGGATAGAATATTTCAGAGGGTAAATAACAGTATCAATTTTTTAATTTCCACTTAATATTGTCTCATTAGTTTCACATGTATGCCCATGTGTTTACAGACAGGTGGAGTATTTGATTTATCTTTTTATTAAAGTTCTGCAGTAAAAGCTCACACTTTTTGAAGTACTTAGATTAATCCTAAATCCTTTCTGATCTATCTCTTTTTTTTTCCCACAACAGATCTCCCTGGCTTGAGGATGACAACCTGCCTTCTTTTCCCTCTTACAGTGTCTTTGCCTGTATTAAGACAAATATTGCTGAATTTTGACTGTTTAAGCATTCATAAATCCGAGATTATCTAAAAGTCTTGGACAGTCAAAAAACCTTAAAGAAGTTTGTTTGGGTTTTTTAAGTGCAACAATGCATAAAAGTGCATATAATTTACATCAGTGGAACTACTGTTTAGACATTAGGTCACATTTAAAATACTCTATATCACTCAGGATAGCCCATATTTACATTAGGTTTTATCAGTCATGTCTTAAATAAGACACTGAAAACATTAATTGTCATTTGTTAAAGACTTATCAGCAAGAGTCCTTTATTGCATTATAAAATATTTACTGGTTAAGCTAAGGCAGTCTTCTCAAGGTTTCACATTAACCCATTGTTGACGTTAAAAAGCAAATTTGGATACTAATTTTGTATATAATATATAGTTGTATAGCTACAGTTATGAAAAAGGAGTTTAGCTTATACTTAGCTGGCAAGGGAAATATTTCAGTCACTACAGATTCTGGAGCAGCAATAGAAGTGGCAGATGTAATGCAAAATATCAAACAGAAAATGATTTTGAAGTATCCATCGGTGACTTCTCAGATGTTATTTATTTATTTCTGAGCATCTCTGCCCAGTAAATTTCATTTACTACCTCTTTCATTTTCACTTCTCTCTAATGATAACTGCCTGCTATTGATAATTAATCCAGATAATGACATTCCTGGATATGATGCCACATCTCTGGACACTGAAGTGTGTCCAACAGGCCATTAAAATCCCATTAAATCTTTATTCACCAGTCCCAAAGTAAAAATAAACATTGATGGTACATTGGAGAGAATACTGATTTCACTGACCTTGCAATGCACCTTCCAAAAATTGTAGCAGAAAGGACTTCCATATCAGAAACTGAGATTATATTTTATTTATTTCTAGTCCAGAGCAAATAGGAGTTCTCTTTTAGTTATTGGACCTTGAGAGTCCAGTTTGTAATCTGCTGCCCAACAAAAGTTTAACATGCTCTCATGCAGCATGGGGGACATCTCTTTCTGTGTGGAACTTTTTACATACTCCTTTGTATCAGTCCAGAAAACCAATCTCTCCTTACTGATCAGATTTCGATCTTCGTAATTAAAGTTTACCTACATATGTCGCAGTCTAAAATCAGCTTATTTATTTATTTCCATTTTCTATTATCACAATGTTTTCTGCTTTAATTTTCCCCAACATTTCATTTTAAAAAATTTTTCCCTTATTTCAACTTTGCTGTTCCAGACAGCTGCTTCGAAGATACACCTGGTTTCTTTTGGTTTATTCTTGTAGACGAAGTTTTCCTTTAAAGAGGACCCACCCCTGTCCCTTTTTCTGTCTTTTCCTGCCCCACGCTCTCCAGTTTGTTCCATTCTTTAATGATTTCAGGAATCATGTCGCCATCTAACCATCTGACAACCTAATATTTGATCTTTAGCACTTCTTATCTCTTAGAGGCTGCAAGATTGGAGTTTTGTTTTATCTCAGGAATTTGCTAAAGGAACATCCCATAGCTAGAGAAACCTTTATCTAAGTGCAACTCCACATTCCTAATTAGCAGGTGTCATGTAAAGTTGTTTTAAGATGTGCTCACAAATTTTGAGTGAAGCAACCTGGACTGTAAGTGAGAGACCATTTATTTGTGCTGTGAAACTTGTCAGAGATTTTGGTTCAGTGAGAGAAAAAGTACTGAATAGCAAAGAGTTATTCACAAGCTTGATTATGTCTAAACACATAATGCAGTGATAATCTTCCAGGAACATAAAGGAATTTCCAGAGAGAAATATTTGAAGTAATGATTATAAAACACACTGACTTGCTTTTTAGATTCCTTTGCTAAATACATCTGTGAGTAAAAGTAGGGTATTAGCTAAATAATTTAATCTCCATTTTTTCCATTGCATGATTCAATTTACATACAGTGAGTCATGGTTTACCTTTTAGTTCTTATTGGCTCAAGGTGCAAGCTATCAATTGTTCAAAGCTACAATATTAAATTGATGGAGTATTTTTATTTGGATGACATATACTTCAGATGCAGATGTGAAAATAAAATAAAAGGAGGGAGGGGATATATTGGTCAGATTTTACTGGATGATTTTTTCATTTGTGAATGGAATAACAACACTGCCCTGACCATGACTTGATGCAACACTGTGATCAAGATACACCTCTGTCATGAAATTCCTCTCTTGCTTCCTCTTGGCTTTAAAATCTATGACTATACAATCCCTTTCAGTTCAGCAAATAATGACATTTAGCCAAAGCTCTTCCCCTTCTTCTATTTAAGGCACTTGTTTCAAGTGTGCACAGATCTGGACTGAGATTTGGAAGGCTCTGGGGCAGAAAAATTGGAAGATGGCAAGGAAACTGGAAGAGGAAAATATTAATGAATAATTGCTTTCTTTTTGTATGGATACATAATCTTAATCAAAATGTTGGCTGTTAATTTCATATATTATGCATTTTGCAAGGATTGTGTTTTTTATAGAAAAATAAAGGAAAATTTTGCTATTACTGAAAGATGGAAAAACAATTCTAAAACATAAAATATGCACTAATTGTTCCTAAAGTAAATAGAATTTATAAGGCACAACTTGTATAAGGAAAATGCTTAAAATTAATAATGGCAGCCTGTCATTTTTTTATTTTCTTATCTGTCTATATTTGCATGATGAGTCTGATGAGACAGTCTTGGGGTATTGGACCAAGTAGAGAGCGAAAAATCTAACATAACCTCAATCATATCACATATTGGAGACATCCCTTGAGGTACCTGGCAGACAAATTAAAGCCCTATCTCTGTCAGGGGGTAGATTTTTGTGCTATTTTTAGGGAATCCAGCAGTGACTTTTTGTCCACAGAGTATTTCTGCCCAAGAGAATAGTGCAGAAGGAAACAACACTCACAGTACAATTTTGAAGGCACTGGCGAAAAAGACACCTTTTTATGGCCAAGCAAAAAGATAATTTTTTATAGACTGGGCTACACTTCTGGGCTCTCCTCATGCCCAGCTGGAGTGCAGAGCACTACAGTTTGGATCAGGAGAGAGTCATGAGCAAAACCAGGATGAGCTAGATGTTTAGAAAACACACTCTATACAGGAAATTGAAGGATCCAGACTAGTCTGACCTAAGAATGGAAGATACAGAGGAAGATGGAAAAATATTTAGACTAAGAAAGGATTCCAAAGAAAAATAAATAAGAGGCTCTTTATAATGACAATGGTTAAGAAAATAAATTTCAGATAATAAACTTGAAGTTCAGAGAGGGATTATGTAAGTTTTGGAGCACTGGAACATATTATCTATAGAGGATGTGGAACCTCCCTTGGAGACTTTTAAAAGGAGCTTGAACAAATGACTGAGAAACAACTGTGGTACAGTGGGCTTTGAATTTTTAATAGAAATTCACAGCACTTTCTGGGTAAAAAAAACTCCATAAAATCGAGCGCCCCAAACACTACTAAAAACCACAAGTGTGTTTTTACTTACTGAGAATGCAAACCAGCTCAAACTTTGCAAGGCTTTTCTTCAAATTTAGGGGTTATTTGCATAGTATGCTTTATTGAAATTGACACCTATAATGTCATGGCTAGTTATCCTGAATTTCAAATGTACTGCTGTCCTAGAATTGACAGTATACTGACTGACTCTATGTCAGAAGAGCAAGCTGATGCTACCCTTTTACCCAGTGTCAAGCCTATTCACCCTTATTCTTGGTAATTAATTTCTGCAGTTTATTTTTACTGAGCACTTCTCCATTAGCGTACCACAACTGGAGTAATACCCTAGTGTCATCCTTTCTTCCTCCATCGTTGCTTTTGAAGTCCATTGAAAGGCTGATGAAAAATATAGCAACAGCAACAATAATAATTTTAAAAGATTATTATAATAATAGTAATTTTAAAATCTCACAGAGTCAAACCCCAGGAGGGAAAAATGTTTTAGACCATCTTTTCTGTGGACAAGAGGCAAAGTTACTACTCCTTC
This sequence comes from Ploceus nigricollis, assembly GCA_013399945.1. Taxonomy (NCBI): domain Eukaryota; kingdom Metazoa; phylum Chordata; class Aves; order Passeriformes; family Ploceidae; genus Ploceus; species Ploceus nigricollis. The sequence continues at coordinate 292,585 of VXBC01001701.1, read as the reverse complement.
TGACTGTGGTTTGCTATAAATTACACAGTCTTTTTGTATTTAAAGGTGAGTTTCTCTGCCCCTTACAGGCAAGGAAGAATTCATTGATGTTAATGACTCAGATAAGTATATTTCAAAAAGACAGTTTCACTAGGACTCTTTCTGCAGATGAGATTGTGAGCAATAGAAACTCTCTGGAATGAAAAAAAAAAAGTTATTAAAGAAAAAAAAGGAAAAAGAAGAATGTGGTAGTATTCTTGCCAGTGATCTTTTAAAAATAGCTTACTGTTTGTTCCTATTCATGTATGCAATCTTTTGTCTTCTGCAGTTTGTCAGGATTATTCGAAATGAAAATCCTTTCAGATTCTTTACCTTCTCCTTGTCTTGTGCATTGCCTGTAAAAATAATCAGAACACCATCTATTCAATCATTCAAGTTATTAAAGATAAAATGAAGTTGCACCAAGCTCAGAACAGAGGAGTCTGGGGCTCTGAATAATACCTCTTCTAATCTGATATTTCTTAACAAATTGTAGCTACCAGGTGACTGTAGTTTTGCACATGTGGGATCTACCTGTCCCCTTCATATAGATATCTTGGCACACTTTTGGAAATATTATATGAAGCAATGACAGAGGGCTGTTTGAAACTCAAGTTTAAAACAACTAATATTTCCTCTTTATTTATAATAGAATAACAGATTATGTGAGGAATTTTGATTAGTTTGCCACAATCTCCTCCTGATAAACCCACACCAACTGCTACTAATCTCCTATTCTTTTTAAGCTTACTAGAAATAATGTGATTAATTTGTTCCAGTATTTTGAGACACCCACTGGTCTGTACCACTTAAGATCCAAATTTTCAACATTTTATTGGTTTTGGCTTTTTTTTTTTTTAACTTTTTAAAATATAGGTATTATGGTTAGGAATCATATTAAATAGCTTTAAACAACTTATATCATATGGGAGTGTATTTGCCTTAAGTTAAAATAATGCTGCATCTATTTTAAACTGAACGTCTGACTGTTTGTCACTACCCTCAGTTACATTAACAGTTTCATTGTTGCTGGTATTCTCAGTGAAGGCTAATGCTAAAGAGATATTAGACTCCGGGGGTTTGTACTGTCTTTTACAAAATAACCTTCTGCAGAAATTTCTCACCACTGCAGAAAAGCCCTTTCCTCTCTGTTGAATGGAGGAAACACTTAGGCTTGATTTTAGTATTAATGTGCTTGAAAAATGCATTAATATTTATTTTTATGACACTTGGAAGTTGTTTTAGAAATTATATAGAGGAAAAGCTAGAGTGACAAAATACATGGAGGTACTAATTATTTTCCCAGGATCTGTTTATTCCTTGTGCTCTATTAGGTAAGAAGTTTTCAGGTTTCTCTGCATCTCAGTCTGCCAGATTTGGCTGTGTCCCTGTGGAGGTGAATGGTAACCTTGAAGGAAATTTTAAGTTTCTGGGGAACCTGAGGGAACCTGGGAAACACCTCTTCTTAAGGCAACTGGACCAGAGTTTTTTCTCTATGAAATAATCTTTGAGATATTCTTTGCTTTGCTTATGTGTG
>VXBC01001701.1:142408-290927 GCA_013399945.1 Ploceus nigricollis | reverse complement strand
CAAAAAACAACAACAACAAAAAAAACAAAACCAAAAACAACATTGCTGGTCTTCATAGGGCCAAGCAAATAATACATTACAATTTTATGTGGCAAGGGCATGCTGTCAGGATTGTATGATACCTCTATGATATTTCTATATACATTAACTGCCTGGTTCCTAGAATGATAGAAATAGAATGAAAGAAAATCTCAAACTCAAATCATTTTCTGTATGACCCATCATCTCTTTTGTTTTGCCATCATTCTTGGCAAAATTGGAATAATTAGATGTCAATGACTGTGTAGGAGTTTGACAGATGAAATAACTTACTTAAGAAGGTAAATTTATCTAAGATCAAAATTGGGAATGGAGTCTTACACAGAAGAAAAAGAGTAGATAATAAACAAAGCTTACAGAGGAATTTCCTGTCTGCCTTGCTCCAGTGCAAATCATGAGCAGCTTGACAGACACGGTCTGATATTTTTTTCAGGGTTTTTTTGTCTTCCACAGAGGCTGGTGTGTAAATACCCAGGATTAGATTAGAATCTCTTTTTCAGCTAGTACAATGCCATATGTCTCATCCTGATGTTTATGTGGACCTCACTGTCACAGAGCAGTTCTTCTTTGGGGGTATTAATTTGTTCATGGCTACGCTTTCTCCTCACTGTGTTAGAATCAGATACCTGCACTTAGAAAATCCTATGTACCATATGTATTTTTTCATTTTGTGATTTTGTGTGCGCTGTTTTTTACCTTTGTCACTTTTTTAATCTTTTCATTAGCTTTTGTCGAGCATGGTTTCACCAGGAACTTATTTTGCAACATGAGTTCAACCAAGCAATTCAGTAATCTTTAATGAGAGATGGGTGTTTATTCAATGGGATAAAGAGGAAATCCTTGTCTAAGGTCAACCTCATAGCAAGCACTTTTGAATTTGGCCTGGCTAGGTCAGTTGCTTAAAAGAAAAAAATAATAAAAACCATTTTTAAACACTTTCCCATGGTGTGCTGTAGCAAAGTACATTTGGATGCCAATGAAAGGCACATTAGCAAAATCAGTTAGCCAAGAATCCATTTCTAGGGAAAAAAAGAATACATCAGTGGGAATACTGGTAGAGTAAAAGTGTTGTTGTAGAGGGAAACACTATGATTCAAAAAGTCATTATTATTTTTTTCATTATTATCATTGCTAAGCCAATATTTTACTTTCATGAGAAGAAAAACAAAGTGTAAGGATTTCAGGAGAAAGAAGTATGACATATCATAAAGTTACGGGCTCTGAATGTCTCACAGATAAAGTCTGTAAATCTGGGTTATGGTTCATGAATATCGCAGGATGAAATTAAACAGGGAATGAAAACATAGATAGGGAAAGAAATCAAGGAATAGCAAAGGAAACTTGATGTTCTTCTTAAAATCACTCCAGAATATGAAAGGTTTAGCTTACTTACAGAAAGTGCTTGTCTTTTCTGGATAAGGTTGCCAGAAGTCTAATTTAGGTAACAAAGTTAAGTGCTTGAATTAGATGTGTGGCTTCACCTTGAATATTATGAGCAGTTTTGGTCACTACAATATAAGAAAGATATCAAGCTATTAGAGAATGTCCAAAGGAGGGCAAAAAAGATGGTGAAGGGCCTTGAGAGGAAGTTGCAGGAGGAGTGGCTGAGGTCATTTGGTCTGTTCAGACTGGAGAGGAGGAGACTGAGGGGAGACCTCATTGCAGTTACAGCTTCCTCATGAGGGGAAGAGGAGGGGCAGGCACTGATTCCTTCTATCTGGTGACCGAGGGAATGGGCTGAAGTTGTGTCATGGAAGGGATTAGGTTGGATATGAGGAAAAGGTTTTTCACCCAGAGGGTGTTTGGGCACTGGAACAGCCTCCCCAGGGAAAGTGGTCACAGCATCAAACCTGACAGAGTTCAAGAAGCGTTTGGACAATGGGCACATGTGATTCTTGGGGGTGGTGCTGTGCAGTGCTGGGAGCTGGACTCAATGATCCTTGTGGGTCCTTTCCAACTCAGCTTATTCTGTGGTTCTGTGACTTGCTCAGATTTAGTAGGCAGAACACAGTCTGTAAAATAGGAGATAAAAAAAGTTCTGACTGAATGTTTATTGTTAGCCTTTTGATTCACAATAAAAAAGCAGTATTTCAGGTCTTTGACCAAGTTTGGGGTGGATGGGAAAGCAACCTTAACATTTTGAAGATTAGTAGACAAAAAAATAAAAGCAATAAACACACACACAAGAAGTCCCAAGACAAGCAAGCCAACAATAACTCTCCCCTGCCAAAACCCCCCAAACAATAAACCAACCCAAAATAAAGCTAACAGCAACATTGGTATATATAAATTAGTAACCCTTGGGACCTTAGCTGTTAATGCATTCATGATCAGTCACAGAAGCCTTCAAACCATTCAGGATGTTCTGAAGAAAAATTTCATGATTTCAGATTATTGAACTATGACTTTTTTTATTTTAATTGGCTTCTTTGAGAACTTTTCATCCAGTTTTCTAGTGTTGCTGAGTTTCCACTTCAATGATATAAGCTCCCTCTGCTTGAAAGGAATTTATAGAGCTACAAGGTGTGAATGCTCTGAGTCTGGAAGACTGAAATAATTTTCCAGAAAAAAAAAGATCAAGACAGGATTTTTCCAGTGATCATGCAATATACTGGCCTTTGAAGCAGAGAGAGGAAACAGTTGCATAAGATAGTGAGAGCAGTAGCTATATACTGAATCAGTGACATCTTTTCTGCTACTTGTATGTGTCATGGTTTAACTCCAGCCAGCAACTGAGCCCCGCAGAGCCATTCACTCCTTTCTCCATGCCCCCACCCCTGTAGTGGAATGGAGGAGTGAATAAGAAGAGTAAAAGTGAGAAAACTCAGGTGTTGAGATAAAGACAGTTTAAAAAGTAAATCAAAGGCCACACATTCAAGCAAAGCAAACCAAGGAATTAATTCACTGCTTCCCATGGTGAGGCAGGTGTTCAGCCATCCCCATGAAGGCAGGACCTCATCCTGTGCAGTGGTGACTTGGGAAAATACACACCATCACTCCAAATGTCCCCCACTTCTTAGTTCTTCCCCCAGCTTTATACACTAAGCATGATGTGATAAGGTCTGGAATATCTCTTTGGTCAGTTGGAGTCAGTTGTCCTGGCTGTGTCTCCTCCCAATTCCTTGTGCACCCCCAGCCTACTCAATGGTGGGATGGTGTAGGGAGTCGAAAATGCCTTGACTCTCTGTAAGTGCTGCTTAGCAATGATTAAGACATCCCTGAATTTTCAACACTGTTTCCATCACAACTCCAAAGCATAACCCCATACCAACAACTATGCAGAAAATTAACTCTACCCCAGTCAAAATCAACCCAGTATATTATACAGAAAGTGAAGGTGAAACCACATAAATGGCATGTGAAACTAAGCATCTCCATAACACAAAAAGCAGCTCTGTAGTCATCACCATTTTCCAATCATGATGTCTCTCTATTTTTGCCCTGTTTTCCTGGGGTGGTAGAGGCAGGCTTAAGAATGAAACCCTGAAATGTGGGGAACAAGTCTGGTGGCAATCTAGTGTGACTAGAGTCTGGTTTTGTAAGCATGACGTTGTAAGCCCAAAGAATGAGAGATTTTAAAACAAATAGTTATATATCTGTCAATGTAAGGAAGTCATTCTGTGATAACCAAATAGAAAGTATTATCACATACCGCTCATTTGGGTTTTTAATAAAAAGACATTGTCTGTCCCATGTTGGCTTGTTGACAATTTTCTGCCTTGTGAAAATATTTGTGGGTTGAAAATCAAAGGCTAGACAGCAGTGGCTGAAGGACTGTGCCTGGCAGGCAGGACAATACTAAGATTTTTATTCCTGGCTTCTTGCTAGGGTTGTTCCAAAGCTGTGAGCACAGAAATTTATCAAAATCTCCATTATCTCTCATGATCCATTAACAGCTGTATGCCAAAATATCTTCAAGCATTAAGTTAAAAATTGACTATTTCTATCTTGTGATTATGATGAACTATAACTATGCTAACCTTGCTATCATTGTTTTAAAATTTTTGGGATATGGGTCCAGAAAAGAATCATGAAGCATTAGGAACAAGAGTGTCAGAATCCCGACAAATTAAATTGGTGAGCTAGGAACTGTTATTACTAGAGGAGCAACTTCGTACAAAACATCTGCATCCTGCATTTACATGGAGATGTAAGAACAAAATTAATTGTCAAAAGTTGTCCAGAAGTTTTCTTTAATAAAGATTGCTATACAAATACAGAGGTAACATTATCACCATGGCACAGTGTCACACGGTAATCAAAGTCTGACATTATTAATGTGGTGTATGATTTTTTTCTTGACTTTGGTAGTGGCAAACTGCATATCATGCTGGACACAGGCCAGGAATATATTTGCTTGATGAGCTTCTTCAGCAGCTGTGCTTTCACTAATGCTACAAGGATAGTAGATGCTTTCCCAGTTACACAATGCAATTACAGACATGTATCTTCATAGTATCCCATTTCTTTTCCTCTGCTATTCAAATCTTGATTCTATCCAGGTGCTTGGTGTTCTGAAAGTGTTCTTGCTTGCACAGATGCAGCTATGTCTCCTATACTCAAGTACATTTAAGAGTTGCATGAGAGAATAGCATCTGAAAAATTATGAGATTTTATAGTGATTACTCTGTAACTTTGGCTATGAAAGCAAAAGCTGTGATATTCTGACAAGGGGAGGTGCTGCAATTTCACCCCATGTTCTCTATAGAGCTCTGAAAAATTGCTTGATGGTATCTGGCCTGTATTGGGGGATTCGCCAAAAGAAGCACGATCAGCAGACCTAAGGAGATGATTCTGCCCCTTTATCCACTCACATGAAACCCTACCTGTAGCTGCATCCAGCTCTGGAGGCTCCCGGCATAAAAAGGACATGGACCTCCTTGCTGGAGCAAGTCAAGAGGAGGAACATGAAAATGATCAAAGCACTGGACCATGTCTCCTATGAAGATGGGCTGAGAGAATGGGGTTGTTCAGGCTGAGGAAAAGAAGGCTCCAGGGAGATCTTACAGCAGCCTTCCAGTACCTAAATAGGGCCTACAAAAAAGCTGGAAAGGGACATTTCACAAGGGCATGTAGCGATAGGACAGGGCTTGAAACTGAGAGAGGATATCTTTAAATTAAATATTAGAAAGAAATTCTTTAGTGTTAAGGTAATGAGGCACTGGGACAAGTTGCCCAGAAAAGTTGTTGATGCCTCATCACTGGAAGCATTCAAAGGCCAGTTCGGATGGGGTTTTGAGAAGCCTGGTCTAGTGAAAAGTGCCCCTGCCAATGGCATGAGGGTAACTAGGTGATCTTTGAGGTTCCTTCCAACCCAAATCATTCTACACAATCTGTGGAACAACTATTCAAACCCCTTTGCTGTGGACAAGGAACCTTCTGCGTGACCAGGTTACTCAAACCCCCATCCAGTCTTATCTAGAGGGATGAGGATTTCCTGTATTTCCAGGAATGGAGAGTCCACAACTTCTCTGGGCAGAGGTGAAAAAGAAAATTAATTTTCTTGTCTGTGATCTTGTGGACCAGAACATAAAAACTTCTAAATATATTATGCTTTTAAGGACTATGTGGAGAAGAGCTGGTGAGATAAGATCCTCAAAACTCTCAAATGCAAAAGCATTATCTATACTGTAGTACCCAAAATTTAACAATAGTGCATTTTACAGGTAACAACAGTAAAAAGAGATTTCTAAAATATTCCTTACTGTAACCTGGTGATTTTTTTCCTTAAATATTTCATAAAATGTTTTCTTTTACTAGGACTCTTATTACAGGCAGAAATGGGTTTTCTGTGATAAGTTATGTGAAACCAGAGGAAATTTCTACTTAATTTACTACTTCTAAATATATTGAACATGTCCCTAAGTTTATTCATAAAGCCACAAATGGTTGGTCTGAAACTTAGAGAGTGTTCCCGGCTAAGCACTTAAGTAACAATGTATTTGAATCCATAGCCACTGAAATGTTTGCTTCTACAATGTTTTATGACAGATTTCCTCTTGTGATGTGCATTCTCTGTCCCTTTTAACTATTGTGCAGGTTCCTATGTTCTTGTGTGTGCTGATCTTTCTGTATGTGGGGGAGGCATTTGACTTTTAATAGTAAGTGTATGCAGACCAATGACATACTGCTAAAGACTTTACTTTACCCTCATGTAGTAAACAATATAAGTATCCTCTAATTCATACATGCTTCATTTCAGGCGGTTTTGAAGGACTGAATTTTTTGAAATCATACTTATTTAGTTTTGAAAAGACATGGCCTGCATTTCTGCCAGCAATAGGAATCAAACTATTTCTCAGATTTGCCAGAAGGGTTTGGTGAAGGCAAGGTATTTCAAACAAACTATATATAATGTTTCTGTCAAAATTAAATGCAGCAAACCATCAAATGACATTAAAGGCTTCATCTTAGTAATTTATAGTGTGAAGTTTTTTTTTTAAAAAAGGTGTCATGCTGTCATGTGTGCACTAGAGGGCAATACAAGAATTACAGTTTTGGTGGGATATTCGCTATATCTTTCCCTCTGTCGTCCCCTACAACTTTTCTGTAAACTTTTTTAGGATACTGAAAGCATACATTAATTCAAAATATGCCTGAGTGGGATTGTGTTAAAAGTACTTGGAATGCACCTCTTTGTTAATAGATACTAACTGCTGGCAGCTCAGATCCTGCTTCACAGAGCAGCTTGTGTAATGAATTTTGCAGATTAAAAAATAAAATCAACATGTACTAAACTCTTTGATTTACTTTGATACCTTAGGGAGGAAAGAGAAATAATTCAGTGTCATTATGAATAATCTGGTAGATATATCATTACTCATTCAAATGACAACACCTAGTGTGTAAGAAGTAAAGATTCTTTCAAACTGTTGCCAATACCTACCCTGAAATGTCAAGTAGAGGTTAGTATTTAAGTTAATTAAAGTAAAAAATTTGCCTGGCTCTTTTGTTGATGTTCACTTTTACAGTGCTCTCAGCACTTAGGTGCCTGGAATTCTCAACACAATGACTTATAGGCTAGTTTATGGTTGGCACATGAGCCCTATAGGATGTGAATGGCATCCTGCCCTGAAGGGGTATGACACTCTGACTGAAGGTCAGCTAGATCTCTTTTGACCTTAGGGATCTACTAGGGAGATCAAGAAAACCTGGAGAAGCATCAGAATGTGACTATTTATACCCTGCCCCTCAGCATCCTACCCCCACAAATCTGCTTGAAAAACTTAAAATAATAAATTTATAAACATAAGGCACCAGAAATAAAAACATCTTTTCATTCTTTTTTCCTGCAGTGCCAAGATATATATATTCTAGATTGTAGACAGACCTGCCTTGGAGATAAATCGTCTGATTTCAGCATCTCAGCAGTAGATAATAGATTCCCTTAGAACCACATAATTAAAAAATGACATTTCTGCTACAGTGTGCCAACTTGCCACTGCCATTGCCCTAGGATTCTGAGGATGTGGAAGTCCTGCAGGGCACAACAAAACCAATCTTATGTTCTTCAGGGGGACAATGTAAGGTTGTGTTAACAAAGATAAAGATCCTGAAGGGGGCAAAGGATATTTTTTCTTCACTTATTTCATTCAAATGGGAAACGTCTGAGGGAAACTTGTTTATTATAAAGTATACCAAATGAGAGAAAATAATGCAGAGTGGCAGTAAAAATTAATATCTTAATTTCCATTACAGTTAAGAGAGCAAGGGTCTGGCATGAATCAGAAATGTTCAAAAGTGAGGGGCTCATGGTGAGGGTCTTTTCCCAGTATGATGGTCTTTTGTTTGTGAATGATCTTTACGGTGCTTTAATCTCAACAAAACAAAAAATTTTCTTGTAGCTAAGACTAGCTGTTTTTAAGACTTACAGTGAGCAAAAGTCTCCATTAATAGATTAATTGTGTGTATATTAGTGTTGCCTGAATATAACCAGTCAATATAATATAGGCTGAATATAATAGCAGCCTATTCTGATAAGAGCAGGAGGGTAGGATTTGGACTTTTTGGGATATCTGGTGTCTGACTTCCTCAAATTCACACTGCTCATGTGGTTTTCAGGGGTTAAAAATCTACAATCTGTTACACTAACTTAGACAAGATGGTGAATCAGGAGACCCCCGTGAACGATAAAAGCCTTTCTGTAGAGCAGGGCACACTCGGTGAGAGCTCTCAGAGTGAATGTCCTTTGTATACAACGTGCCGGGGATCTAAGCTGGCTTGGGACCCTGAAGTGGCAAACTGCAGAGTCATTAGGCAAAACTCTCTTTGACTTTAGTGCTTGCTTGAGTAAGTTTAGAGCTTGAGTAAGTTTAAAATAGACAAGCAAAATATCCTAGGAGAACCACAGCTCTTTATACCTGCTTTGTACTCTTTGAAATGTTTTCTTCTCCAACAAAGCCCTTTTTTTCATCTCTTGAATGGCATTTTGAATTTAAAGAAACAGAGTACAAGGAAATCAATCTCCTTGGGATTTTGTTGTTGTTAACTCAAATGCTGGTAATAATTGGCATTCACTACGTGAGCACACCTCTAGCATGAGTAGCTAGATTGTCAACAGTGCTTTTATTTTTAATTCTGACATCTGTCTAGAACATCTCACCTTGAGACATTACACTAGGTACATCTACTCCATTTCCTACCAAAAAGTCTGACTTCTCTTCCTTCTGTGTCCTAGGAACACCTCTTTTGAGAGTAGTTCCTCTGGGATTCTGTCTTGAATAAAGGCAGCAGAAGGGAGACAATTGCAATGTAACTGTTTTATAACATGTGCACTGGAAGCAACAGTACATCTCCCTGTGAGCAGAGACTACTCTGCTGGGTCTGAAATTAACCAGCACTGAGGAAAATACAACAGTAATACAATATTCCAGATTTTCAGTAGTGTTTTAGGTGAATAGCTATTTTATACTGGTTGATTGTTAAGCCCACTGTTCAGAACGATGGATGGAGATTTCCTTTATCCACTGGGAATTTAAATGAATAATTTTCAGCAGTCAAGGAGTAATTACTCCGATTTGAGTAGAAGCCAGGCCCTCTGTCATTATCATATTTAGAAATTGGAATTTTCAGTGGTAGAACACAGAAATGTTAGCTTCACAATGCAATGAAAACAGCAACTTTTTGGTGATACCTTGGGTAACTGGAATGGTACCACACCATTGCCTTGAATCACGGCAGACCTGTAAACACTGTAATTGCAGAAAACAAAGGGAGCTAGTGAAAAGAAGACAACGAGGAGATGATGATAAATACTAGAAGTGTGTTTTCCAATTCTAGTATAAATAATAGAACTGTATTGGGGTCCTAAGGAGTAGATTGGGGAAAAAAGGAGATGGAAAGCAAGGCATAGAAAACAAGCTTTCTAAAAGGCAAGGAGTTTTAAGTAGGTATAGAAAAGCTTAAGGGTTCATAGAGGAAATTCTTTACTCCCACACCTGCCACTTGCAGTTTCTAGCTGAGATAAGGGAAAAAAAGTATTTGCATGAAAGAAAGAAAGAATGATGTGCTGGAGCTGATCAGGAATGTGTTACAAGAAGAAAGTTAATCAATTACAATTAATGACGGGGAGATGTAGGAGCTTTAAAGCCATCTGGGATTTCTCTCAGGGCTGAGAGCATCAGAAAAGAACTTCCATCCAGATAACAATGAAAGAAAGCTTACTGAAGACCTGTGGGCTGGATCATGCTAAATCATAACTATTAACAACTGGGAAGAATGTAGAAAAGTCTGCTGCAGATCATTTGTCTTGTGGATCAACATACATTAGAAATATAACAGTGCCAAACAACCACTTGTGTGCCCTATTGTAATTGTTAGGCTCAGAGAGGGATCCAAAACACTGTTCAAAAACAAAATTAATCATCCCTTCAGTGAAATTCTGTGAGCCCTTCTGTGAGTCTCTTTCCCCCCAGAACAATTCCCCTCTCATACAGATGAAGGCTCTCTAATAACTAAACCTTGTGTGGTACTTTTGGAGGATGTAATCTAGGAGAAAACCTATGGTTGTTTTGACAGATTCAGCAGGTATTCATTAAGAATTTCCCCAGTCTAAATGAACTTTTTGTACAGCAGAGGATGGAGAAACTGGTTCACTGATATTTTAAGTGACAAATAATGAAAAGGAACACAATGTTTGGGTTTTTTTTTCTGATAAGTTGCTCCAGAGTTACCACTCTTGTCCTATTATTCTTTTCAATTTTTAGGAGAAATTTTCAGAGGTAAAACTACATGATGTATGTGGGACTCATTGTCAAACAAGTGCAAGAACTTTGCCATCGTGAGTAGTTACTTGAGTTAGTCAAAGCAGCAATTCATGTATTTTAGGTATATTCATGCACATATATAATAATATAGAAGTTACTCTTGCACACAGCGGACCTTACAATGGCAGCACTGATTTCAATTTACCTGTATTATTAGGCAACAGCAAGTTAAACTTCTTAACATTTTTTGGACAGTCGTTTAATCTCTTTCAGTTATACCAAGGCTGACTTGCTAATATCCTTTCTAAAATCTGAAATTGTTTGGTGGTGAGAACATTCAGATTAATCTTGGCTTAGCTGTTATATATATCTAACTTTATTTTGTTTAAAACAGTATCTATAGCTATCAGCTAAGAGGCATTTACTAATTACTAAATTCCACTGCTTCTTTGGTATATAAAGGAAAACAATAGCACAATCTGCCAAAAAATAGTAATCCCACTTACAAAAAGTGGCCATGGCTACTACTTCCAGTATGAGTAGAGAGAAGCATCTATATTCCCTAAACCACAATTTTATTTGAGACCGAGCAGTATTTCTCTAAATAAATCACAGTCTACTGTGAAAAATATGCCCTAAATTAACAGTCACTTTTCTATTCACCTTTATTGCACAACCAAATACTAACCATGATGCCAAATCAAATTCCTTTCTGTCTCATTTATATGGACAGCTTCTTCTCTGATGACAACAAAATTTGAAGTCTCTAGCATATTATGCCTGCTCTATGCTTGGCTGAGCTTTGCTAAAAACTCTTCTGTCTTTTCAGAAAACTGCAGGGCCACATTTCTTGTTTCCCTTATAATCTCTGTCACAGAAAAAAACACCTAATCACAGTCCAGAACCATAGCTCACTTCAATTATATCAGTGATGGTAACACCCTGCATTTTCAGATGAGAAACTACCTAGTAATTGCAGATGTTCTGCCAAGAGAACATGGTGCACTTGATGACATATAAACAGATGATCAGGAATAAGGAATAGGAACAGTATGTGTGAGACTGATAAAAGCTGTATCACAAGGCATATAAATTTAGTAGGGAAAAAAAATTAAACCAGAGAATAAAAAAGTACTACAAGATAAAGCTGAGAGAGAGATAAAAAAATTCCTCCCACATGCATTGTCCCAAGGGAAGGGAAAAAGAAAGAAAACTGGGAAAGGGGAAAGGAGAAAGCAGATAGAAATTTGGTGAGCTGAATAATAACATTTCAAAGTAAGTTCCATTAAAAAGGGTAAGAGGAGTGACAAATTTGAATGCCAAGCAAGAAGGTAGTGAAGTAACCTAGATTTCACACACTGCGTGATATACTGAATAGACAAGAAACTGGTCTGTGACTCTTTCTGCATTTTACTGTTTGAGATCAAACATCTTAAATGGAGGACATCGTAGAGGTAAAAATTATTTTCTTTCACATACTCCTAGGTGTTGTTATGACTGCAGTCACCATGCTTACAGCACAAAAATCCTATTACTTATTAAAATTACAGGGTGATTAATTCTCTAAACCACCTTGTACACACCTGTCCTATGCTCCCCTGCATTTCCTAAAGCTACGTGAACCTCAGTGGGTAGGAGATGGCATTGAATCTATTTGATATTTGGCATTGTTGGATCATAATTCCCCACAATTCCCCATCACTGAGTGAATAGAAAATGTTTCCAAATATCACCATATGTTAGGATGCAATAAACTAGGGAATAGAATATTAAAGACATACTAGCAGTCTCAGACACTCAACCCTGGACAAGGCTTGTATTTTCCTTTAAAAACCAAAACAAACAAACAAACAAAAAGTTTAAAAACCCAAGTGAGTTCATTTGTGGTGAGAAAAGAAAAATACCTGAAGCCCTAAGGCTAATTGCTAGTTGTAAAGTGCAGTCTGCTTCCCTCACCATACTGAGAGGTGCTTCAAATTTATTACTTGCTGTGTTGCTTTAGGGGCAGATTTGTGAAAGGGGCAAGAGCTTGAAATAATTCACTTAATGGACCCTCAGTCATTTAACCAGCTATTTCAGATGGAAGCAGTGCTCTGATTAAAGGGGAGCTGCTGATACAATGAATGACTGCCATGAGAGTCAAATGGAAATGGCTTGAGGAGGGAGGGAAAGGGTAGAAGAGGAAAGATGAAGGTAGGAAGCAAGATCACTGCAATGCAGACTAGCAAGTGTGACAGACCAATCTATCATGGTCTGCAGAGGTAGAGGGACTTTCCAAAGACTGTGAAGCAGTATGACATGACTAACAAGACTGTAACCATTCAAGCATTTATTAATTGAGCTATATCCATGGATAACATTACAGATAATTCTCTCAAAAGATGATGTCTTCAGCATCAAAAATGACAAGTACTGTATTTCTTTCGATGGACTACAGAGGTACTTTTCTCACTCATTTGAAATATTCATACACATGTGGAAAACAAACCCAAAACATGAAAAACTGCTGGCTTTCTTGTTTTCTAGTCTCTTTTCCCCCTTTTTCTGGTATGATACACAAAGGTCAACAAGAAGCCAGGGTAGGGCACCTGAGTGAAATTCATGTGGGTCGTTCAGAATCTCTAATTGCTGCTCCTCAGATTTCCACAGCTTCTTGGAACTACATCCAGCAAAGAAGGTAGGACTGACACCCCTCTGCTGCAGAAGCCTAACTGACCAGTGGGCGCATCTCTGCTGACAGAACCAGGACTCACAGGCATTTAGGCTTTCATTTATCAAAGGACAACAACACATAATTGCAAGTCCTATTCCCCTTCTCTTGCTCTTTCTTTATGAATACACAGACATGCCTAAATACTTGTGTATATTTGGTTATTTCCATATATGCACAGATTTATATATATATGTATGTTTCCTGTGTGTATTCATTTAATCGAGAGATATTAACTAACCCTTATATGTGACTACTTTTAAAATACTTGGGATAGAGTATAGAGGACAGAATATATATGTCTTCACTTTCATACTCTTGGTTCTTTATTTGTTTCACTGAGTAATCACAATAAAATTAATCACCTACATTTCTGTTACTACTGATGCAGTAACTTTTGAGTTCTTAATTATGTCTTGTAGTCTGTCAGAGTTAAAATTACTAGTGCTTGTTTCAGTTAGTTTTAATTAAATACTTGTTTTTCCTTGGGAGTCTTAATATGCCTTAGAAGCAAAAAGAATGAAGCAGAATATGGACCTTTGGAAGCTATTTTTTTTCTTAAAATAAAAATATTTTTGTGTGCCAAACTGGGTGACCTTTGGAAAAACAACAACAAAAAAGTCATTCAGGCAAATAACATCATTTAAAAATGTGATATTTCTATGTCTTATGATTTTGTTTGGTTTACATTTTCAGTGAGTAAAAAATAACTCAGGTTTGATATGTTTTGTGAACTGAATCCATTTGCAGAGTCTCACCTAGAACTTGATCAGTCCTATATTCACTGTTACTAACAGCAGACTGGGGGGAGGAGACAGCTCATTTGTGAGCATCCTGCCTGTATAATTTTCCTGATGGTACAAAACACACATGTACTTTTTACAGTACTCTATATATAATAATCTTTCAAATTCAGCATTAACTGAAGTGCAATTCTGTGTTGACCTCTGTCAGGTCAAGGATCTCCTGCATTCAGTTTATTTAGTAATTTAGCAGAGACAGAACATGGGTATGTCCCAGTATTTGTATCTTGAAGTTGAGTTACTGAAAGGTGTAAATCTCTGCTTTAGTCCAGCTTAGAGTAAAATCCCACCACTAAATAAAATAACCATGAGCTTTTAATATCATAAAGTCATAAAACATTCTGAGTGAAGGACAACATTCAGTAGACCAGGTTGCTCCAAACCCCATCCAACCCAGCCTTGAACATTTCCAGGGATGGGCCATTGAGAGCTTCTTTGGAAAACATGTTCCAATGCCTCACCACCCTCACAATAAAGAATTTTTTCCTGATATCTAATCTAAACCTACTGTCTTTCAATTGTAAACCAGTCCTCCTTGACCTATTACTATATGACCGTAAAAAGGCTCTCTTAATCTTTTTTGTGGGCTCCCTTCAGGTACTGGGAGGCCACAGGTAAGTCACCCTGGAGCCTTCTCTTTCCCAGGCTGAAAAATCCCAATTCTCATCATCCTGGTTATTGTTCCTATATTTAATTATGTGAGGTACAGAAATCAATCTTTTTGAAGGAAAAAACCCCAAAACAGTAATGTAGACTCTAGACAGAAGGGACTATTTCAGATTGTGTCACAGTGGAGGCAAGTTAAATCCATCTGTGGGTTTTTAGGTTTTGTGCTGTAACCCTCTGTTAACTGTATTCTCAATGGTAGGTTATAGAGTGGCTCCCATTCCCTTACACACTTCTGTCATTCATTCACATTCCAGCTGCATTTAGACTCAGCTGAATTTAGTAAGCAACTGTATTCAATCATCTTCTTCACCTATTTTTACTGCAGTAAGTGATTTGACAGTTTAGGGCCCTCCTTTTTCTAGGCACCTGGATGGTACTTCAAATACATTGGGCTGTTAAGAACTTGATAAGGTTGCCATTCTTCATGCAAATGAGCCTTTTTCTGTTACTGATATGCTAATTTTCATCTGTATTTGCAGAGAGAATGTTAAGGTGTTGAGATGACAAGGTTACAAATGAGTCCACACACACACACATACACACACACACACGCAGAGCCCACCCTGTCCAGCAAAAAAAATGCCTTGGTAGTATAGCAACTTTATCTTTCCTACCCACAAGGATAACTCTGTTAGCTAGGGGTGATATGTTATTTTAGTTATCTTTTGATACATCACCCCAAAGGCAAGGCGGGGATATCAGTTATGTGAATGGAAATGGTGAGAAAATTCATTGAACTTGGCAGTTGCGCACATACTGTAAAATCTGCCAAAATGAGAATAGAATGAAGGAGTATGGAGCCATTCTGATTTTGCTATAACCCTACAGATTTCACTGGGGACTCATGGCTTATCATGACATCAGTGAGAAGAGGACTAGACTCTAGATATATTAAACAGATTTGGAGGCACATGTTTCATAAGTAAAAATGGGCATTCACAAAGCTGATCCTTTTCATTTGCTGGATGAGTAAATGCTGCCTTTTGTCTCTCTGATTTACTGGGTAAGAGTGCAGAAGTCCTGACATTGACTTTGATACAAAGCAAACTGTCACCAGTAAGTCTGTGTTCAGATGCACTGAGACTTACACAGGCCAAGTTGTGAAGTTAGTTAATTAAGACAATCTTCCAGTGATCATTGCAAGCCTCTCTGTTTATGTCATGATTAAATATAAAATATACTTAATACAGTTGTAAGTCATTCTAATGATTGTGCCACGAAAGCACTAATAGACAGAACATATAAAATGCTAAGAATGCTTATTTTTACATAAATGAAAAGCAATACATGAGAAGAGATGCACCATAAATCCTGTAACTGTCATGTACTAAAAATGGAACACTGATGAATTTAAGGGTGTATATGTCCTTGTGCTCTGATGTCAACTAAATGTCTCTTCATACACCAGTTTCCTTTGACAGATTCTCAGGGTATCCAGTTTCAGAATGAGTGTTGGCTAACCCAGCTATAAAAGGCGACAAGTGAAAAAAAGAGATCAGAAATTGTTGGCATGTGACAGCAGTATTGTGTGACTCTCATTGAAGTAGTCTGGAATAGAAGCTGGACCAGCCACTGGCTCCCTTCATTGCAACAGGGCTGTGAGGTAGTTCTAGTTCACTGCCCATCCCTGCTGAGTCACAGGTACTGCTGCTGGTCCATTACCACTGAATAAATTCATTTTGTGCAGTTATCAACTATAAAATGCATTTAAATCAATCAGAATAGGAAAAAAAAAACCAACAAACACAAAACACAATACATTTGTGGTCTCATAATAGGCTAACAGGACAGTTATAGAGCATAAAACAAGCTGGCACTTTTTACATTTTCTGGGTCACTTCACAGGACAGACAGTTGCAAGAAGAGTGGTGTGCCCAGGGGAGATGTTTCTTTTCAAGGTGTAGAGAACCCTCTGTTATTGTTTAGGAGTTAGATTGCTATGGTATCAAAGGTAAAAACCATCATGCCATAGCTACAGATGAGTCATTTTCCTGAGGAGGTTTTAAGGTACTGAAGTGAATTAAGATGACTTTATACTGTTGCTGTTCTTACTGGTTCAAAATAATGGCTTGTTGCACCAGAGGAGTAAGAGAACTCCACTGAGTTCCTAGTGTGTCCAGTGTTTTACAAAATCATAGCATGGATACAGCTCCTCTACTGGGTTCTTGCAGCATAAATGGTCAAAACACATTCACACATACATGCGCACACAAAGAGGGCAAAACCCAGAACCACTCAAATAGTTGTCTTGGGTACAGAAGCAGAAAAATAAAGAACATCCACAAACTGCTCCTGAAAGACTGTGGGTAACTCTGAGCTGAACTTCTGTGTGCACTTTGTGATGGGAGATAATGCTTCCTGACCCCTACTAACAGATGTTGAACTTGCAGTGCACAAAGGTAGGCACTGTCATTTCTGTCTTGCCAAGTATAAATGGAGAGACTCCTCTTTTGGCTGCAGATGTCTCTTCCAGTTTGAAAGGCAGCTAACCCCCTGCCCTGGTAGAGGGCCAATCAATTGACTAAAAGTACAGCATTCTGACATAAAAATGTTCCCTGCTGAGCAGATTTCATAGTAGACTATTGAGATAATAGAGTAGAGGAAAGGACAAACTGTTCTTTAGGGCAACAAAATAATTTCAGCTCATGCTTTAGTTGCAAGATATTTCATAACCACATGAAGTGCTGTTATTTCTCATTTTCCTCTCATTTATTGCAATGTTTGTGTTTTGTCTTGAATGAGACTATGTCACATTAAATTCTTTACTCTTCAATTGATACAACACATCTTTTTTCCCTTCCTCTCTCTGTTGAGATCTTAACACAATATTAAAAAAGAATCAACACACTTGAGAGGTAAAAGTATGTCAAGGAAGGTATATTGAAACCTAAATCAGGAGAAAACAGTGGATGAAAAGACCTTCTATAAAATGTTGGAAGATGCAGGGAAGAAAGCATTTATGGAATTATCCTGTCATGCTATGGGTGATCCCAGGCTCTACAGCTTTTCACACTCTGGTATATGTCTATTCCATAATTAGGGTGGGAAGGAGAAAGATTGCACCTTATGAACAATTAAAATAAAAGCAATTATTAAGCTGTGCATATTTTTCTTCTCATTATGAATTAAATGAGCAAACACCAGTTTATTTCCTGCTCATTTTTTATTATCTTCTCTTGCTAAAAGGCATTAAGAATCTTTTATACTACATGGAGAGATTGGAAGCTTAATTACAATATTTCTAAAGTGCTTTGAGATCCTGAAGTGAAAGATGTTATTATACCATGAAAAAAAAAAAGATTTTTTCCCCTCCTTTTTCTGCTAACTATTTTACAAAGCCTCTTTTGTGTTTGTAACTTCATTTCATCACCTGCCTGAGCAGAGGGTGGGCTTCCTATCATACTAGCCCATGAAGTAGCATATAACCTACTGCAGAAGACATAGCTTTGTAACATATAGCCAGAAAAATACCTTTATTCCTGGGTATTTAATAATGTCACACTGTACATGAGCTTCTCAAAATGAAATTCTGATGCTTCTGGAACCCAGATAACCTGAAACTTTTCTTGTGGCCTGCTGAAATATCTCACAGATATGTGATACTCACTCTGATCAAAACATTGGCTCTATGTGATTGAAGCTGATATATTCCATCAGTTCTGGACTGGAAAACTTTGAGAAATAAAGCCAAGTCTTTGTATCTTAATGTGATCCTTCACCTCTGAAATAAGTATTCAAAGATTTTTTGTGAACAAGCACAAGGAAGGCCAGTGTCATCAGCTAAGTAGAAAATTTAGTTTCTTTTCACAAAACCACAGTACTGAGTTTTGTGTCTCTATTGGCTTTCTAAAGAAGTTTTGCTGTTGAGAGCACTGGTGGTTCAGAGCTCTGATACAATTTTTTTTTTTTTCACTTGTAAGGGATGCAAATGAAGCCCAAGCCTTTACTGTTATTTCTATCTCGTCAAAAAAGGGTAGGTAATTTTTCCAAAGCATGTGATATTTCTGTATTCAAACACCTCCACATCATACGTGTTTGAATGTTTATAGAATAATCTTCCCTTTGCTCTTCAAAATGAAAAATGCTTCCCTCGCTAGTCGGACAGGAGAGATGTAGAGTTCTTGTAGTAAGTTTCCTTTCATATCTTCCATGTTGGGGAATATATTATCGACCTTGTATTGTTACAGAGAAATGCATGAACTTTTCCAGCTGAAAGAAAACTGTATACTGGTAAAACACTTCTGACCTCCCATCCCATCTACAAACCTGTAACACATCTGTACCGGGGCATTGCAACACCATTCTTCAAAATGGACAGGGAGAGAATAAAGCAACTGCCATATGGTCTTAGATCAGTCCATCACAAGTGGAAAGTGTGTATTCAGCATGCATTTGCAATAAGCCCAGCTGCCTTCAAGTGTGACCTGTATGTAGTTGGCTCCTACAATACTTCTCTTCCTTTACATAGCTCCCTTCTATCTTGTTAAATCATCACTGACTTCTTCACAGTCCCTCAGCACATGACAGCGTGGCTGCAGCACCCACTCAGTCCAGCTGTGATTAGAGGTGTTGCTTTTGGTACATCATTCTTAGTCATTCTTGTAGGTTTCAACAGCGTGTAAGTCAAACACAGAGATGAACCCTGCAGCTGGCCAGAATAGGAGTAATAGGTTGCATCTTAACACAGAAATGATTGCAGCAAAGCATATCCATCTGTATGAAGAAGTGGGACAGCTTGGTTCTTTCATATGTGTTTGCAAACACACAGACACAGCCAGCACCACAGTCCTGTGTGCTGAACTTCTCAACCAAGGGTTAGATTTTAGTCCAAAAAAAAAACCAGTGAACATAAGAATGAATTTTCTTTTTCCTCTTCTACACTTTTAATTTCTTTGCCAATTCCCAATGAACAGATGCACTTTATCATAATCCAAGACTGACTTAATGGTTCCTGAGAAAAAAAGACCCATTGTGCTGTGCAGCAGTAGAACGCTACTCCAGACTCCTTCCAATATAAGACTGGGACAAGTCAGTGATGCATCCTTTACAGGGAATAATATCTATCTGCTCATCATGTAGGTAGCACATTGTTATTACAAGTGGGCATATGCAATGTATGACTTGGCTTGGTTAGAACTTACCAAAACGATAGGATGATTTTTGGACAATAGTAGTGTTTTCCAGAAAATATGCTAACTTAAAGCTCTTTAAGAGAAGGTATAAATCAAAAAAAGAAAAGAAACTATGTTCTTTCATGGGCTGGTTTTAAAGTTCTTCAGACTCATTCTCTAACTAACATTCTATTACAACCTTTATGACCTTTTCATGTGTGATATTTTAATGTGGAATTCTTTTCGTTTTGTAATTTAAGAGATACAGAACAAAGATCTTACATTAGCAGATTTGTGCCTTGATGAAAACAGCCAAAACTGGGTTTGCTCATACAAAGAAATAAATTTGGTCTTGCTGTTTCCTAGAATCCTTTTTTTGTTTTCCCCTTGCACAGGGTGGTTGTGTTTCTGACCTTCATAAAGAGAACCAGAACAGATCCTATGTCTGTTTTTAAGCAAATTGCCTTGAACCTGAGCTGCTTTTGGGCCCTGGGTCTTATGCCTCACAGGCCTGATGGACAGATTGGCAGTCTGCAAACAAGTTACTTACACAGATTATGTGTACAATTGGCATGTAGTGTAACAGCGTTTACAGGATATTACCAGAAGATAGGGAAGAGGATGAGTCCATCATAGCAGACTTCCTGCAACAGTACTGCAGACAGCTTGAAGTATTTTTGATATCAAGGGAAATGATTTTCCCCTGGGCATCTATCCTAGTTTAGTCATCCTAGGACAGCACCCTTTGTGAATCACATTATACTAATCCCAGTTGCAATCCTAAGTAGCAACAATGCAGGGTCATTCTCAAGAGCTGTATTTAAAATACAAAGAAGACAGCAAAAGACAGTGTAGTGGTATCCAAATGTATATGACATACATGCTTCATTTCTGTATTTCTACTTTAAAAAGGATGGGTAAGGCTTATGTCCAGCTGCCTGTGAGCCATCCTACCATCACTTCTTTCTCTTCAATTTGAAAGAAAAGACAGTAAATATGAACTCATTAAATAATGCAAATTTGATTAGGATGTACAATTAGGATGTACTCAGGAACAGTGAGCTACAGTCAAGAAAAAGATCCTTATAAATCCAGAGTTACCACAAAGTGATTTTAAAGAAGTGGGATTTATTTATTTTGCAAGCAGAGAAGTCTTTGATGTAATTTACAGAATTGACATCATCCCTAGTTGGGAACCTGTCCTAATTTACTCTTGTCAAAATTCTAGACAATGGTTTGATCAGCTTTAAATAAGATACAGATGGTTGTAGAATTGGGTTTGAATTTGCTAAATATTAGCTGTTGTTTTTCCACTTCATTCACTGATACATTTCTTTTATTGCAGTTATTACCCCACCATTCTTGATATGTCTGCTATGAGTTTTTTCTGTGTGAAGAAATTCATGGCAGAAGAGTAACAGACATGTAATATTGGGGGTTATTTTATTTTAATTTACTTTAAAGACTGAAGACTGATTTAGAAATAACGGATTTTAAAATTAACTGCATATTGTCTTTGGGTTTTTTAACTGATTATTTTTAAGCATCATCTGGTGCAGAAGACATTGTCTCACATTGTGTTTATTACTTGTTGCTTTAGAAATATTTCAAAGCAGTTGGAAGTAATTTTTGTCAACAGTGAAGGTCTTTAGCAAGTAAGACCTGAGTGGTAGAAAAAATATTTTGTAACAACAGCGGAAAATTAAGGAATATATAGTCTCTCAAACTGCAATTTGATTAGCACACAAAGACTCTTTATACACACAGACAGTAAAAAGACAATACCTTTAATGTCAGCAATGATTCATATGTCAATAGCATTACTGAGAAAATATGTTGAAATATGTTGATGTTCTTAAAATAGATGAAATTTTTCAAAACTAAAATTAATTTTCCTTTGAAACTGATGCACATCTTGGTGTATTTGTATCTTCTGAAAAGTCACTAGTATTCAAATTCATTTAAATAATGCATATGGCATGCATCAGAAGAGAATTGCTAAACCAAACAGTGGGTTTGTTGCCACATAGTTCAAAGACAGATGTGCACAACTGATCAAATAAAAAGTGTAAGCATGGCTGTTTTTATAATTTTTTAATACTTGGAAGGCAGTTATAAATTAAACCTATATAGCAATTATAATCTATTAATATTTTAGGAGACTTTGTTTCAAATAAATAAATAAATGTAGACAAATAATAATCTATCTATATGCATTTCTGGAAAAAAGGAATGACACAGAGGTGAAAACATAATCAGTGAACTTATTTTCACAATTCCTTCTAGAACCTTTGTACAGTCTTGACTTACCCAGAATTAGAAAACAACACTTCCTTTCGACAGTCCAGTATTAGAACTGTCTTGTTCCTTCTCTATTGACTGTTGATCACTGTTCTCACAATTATCACTTGTCTAACGTTGCTGGTTTCAACTGGGATAGAGTTATTTTTTTTCCATAATTGCTAGTAGGGGCTTTGTTTTCACTTTGTGCTGCAAACACTATTGAAAATTCAAGGATATTTTTGTTACAAGCTAATTTTGTAGCAATAATTTGTCCCTGAGCCAGCAGTGTGCCCTTCCTTGTGGCCAGGAAGGCCAATGGTGTCCTGGGGTGCATCAGGAAGAGCATTGCCAGCAGGTCAAGGGAGATGATCCTGCCCCTCTACTCAGCCCTGGTGAGGCCACAGCTGGAGTGCTGTGTCCAGTCCTGGGCTCCTCAGTCCAAGAGAGACTTGGAGCTCCTGACACAGGTCCAGTGGAGAGCAAAAATGAAGATTAAGGGACTGGAGCATCTCTCTCACGAGGAAAGGCTGAGGAAGCTGGGCCTGTTCAGCCTTGAGAAGACACAAATGAGAGAAGATCTCATCAATGTCTGTTGGTTTCTGACAGGAGGGTGCCAAGAGGAAAGATCCAGGCTCTGTTCATCCTATTGCTGCTCAGCAATAGGATGAAAGGCAACAGGCAGAAACTGATGCACAGGAAGTTGTCCCTGAACATGAGGAAGAACTTCTTCTCTACTTTGTGCTTGACTGCCCAGAGAGGTTGTGCAGTCTTTTTCTTTGGAAACAGTCAAGAGCTGTCTGGACGCAATCCTGTGCAATGTGCTCTAGGATGACCTTGCGTGAACGAGGAGGTTCCACCAAATAATCCCTTCCAACCTTTCCCATTCTGTGATCACCAAGCAGTGCTTATGAAGAGTTAAGGTCTTTCTGCTCCTCACATCACCCCACCAGGGAGTAGGGCATAAGAAGTTGGGAGGGGGCAGATCCAGGACAGCTGACATGAACTGACCAAAGGGATGTTCCATATCATATGGTATAATAGTCTGCCTATAAAGCTGGGGGAAGAAGGAAGAGGCAGGGGAACATTGAGAGTAAATATTTGTGTCTTCCCAAGTAACCATTACATGTGCTGGAGCCTGGTTTTCCTGGGGATGGCTGAACACTTGCTTCAGGATGAGAAGTAGGGAATGAATTCCTTATTTTACTTTGCTTATGGTCATGGCTTTTGCACTACTTATTAAACTTCCTCTGCCTCAACCCACAGATTTTATCACTTTTACTCTTCTGCCTCTCTCCTTCATCCCACCTAGGATGTAATTAGGAGAGTAAGTAAGGCTTGGTGTTCCTTAGTAGCCAGCTGGTGTTAAACCAGTAAAATACACCAAAATATCAGACATTCAGCTGGATAATTTTTATTTCAGAGTAAGGAAAAATAATAAATACACTACAAAAATAACAAACAGTAATTCTTCATGGGCAAATGAAAACAGGCAGCCAATTCCTCAGTAGTATTTGACATGTTCCATGAATCTCAACACAGCCAGTGGAGCTTTTGACAATATTACTGTGCAACCTTTCTGTCTATAGAGAGGATGATTAATAATTTTTTTCAGGTATGGATGCAGCTACAGGGTCCATCTTAACACCAAGGAGAAACCAGGAGAAGTTGTGAGGCTCTGAAATCTAATGAGGATAGTCCAGAATGCTGTTTTTTTCAAGGCACAGCAAGAACTACCACAAGCCAAAGTGGCTTTCCTGTACTGTAGAAAGTGGCAATTCTCTTCCATGAACTAAATAAGACCAAAAGTTTCAATCCAAAGTACATCTGGCAGTTTTATTCTTAAGAACAGGAGAGATGCTCTGGTTTTTTTTATCTCATATGACGTCAACATCTCACTGACTTTGTCCAGGAATGTCTAAATGTTTCTAGCGGCCTTTAATAGGTACTTTTTTTCTAATGGCTGGATTAGACCAAGGAGCCTGGACACTGGTAAATCATGCAGTATCAGCACATTTATCATGCCAAACTCTGCACTGGCTCTGCAGGCTCCAGATCAGGGACTAGACTTTTTTCTTTGCAATATTAATTTTGTTTCTGATTGAAACCTGCATGTCCAGACAACCTTCAGCTTTAAGTTTTAGTTAACTTCAGTGTTTTAATTTCTCTTCCTCACCCTAATCTGGGGTTAGGAAGGAAGTTCAGTAGATGTGAGAGTGTCTGGTGCTTTCACAGCAGGAACACTATGTTAAAAAGTATACAGAAATGTAAGGAAGAAGAACAGCTTATTTGCATCCTATTTGTTACTATTAGCATGTGATTAAATGAAGATTTTAAGAGCCAGAGTTTCACTACATATTTGCTAGATTGCTGATGGTGTGGATTGATGCTTCCATCTCACCCTTGCCTGACATCAGCTGAAATCAAGTCTAAGATATTGCTCAGAAGCTTAAGTGTTAGTAGTTCAGCTATACACAATGTAGGATATAGCAATCCCAGATACTAAATAAAATGGTAAGAACAGATGGTTCTTAGATTGTGCATGGTTCCTGGCTGGGCTTTCATGGCAAAGAACCAGGGATGGGATTGATAATTTCTGGTTTACTGTGCAGTATACACCTGAAAAAATTAGCAATATTGATTAAGTTTATTGGAATTATGGGAAATATTTTATACCCAAATATAGGAGAGAATTATTTGGCCCTATTATAGGAAAGGAGCATTTAAATTTCAACACAGGGTATTAGTGTTCTCAGTCAGCAGGAGAATTTTGTGCATGGGGGCCCAGGGCAGATCTGAAGTAGTTTAGTTTAGTGAATATCAGGAATGTGAAGGCTCTTGGTTTTGTGTGGATGGTTGTGTACGGTAAAACCCAAGGGAACTACTTAAAGCTTTGCAAGGGGATTTCATAGAGTCGTCTATAGGGGCTTCCATCTCAGTGGTTTGATGTCTTAGATTTACATATTTGCCGGTGAAATGGTTGAGTTGTGTCTAACGTTGCTGGTTTCAAAGTTTCTCCAAGAAAGTCTGACAAAATTTCTCCAAGAAAGCAAACAAATTAGGTGCAAACGGATATATATAAATGGACTTATTTTTCTTGGTTTTCTTACAATTATGATATTTCTAAATAAAACAATATTTAAATATAACAATTCTTGAGATTTTTTAAGGTTTTTTTGCCTTTAGCTGATCCTTATTCTGCAGTAGTAGTGCGCTCCCACTATTGTGTGACCACAGTCAGTCACATTCACAAATTGAATAGTAAAATATGAAGACAATTAATGTGAGCACAAGGTTTAAAAGCAAGTCTGAAGCCTTTCTAGAAATTTTCACATGGATGAATCTCTCTTTAGGAAGGAAACAAAACCTACCCATTAATGGATGAAGTAATTCCATTGGCATTCTGCTGTACTGAGTGTTAAGATAGGCTTGCTTTTTACTTAGCATGCTTTCTTTTACTTTCAGCTCCCAACTGTTGCTTTCAGGCCTTGGGGCTTTCATTAAGATGTCTAAGAGGGACTGAAATGTTTAAAATATATGCCTGAAACTATCAAAGAACTTCTCCAGTTCAATTTTCTACTGTGTTCCCGGCAGCTGAATAAGTAGTGACTGTATTCTGAGGTACCCTTCTCCATCAAAAGATTGGAACAGAAACTAAATCAGTGGTGGAAACTGAGTTCAGCTCTAGTTCCTATCCATTTTAACTTCATAATAAAAATCCCAGCACAACAAGCATGGCTTACAACATAAGATTAAAGGCTACAAAAGAGACAAGGAAGAATGTGTGGAAAAAACCATTTCTAAATTGGCCTGGAGAAACCCAAATTGTGACTGTAGCTAACCTTTGGAAAAAATTCCTAAAAATATTAGAGAATTCAAAACTAAGTATTTGAATGATAAAACATGCAATCAGTCAATAAATAGTTTAATGAGAAAGGATGTGAAAATGTAGACCTGAGGGTTGGCATGAAATCACTCTTTCAATAAATGTACAGAAGAATTAGTGACAACTTTACGTTATGAAGCCAATAATTAGGCTGAAATATACAATCCTATTGTCAGTGTGGATGGTATTTTGGCTGTATTCAGGCATGAAAACTAGGTAGTGGTACTGCCTGTGCGAGTCTGATATTTATTTCATTTTAACAATATTTATTTTGCCTATGATTTCCTTGTCCAAGTCCTCACAGACACCCAATGACGATTACTGGATGCACTTACAAAAAGATTGGACTTTTAGTTTGTTTTCTTGTTTGTTTTCATTTTGTACACAGAAGCACAGAATAAATCAACAAATCCAAAAGAGAAGTGTATGTGCATGTGTAAGGATTGTACAATTGTACCAGTGGATGGTACAATTAGGATGGTAAATAAAGTGGTAGTTCAAAGGACAACTTATTTTAAAAGCAGAAACTTCAATATGTTTTTAGATAGTCTGAAATATGAATTGTTAGTTGAGTTAATCTGGTGACTTGCTCAGCAGTATTTAGGCATAGTTATTTACCTACTAATGTATTTGAAGCTTGAGATTGTAAAGATACTTGCCTCCTGAACTTTCTATATAACAGTCCTGGTTTCTTGGGTGAAATCCACTGGACCAATTAATGCACATTAGAAAAACAGGATTTGAGGTAGAGGAAGAATGACTGATTTCAGGCTGCTTTCAAATGTTCATGGATGGTTGAAGCATAACCTCTGTTTAAGCACCAATTTCTGTCTCTTCTCAGTTGGCAAATTCACATGCATTTCCAATAAAGACTATAAATATTTTATATTTATACTATTTTATGTCTGTTTCCATGCTTCTATTTGGTCTTTCATGCATCTCTCTTTTCCTTGTGCAATGTAAAAAATTTCACATAAACATGTTTTGCATAGGCAATTACACATTTTTGTGAAATCAACAAATATATAATAATCTGATATCACGTCATGTTAATGGCATTGAAATTGCTGGAGTCACCATACACCAAAAATAAATACAGAAAAGTCTGTGTTCAAAGACAAAAACATGTTTGAGGACCATTTGACATTTCAGCAAGAAGATGTAAGGCTTCCTTCGAGCCAGATACAGCCTAAACATCTAGAAAGTAGAATAACAGAAGAAAAGCAGCTTACTATGAATACACTTCAAGATGGTGGAAAAAAAATCTTTATAATCCTGGATTTGGCTGTACCTTTGTCTGAAAACGTGTTTAGAATTGGTCCTTATACCCTATAATCAATGATGAATGTGTCTATTACGGAATCAAGAAATATTTAAAGTAAAAGAGATACTTATATGTTTTGGATTTTTTTTCCTCCCCCTTCAATTTTCCCAGTTGTGAATGTGAACTTCAGTCACATATTGAATCTTCCATCTTCTTGTTTCAAGAAAAAAACCAGAATATCTTTTCTGTAAAACATTGCAATAAACATTGTCTAGCACATTTGTCTAGTGTAGAAAATCCACCAGAAT
This sequence comes from Ploceus nigricollis, assembly GCA_013399945.1. Lineage (NCBI taxonomy): Eukaryota > Metazoa > Chordata > Aves > Passeriformes > Ploceidae > Ploceus > Ploceus nigricollis. Next base: position 263,652 of record VXBC01001701.1, on the reverse strand, counting down.
CTAGTGGTTGGTACATCAGGTGCCTCTGTCTTGTAGATGAAATCAATAGAATTTGTGGGGTATTCTGAAAACTGATTTACAAGTCACCTGAATCCTTAATTAGACTTCTTAACAGGTTTTCCCCTTCATTTGGATTAGTGTTGCAGACATCACTGTACAGTTTTAACAATCCGTAAATTTAGACACTCCTAGGATTATATTTACTTCAAAATTGCATCATCATGTATAAACTGAAGACACAGTACCTGTTACAGTAAAGAGTGCATGCAGTTAATGAGTCTGTAATTATATAGACATCATAAATGATATTAATACTTCATGCAGTGAAATAATGTAATTAAAACTTTTGAATTTCTGCTTTCTGAAGTGGAAGCTAGGATAATTAATGAAGCTTAGTTTGGGGGTCAGATTTCTCTAATCAATAAGATCATCGGGATTTAATTTTTCATCTTGCTCACTTGCCCAGCCCTTATTCAAATTGTGATGACTAAAAAACTTTTATTTCTATGTTAAGTATGTAATGAATGGCCACTCTGGTGACAGTAGGAAACATTGCTTTAAGACTCTATTAAATATAATTTGAGAGATGGATTTAATTATGAGCACTGTTAATGGTTGATGTAGGAATCATGCTGCACATAACTCATTTTAGAAAGCTCAAACTAGGGATCCAAAGAATGAAAATAAGAATGAACTACATTGGAAATACTTGAGTTTCTGAGAGCATGAGAGAAATGTGTGATCCCTCCCAGGGCAAAATAACGTGGATTTCCAAATGATGATGTTTAGAATAACACACAAGGGTCTCCCTAATCAGTGCATTTTTAATGCATTTGTTCCTATGCCAGATGAGTCTGTGCTGAAAGCTGAACAAAAATTTAATTAGTTTAGGAATTTATAGCAGATCTACCATTTGATGAATACAGCCAATGTTCCTTAAAAAGAAGAAGCATCTATTTATTTAGTTTTCTTCTCTCTCTTTTTCTCTTCCTTCACCTGCAGGCAATGCTCCTCCTAATGTACCCCAGGATTCCATTTGCCTTCTGGGCACCTGGGGCACGCTGCTGACTCATGGACAGTCTGTTGTCCATCAGAAACCAATCCCAGGTCCTTCTCCACAGAGCTGCTCCTCAGCAGCTCAACCCTCAGCCAGCACTGGTGCATGGGGTTGTTCTTCCCCACGTGCAGCACCCTGAATTTGCCTTTGTTGAATTTCAGGCAGTTCTGTGGAGTGAACAGAGACAGGATTTAGAAGACAGAGGGAGACTGAGAGAAAATGGCGTAAAGCTGTTAGAGGGAAAATCAGGATGTCTGTGAAGGTAGAAAAAACAGAGATTTAGCAGAGAGACTGAGTAGATTTATCAAGAAGGATGAGCATATATAAGGCAATCAATTAAAAATGAACAAAAAATTGTAAATGAGGTAATGCATATTCTACATAATGCCTGTAAGGGTACTGCAGCATTTGAGTCATCATTTTGCCAAAGCCACAAACACGGAGTTCATGCCTGGTTTTTCTGAAGTATTAAATCTTCTCAGGTCCAGTGGATCTTTATTACAAACATTTTGAACAGCTCTGATTGCAGATAATTAAAGCTGTTTTTTTGGTTACAAATAATCAAAATAATAATGTTAGAAAGACAATTCTCTGAAGTAGCATTGCCTGACCTGGTTCTCTTTGCTGCTTTTTTGTAAGCAAAAGAATGACATTTATTCTTTCATAATAAAACCTTCCATTTTAGAAATGTTACTGGCTTGACCACTTATGAATAAAAATAATCTTGGTAGAAATTATCACAAGACTGTATATGCAGCATTGAAAATCATAATTAAAGACATTTTCAGTTATATGGCATAATTTTTTCTCTGATATATGGTTTTGATTGTGCTCAGTATAATGGGGCCTGATTTTAATTGAGTTCTAGGCAATATCAAAGCATGGATACATAATGAAAATAATAACTTCTATGCTATTTTTCTTTTTAAATAATCCTAAAAAGAATGTCTTATAAAGTACTTTTTTGGTCAGACCTCTGCAATAGGCATTGCATGATCCTGGTCAAAATCATATCTTTCAGGTCTTTACTTCCCTATGTTTAAAATCTGGGAGAGATCATTTCCGTACTTCTTAAGGACTTTAAGGGTAAATGGATATAAACGGATATACAGAGAATCTAGCTTTGTCTACATGGTTTCAGGGCAGGGTTTTTGTGGACTGAGGCTGTTGTCAAGACCAGATCCAGAGGCTTCTGCAAACATCAAATTGGGCTCTGCAAGGAACAAAGTGGATATGTTAGCAGATTTTTGTGCACAAGACTAGGAAGAAAATCTAACATCCTTAGTTTCCTCTCTAAGAAGGTCTTCAAATAATTGTGACCTCTCTCTGGTTTGTTCTAGAAAAAGCCTTGTTAATCTAACCCTCTCTACCACTTTGTTTGATTTAGGGCAATTTCTAACTGCTAATGAAGAACATTAACCTGTTGAAACATTCCTTTTCATGCATGCATACAGCCTAAGTCACACTATTATTCAGAAGGCTGCCATGTACTCTAGGCCTGTTTTGGTGCACACACATTACACTGGGTGCAAATAATTATCTTAAATTTGCAAGTTTCTTAATATGTATGCATCCAATATTACACCCACCATATCAATAGAAGCAAAAATATAGTACACCTTATATATAAAGCCAACAACTTCTCATATTACTTAAAATACTAATAATCTAATTAAAATCAACAAACAGCTATTACTAACCTAGATGCAGTCTTAGTACAAATTAATACAGAAAAAGCTTTCTTAATAATAGCATTTTAAAAACAATTGTGAAAAAAGCCTTACCAATAACTATGTCTTTTCTAAAATCCCTCTGGATTCTAGGCTGACAATACCAATGTTCCTGGAGTACAGACTAGGTGGGATGCCACACTGAGTTGTCAATATTTTGGCTTAACTTCAAGGGCTATTGTTCATCATGCAGTGTCTACATTCTTTTGCAAAAGCTGAAAAGCTAAAAAGTCAAGGCAAGCTCAGACAAATCCTAAGACCTGACACTGTCAGATTAGCACAAGGCCTACAGTCTTTATTGGTACTGGCAAAAGACATGTTTGATAAGCTACACTAGTACTCAGCAAACAAATCACTTCTATCCCAGTGTGTCCAACAAGCTCTTTGGTATAATGACATTAATAAATATATCACCAAATGATTGCTCTGAAAAGTAACAAGCATATTTACAGTTGGATAACAGACTGGTAAACACATTAGTTAAAGGCTTGAAATTCCCTGAATTGTATCTCAAGAATTAACCGAAATTGTGCAGTGAATGCTCTTTTAATCTGGAAAAGATACAAGCACATAAATTTATGGTTCCCTGATATTCTCATTGTTCTGACAGAGATTCCAGAAATATATATCTACAAATATTTACTCAATGCAGTGCATATTGCATATTTGGGCTTATTCAGTTAAAAATTAATAAGATAACTGTCAGTTGAAGATATACTATGTCAGTGCTTACCAGAACTTGATATTGGTATACCTAGAAGAAGGCTTGGACGCAGAAAATCTCTTTGTGAATGCCATCCTGAAATCTGAAGAGTTATGTTAAGGTTGGAAGTACTATCCCTTTATAGCAAATTATTTTCTGTTAAAATAGTGAGCTACATATAATATAAATTTTGTCTCTGTCACTGTGATCTTGTGATATGAGAGGTCTAGCTTTGAGAGGTGGTTCCAAAAAATTCAAAAGCTGGACATCTGTCAAAGTTCCAAGTTAATCAAAATGTGGAAGGGTTTTCTTTTACTAACTTCATAGAGACCAGGTTTCTACAAATAGTTATTACTTATTATTATAATTTGCTATTTGCATTACCAGAAAATCTAAGACTTTAAATAAGTTCTTAAAGAGGTGCATTAGGAATGACACTCCTTTTATTTCTTTGCTGATTATATTGACTCATAAAAATGGATTATTTCTTCTAGTATTGCAAATTTCTTAATTCTTGCTAATGTGATGGTATTTAAGCTGAACTTGACAAACCTCCTTGAAATGTCTTCCCAGAATATGTTATCATAAGAATCCATTCCTTATCTGGTATGATCAGGGCTAAAATAAATAAATACATAACATATCATAAACAACATATCATATGCAACTAAATATACACAACAAAATCAATAAAAATTGCATTTTACACCACCATGGAGGAAAGACAGTTTTATATTGAGCTTTCATAAGAATCATGCAAGAAACAAAAATCAGCAAAGAGCAGAAAGTGGATTCTGAATGTATGGAATCACTTCTTAAGCTGAACAGAAACACTATTAAAGTCTGAATTTTAGTAGGGCAAGTACATTTCTTAGAATTCCATAAATAAATTAAAGGTGAAGAATCACTGTATAATGAAAGTAATTTCATTAACAAGTTTCACTAGAAAAATGGGACATCATCTAACATTCATGTATTTTTAGTATTACTAGACAATAGGTGCAATGAAAGAAACAAGTGAAAAACCAAACACAGAGAGGAAATCAAAACCCTGTTAATGAATTTTACATAATAAAGAAGTGAGTTAGCTATTAAGGTTCTACACCCCACTTCTGAGATTTATAAGCATGAAAAAGAGTGGACTATAATATGATTAATATTAATAAAATTAATATTTTTTGAAATATATATCTGAGTAGTTGTACACGTAAAACTGAGGAAAAGGAATAGACTGGATAACGCCTTGAACTTACTTCTGGATATACTTTGCAATAAGATGAATGCAAATTGAGATTTGACTTGGATATGAGAAAAAAAATGTAAAGAAAATTTAAAGTTCCAGAGATATTGCAGAGAACAGTCTTCTCTTGACTGTACTCTTTGATTCATGCTGTTATTTTGACTTTACTGAAATGAAAGAGCTGGCACTGACTTATTGCAGCTGATCAGAATTTTGCTAAACAGTCATAGAATCATAGAATAATTTGGGTTGGAAGGGACCTTAAAGATCATCTATTTCCAATCCTGTCATGGGACAGGGACACCTTTCTTAGACTATGTTACTCAAACTTTTGTCCACTGTGGCCTTGAACACTTCCAGGGATGGGGCATCCACAACTTCTCTGGGAAACATGTTCCAGTGTCTCACCTTTCTCACAGTAAAGAATTTCTTTCTAATTTTTTCAATTCTAATTCTTTCAATCTAAACCTACTCCCTTTCAGTTTAAAGCCATTGCTCCTTATCCCATCACTCCATGTCTTTGTAAAATGTCTGTCTCTAGTTCTCTTGTAACCCTCTTTAGGTTTTTTCCTAAAGTCTCCCAAAAGCCTTCTCTTCTTCAGTCTGTACAACCCCAACTCACTCAACCTTTCCTCAAAAGGGAGGTGCTCCAGCCCTTTGATCTTATTTATGTCCCTCCTCTGGACTCACTCCAGCAGGTCCATATTCTTCCTATGTTTGATGCCCAAGATCTGGAAACAGTAGTCCAGGTGATGTCTCACAGCAGTGGAGCAGAGTAGTGGGGGAAACCAGCAATCCCCATAATACCTTCTTTCTATGGAAAAGTAGTGGCTTTCAACTTTCTCACATTGCTACTTCATTGTAATAAGAATGCTGACCAGAATGCAATTCCAAACAAATTGGGATGTTGATGAGGTTAAAAAGGATGTGCTCCCATTCTGCTGTCATCAGGTGTTAGAGGAGAAAGAGTGAACAATCTTTGCAAGTGCAGCTAGTAATGCAGATAAATAATGGATACTGCTAGTGGCCTGAATGCATTTAGAGAATCCCAGCTGCTCCACTCAGTGTTTAATAGTCTGGAGGTGCAATTTCTTGCTACATAAATATTCAATATATTCCTACAGCCTTGCCACATAGGTGTAAACAACAATCAGCATAAAGAGGGACATAAATGTTTATTATAGGCCTCGTTTTAGCTAACAGATGCTCAGTAAAAAGGCTGAAAGTTAAGGTAAAAAAAGGTGACTCAGGAAAACTTATCAATGACAAAAAAATGCTATGAAAGCAGCTTCATATATACAAGGACTTTATTTTCAGGAGATTTGTTCCAGTTATTGCAAGAAAGAGCCAGTTAGCAGTATACCTACATTGCGGCAAGTGTCTTGTGATGGATAGAAAGCTAAAGTTTGGGATTATATGACTTTGATTCTCTGCACTTAAAGTTGGCCTTTTTTTCTGTAATTTTCCAAAGCTCTTTCTTAGTGTGAAGCTTTGCAGTAAACTTTGTTTATGCTTATCTGTGTAGGATGTAATAAGAACATTTTCACAAATCATAAATTTAGTGTAATGTCAAATTTGCCTTAAGAAAAGCATGTTCAAGAAAAGCAAACTGAGCATTCACTTTTGCTCCTGTTCAGCAGTTCCCAGTTCAGTCAAAGCAGTAGGAGAATGAAATATAGCTTAGCTGCATATTCTCTCTCTTGATACCTGCATACTAAGGGTGACCTTTATTAATTTTATTAGAAGTAGAGTTAGGTAAGTGCAGCCTATGTTAACCACCTGTTAATTGTCTTTGTCTTTATCTATCAACAAAGTCTCTTAAACTGTCCAGAGACACAGCTAAATTACCTGCTTTCTGCTATAAAGAAACACTTCACAACTTTGCTACTCAAACTTGAGTTACTCAATATGGCTATTGGTGCAAGAGATCACTATCTTATCTTGGTCATTCAGCAGATCCAGAGTTGGTGTTGAGGAATATTCTCCCATCTAGGAGAAACTGATTTTTCAGAAATAGGTGTTCAATCTTGATATTCATATTTTAGAATAAATAAATAATTTTTACAATATGGAGCAAATTATCAAAGCTCCACTTTCTATTAACAACCCTTTGGATCAATTTGAAAGTTTTGTTCATTTCTTGCTTGTTCTTCCATAGCACTTTTAGTGCAATTTCATTTTTCCTTACGTTAAGTATTAGCATCTTGTTAATTCAATGCATAGCATTAGCATGTGTAGAAATATCCATGCTCACTATGAAAAATCTGATTATCCTAATCCTAGAGAGAACAGACCTAAGTCCCTCCTCTTTCAATTGATGCGTAGAAGGACTGTGTCTAGAAGGACTGTGTCTAGAAGTACTGTGTCTAGAAGTTTAGTGCACAGCAGTGGCAGCAGCAGGGTACTGTCAGGAGCAGCAGGGACAGGCTGTTCTCCCATTAAAGCAAGAGCAGTGATACCTGGGTGCGGCGACACAACAGAAGCTGCCGAGATCACTGCCTTCCCAAGAGCATCTCCCTTAGGGAAAGCCAGATAGCTCAGGATGAGCACCAGACCCTCGTGCCGCTTGGTGTAGAGTGCGGGTTGACAAATAAAGAGGCAGGAAGGGTTCTTCGTATGACATTCCAGTGGCAGTTTAATGACTGGCATACCAAAGGGATTCAGGAACACAAGAACTCAGAAGAAAGGAGGGTCCAGGGGTTATATGTGGGATGGTGGAGGCAGAGCATCAAATCTGAGGGCCAATGGGTAGGGGACCAGGGATGGTACAAAGGCAGGGCCAGGGGAAAACAACCAAACGGTATACAGAGGAGGAGTTGCAGGGAATGGGAGCCAGTGGGGAAAACAGGAACAGCGAACATTCTAGAACTGGGGAGGAGAACAGGGGTGATGTAACTGGGGCCATTAACATAAAGAAGCAGAGAACTGTGGGAAAGTGTCTCACTGTGTCACCCTATCTCAAAGTGGGTGTCCTCCAAAGGCATCCCAGTTTCTGCATCTCCGTCACCAACCTGGGATGCAACACCTGGGTTTTATGTGTACATGTTGGCCCTACCCAGTCTAGGGTTGATCTGCCCTGATCACATTTCTGTGTTGATCTGCACTGATTTCCTGCTTTGACAGTTTCATTTCATGCTCTCTCCTGCCTTATTAGTATGTATATACATCCCTTCTTATGATGTATACCAATACCAGGTCACCAAATCATTCTTCAATCTCGTTACCCAAGACAGTCCATTCTTTCGCAGAGAATGGTATAAAAAACTCAATTCTTACATTGCTGAAAAAGCTGGAATTTTGGATCTAGAGCTATAAACCAAATTTAGACAATTTATACTGCTGGAGTTTCTGAATTCCTAAGAATTACTGTCAGGAAACAAGGTTGAAATAGGGCAGCCATGGTGTGCCACAGCAACAGCAAACCATAAGCTTAGGTCTTTCAACATGCAAAATGTAATATAGCTTTTCTTTCATCATTCTGTGGAAATGATATCTTAAGTGAAGTTTTTCTTAGCATATATATGTTTCTCATATTTTTTCTTAGGATAACCCTTAAAAATTAGAGAGCAGGTCAAGATAATGGAGACAATTCCAATACAGAGTTCCCCAAAGGCTTCAAAATATTTAGATTATGTCTTTGTTTGAAGCTGTTACGGAGATTTTGGTAAGCTAAGGAACCTGGTCTGTGTTTGAGTGTCCATGAGGTCAGCCTGTACAGCACCTGGCTTTATTTTGGAGTCAGATCTATTCAAAATCCAGATAACTTTAAAACATACCTTTAAGCTCTACTTAAAGAATTGGAAGAGTTTGGAGGATTGTTGTTGTAGCATCTTTAGAATTTTATTGAATAAAAAAGGCTTCTGAGAAGGATGGGTTATTTCTTATTTTTCTGAAGTCAAAACACATTTGTACTTATTTTACTAAGATCTCAGAAAATTTTCTGCCCATCTCCCAAAACAGGGAGACTACTATTTTAGACATGATTCATGAGAGTCCTATTTACTATGATGTCATTTCTAATAAAGCATGCACATCTTGTTTAAATAATAAAGAATAGTCTGCTTGGTTGAGATTTTGCAGGATAAATAAATTCTTGTATATCAAACATGAGATCAGCTTCAATGCAGAGGGCTGATACAGCCAGTAATAATTGTTTGGTTGGTGCAGCATTACCCAGTGTATATAGACATAATAAATCATACACATTATCATTACCCCCTCATGTCATCTTCAGCTAATGTTAATACATAGTCAATTATACCAGGCATCAATCTACTCCCTCAATTCTCTGAAAACAGAAAAAGTGATTCTGAGGAACCCTGACAAAAATGTTCATTTTTTCAGCCCTGGAAATGAATTGATGTTCCTACACTTTTATGTGGTTTTACATTTATTTTGTAGCAGGCATTTCCTGATCAATACATACAAACTCTCAGGTTTTCACATCTAACTTTTTTGTTTTGTTTTGTCTTCCAGTTAATGGTTCCAGTTAACTGTTCATTCTGTACAACATTGTCAATCTGAATAAGGGCCATGAGAGCTAATGGATTTTAAAAGCATTAAGAGCAAACACGGTCGGATAACAGCCAAGCACTTTTGTGTTGAGTAGATACTTAATTTCACTGCAAAGTGAGTGGTGATATGTTGACTGCCACTGAGAGATCTCACTGTCAAAATTAGATAACTCGACAAGCTGAATAAGAATTAATCAGTAATTTTTCATGTATGGAAACTCTGTATTACAAGTATTTCTGTTAGTTACATTTTTTCCTGCATTGTTATTTAAAATTCAGATATATTTAGTTAACATTTTATTACCCATAAAACATGAATTTTGTATTTTTTATACATAAAACAGGTATTTTATTCTCTTGTAAACAAGAGAATTTTCTGAGTAAATTCATGTGATGCTGTGACTTTTAATATGCAATGATTGAGAAGAGAAGCATATAAATCCTTTACGCAGACACAAATATTCTCACTAGGAACTTACAATTTATCTTGCAGTAATGGCATGCATAAGGACATAGCGGCAGTATTGCTATCCTGAGGAGAAACCATGACTGAGTTTAGATGAAGTTACTTCTCCCCTTTCATTCCATAAGTTTGCTTTTTTACTCTTCTAAAACTAAAACAAAGCAAACAATAAATAGCTTTTTAATTTGATACAATGGGTGTCCTCCAAATGTTAATATGTTTTTCCAGTTTTTCCAGTGACTGTTTTTCCAGTTCTTGATACAAATACCAAGGCTGGCTGTAAATATCCTGACAATGTTGCTCGCACAGTGCACACATTTATGAGATTTTACTATAGTGCTGTTGCCCACAGGTGTACCCTACAGACAGAGTTGTGCTGTTTGTTTGATCATTTGGGACCAGAAACCAGGGAGCAGCCACTAGTTCCTCTCACAACCCCATACACAGTCCGTCCACATGGGGACTCAGGGGGCTTAGCCCACGCAGGAGGAGAAGGATCTGCACATCTCAGGGACCAGAGGGAAGTTCTGAGGTGGCTGCTTCCCTCTGCCACACTTCATCCTCAGTCTTGCATGGGGAAGGCCCCAGCCCTGCAGTGTCCTGGAGAAACAGTGACAAGGGGACTGCAGAAGAAGGCAGGATGGCGGGTTGAACACACAGGGCAGCACAGCAGAGCAATGCAATTTTTCCCTAAGTGCAGACTATCTAGACCACACACAACTCCTTAGTCATCTTGTGGGTCCCTTCCAACCTGGCATATTATGTAATTCTGTGATTCTGTGATCTCTGTCAGTATTGTTCAAGAGGCAAGTTAGGCTGTTATTCCTTATTTTAGATGCCTTTGGGTGACCAAATATTGCATAAATGTAACTTGTTTTATGTAGGAAAATGCTTTTGCAATAACTCCAAGTCATAGTTTTTCCTTTGTATCAGTGGAATATCTCCTGCATCCAATATTGAAAATCCAAGAGTGGTTGGCTCCAGTGACATGACTGAGTGCTTACTGTTGTGTTGTTCTTCTGGATTTGGTTATCACTAGTCTTGGATCTGACTACCTCAGGAACAACCTGGAAAACAATGATGCTAAGGAATGCACAACCTGTATGAATAGTACTTCTCTATTTTGACCTAAAAAATTAGTAGAATGTCCAGGATTGAGCAGACATTAAGATTATATGCTCCTAAATTGTTTTATGTTAAAACCTTGAAAGAATGGCTCTAGAAATGTCAAACCCTTACCCTCTCTCTCCTTCTATGTGTCTTTGTTTTTTTTTCTTTTCTTTTTTTCTCCTATAACCATCCTATTTATGACCTAATCTAAATATGGCAAAAATCAGCAATATCTTTTTCTAGACTTTTGGCCACTGAGCTGGATCCAGGTCCCCCACTTAATCTACCTCCCATAAAATAAGGAACTCTCCCATTTCAACAAGAGAAATACAAGAATATTTCAGTATGATCCTCTCTTTCTGCAATATCAGACAACTGTAAAGATTGGGGTTTGATGGATTTAATTTTTTCTTCTAATGGAACATCCATAAAACAAAATGCATAAATATATGCATCATGGCACAGTTCATTTTATATTTCAAGTCAAGAAGAATTGCAAGTCAAGAGGATACAAATCTTCCTCCTATTGCTCCAAAAGACTAAATATCCTTTTTAAAATTCCTCAGTCATCCCTGGCCCCAGAAGTGAGCATGTTACTGACACGGCACCTGCTCTGTTTTCCTCTACCCAGTTTTTCCTGTGCTGTCTATGGTAGATGCACTCTGCGATGCAAGTTGACAGCAATGCCCAAAGTAACCTCACTATCTATTAGAGTGCTTCTAAAACGTGCTGTAATCAGGCATAGTAAGTGTATTCTGTAGCACTCAATAGATCCACTAAGGCTTAAGTGCTTCTGCTTCAAAGTGTAGCCTTTTTACAGTAGAAAAAGAAATCCTCTTTACAACCAAAAAGCCACAGAAAACACTCTGGTGGTTAATGTGTTTCACACTTTAAACTGTGTGCTGGTTTTCTCTGGGATAGATTTAATTTTCTTCCTGATGCTTAGTATGGGGCAATGTTTTGCATTTGTGCTGAAAACAGTGTTGCTAACACAGAGATGTTTTCATTATTGCTGAACAGTACTCACAAAGAATCAAGGTCTTTTGTGCATTCCACACTACCATGAGAAACTGCAATTAAATTAAATTAGTCTTTGAAGTTCTTTAAATTATTATAAAGGATAAGAATGGTATATTATGGATTCAATGATTTAAATATAATGGCAAATTCACAGATGAAATAGAATTTCTAATTACATATTACATGATTACATAAAGGAAATTTAAGATGTATTGAGCTTGGCCACTAATATGGGATCAGAAGGGTGGCTTCGGCAAATTAATGGGGTGGTGATAGTAATAGAACTGGTTTTGTTCAAAATATTTACTAGGAGTTTCTGGTTTTATCAATGTCCTTACTATGTTGAAATATGTACAAAATTTTAGGAGAATACTGTATTCTCTGAAATCAACAACAGATGAATGGGTTGTCTTAGGTGTGTGCTGATAAGCCTTTCATGTTGCATCTTTTTCCCATCGTTTTTCCTTACCTTGACCAGACTCCTCCTCCCTTCCTAGTCAGAAGTCAGAACGTACTGCTGAAAGATATCCAGGTCCTGTCAAAAATAGCATCTGTGTTCTTATACTGTCTGTTCTTCTCCGTTTTTGTTGTTGTTGTCTCTCCTGTGCTGGAGCTAGTATCATTGTTCAGGCCATATGAATCAATGGATCTTTCCAGCCTAATGATAAGTTAGTCTTTTTGCTTGCTGGAAGTTATATTTGCTATTAGAGGAGAAATTTGAGGTGACTCACTCAATAGCCATGGGGGGAGGACAAGAACAACAAAACAGACAACATCTTTGGCCCTGAGCCTCACTTAGAACAAATCATATATATTTACACATATTGTGACTTTTCATTTAAATATGTGGTTTACTTACACATATAGAAAGTTTGTGATATCTCTACGGTCACTGGGAAGTAAGTCAATTTGGGGTATTTAATCTTTGGAAGCTACATAATAGAGTATGAAATATGCATAGGCAGCCCGTTGGTGTTGTGGTATATTCTTGGGTTTGTGTGTTTTTCTGGCAGTGACAATAACCATGCTCAAAAACTTACATTGTTTGCCATATTTGAAGACTTAATCTCCTGTCTCCTTTGTTGTGAACTGGATTTTTGTTTCTTTGCTTTTGTATTTCAAGCTAAATACAAATGTGAATTCAAATTATTGGTGAGAGAGTATTTTCAGGTGTGCTAAGTTTGGTTGACTTCATTGGTAGCATACTGCTTTATGCTCAGAGAGGTAGGTGTCAGGCCTAAATCTTCCTAACAAACAGACTGATTCAGAATAATGTATAGAAGTGCACACAGAAATGTAAGGAATTTTGAGCCAAGAAGAAAATGCCACATTCAGTTTTTTCTTGAACACCTCACCACCACTCTGGGCAGCCTGTTCCAATGCTTAACAATCCCTTCCCTGAGGAAATTCTTCCTGATGTCCAACTTGAACCTCCCCTGGTACAGCTTGATGCCATTTCCTCTCATCCTGTCATTACTTGCCTGGGGGAAAAGGCTGACCCTCATCTTGCTACACCCTAATTTTTTGTTTTCTCTGTAGAAGAAATACCATTCTAAATCCCTAATTTTTCTCCTATAAAAATAATTCTAATATTTTTATGAAAAATGTTTATTTTGTCTCATTTTAACAATGCTATTATTTATAAATCTGTTAGCATGTTTATTAATAATTTAAGTAACAAAATCATGTGGAAATCTAGACTGCAGACAAGAAATATTTAACACTTCAATCTCATTGATTTCAGCTGAGGTTTGGAACTTTCCTATCTTCATGGATCTAAATTTTCTTCTATCTATAATAAAGACAGATTTCCATTTAAGATCAGCCACTCATAACCTTAACAGAACAAAATAGGGACCTAAAAGAGGCACTAAAAGTACTTCTCAGAAAATATCATCTACATTTGTCCTATTCTATTCATTTGAATGAACAGTGTTTGTTCAGCTTCTTGACATTGACAGCAATTGGCAGATCAAGAGGTAACTATCAAACTATTTAGATTTTTCTTTATTTTTCTAGGGCTCACTGAGACCATTGAACAAAAGGCATTTGCTGAGTGAATTTCAGACAACACCGAGTCAGCTGTGTAATAATTATTTCATTGCAAATGAAATGAGGTAAAGTAACACTGAGTCAAATTTTATACTGCATCACTGAATTAGCAATATTCCTAAAAACTCCTAAGCATATTAGTTTTATGTTATTACTTGTTGTAGATTTGGTCATGGTTTTCCCCTGCTTTTTATCCAAACACCAGGACTAATGAAGGACTTGGAGCTCTTTTATTCTTTTAACTTAGTGGATATTAATCTTCTGAAAACACAGTGCTTCAGATATGGTAGCAGTTCCAGACAAAAGATACAATCACATTATTGTAACTAATAAAGCAAAAATCATTTGCATCCAAGGTTTCTGGAGAAGTATATTTGCATATCCTTTAATATGAAATCTGACGTGACATTTTTCAACAAAATGAATTACCTGTTGACAACAGAAATTACTCATGGTACCAAACAGCCTGATATAAACTGAGGTGTAACTACACCCAATCAGGTATTTTCTAATTTTGCAATCTGCTAGCCAGGACTTCAATGGAAGTTTTCTGAAAAGTTTCTGCCCACTAGGAGATTTCAACCAGTTTTCAAGATGTCACAGTACATGATGGAGGAAGCTGAATGTGTAGTGCTCTGGATTATTCTGACCTGTATGGAGACATAGAGCTAGAAGACAATTTAAAGGTGGATTTGGAAAGAGCCACTCTTAAACCACCCGTCTGCACAAGGAGGCTTTCTTTACCTGCTGAGTGTTATTCAATTATTAAGCAATATTTTCTGTAACACCGAAAAAATTTTAATTGAAGATTTTATAACAAAAATGGGCTTTTGATGGAAGGACAAGGAATCAACTTAAAATCTCTCTCTAAAAATTATCCAGGTTAGGAAATAAAAACATTAATTTTGTCCATATGAAATGCATTTAACCTGAAGTACAGAGACACTTGGAGAAAATGTGGGTTGGCATGTTTCTTTTTTTTCTCCACCTCATTGCTTTCACTCTTAAAATCTGTGATGGGGACCATGTTATTAGTTCTTTGGGTAACACTTCATAGTATTATAAAAACTTATTGGAGGGATGAGTGCAGAAAGTTAATATGTGATTTTTGCATGTCTGAGACTAATTTTCCTCTGGTTTTTATCCCTAAAATATGTGCAATCTATTTAATTGCATCTGATAGGAGGGATTTGAAAGAGAAAAGAACATTCTGTGTTAAGGCATGTGTTTCAGGTTTAAGAGGAAGAATGGCAGAAAGCTTAGATACAGGAGTAAGAGAAAGAAGGGATAATGACTTTAGCAAACAAGCTTTCCACTAGCCAGACATGATTCCTGTTGTGTGTCAAATACACCCCACTCACAAACACAGTCCCTCCTCTGCTTGTGTTTTCCTTAGCCTGAAATACAACTGCATCAATGAGTCTAAATGGAAATTTGCATCTCCTTTGTTCTAGGACAGCTTTAGTCCTTTTAGATTCACTGCACTTTTAAAAAGTGCTGTGCTAGTGTGGCATAGCATGTTCAACCCAGCATGATATTTGTAATATGAACCCCTCAAACTGTAAAACTTTAGGACTAGCTTCTATGTCTAGGCTGAAAACAAATTTTCTGAGTTGATAATTTTTAATTCCAGTATAGCTTTGGATAAAATGCCACCTGAGCACATTATGCAAGTTGCTACTTACTACTGTTTTTTCCCCTCACTAAATTCTGGGGTCTGCAAGTAAAGAAATATCAGCTCCAGATGCCCATGCATCTCCTCTCACCATTTTGAGAAACCTTTGTACAAATTCTGCTGGTAAATCCAAACTGAAATTCAAACACTGTCTTTGCGTTAAACATGGAGTTTTTGACCTAATTCAATTCAGTTTCTCCTGAAAGAAAAACTGTGTTTCTGTATCTGTATTCAAAGCATTGGGTAACTTCTCCAGCAGTGCATCTGATGCACCTTATTTTTGTTGTTGTTTGATATTTTTTTAGAGCAACTGCTCTATTTAATTGCCTCATCAATTCCTTTTTGGTTTTAGTCAACTGCACTTCACTGGAATAGCAGCTAAGGCTATTCTTATCTACCAAAGGTAATTTTGTGTGACTGTTTTACTAATTGTTTAGGAAACTCCGCAGATAATACAAAACAGATCTAATTATTTTTGTATGATTTTCCTTCAGTACAGGCTGTGAATGTGTAAAGTCTTCTAGAGCTTTACACATGTTACAAGAGATCTCCATCTCTTGTAGCAATCATTTTAGGTAATCATGGCAATGACTTGATTGTACATACTTAGTGGAAACTGGGTCCTTGGTTCAGACTGTGAGCCATTCCATTAATTCTAGGTTAAAGCCTTTAGGACAAAACAAAGGAAAAATGGTTTGTTATATATTTGAAAAAGCTCTTATTGATTTCTCTAAGCATTAGTATGATGCACATTCAAGTTGGGACCAGAGATAGATAATGACAGCAAATAATTTTAAAATCAGTATTTTAAAAGGAAAACAGCAAATTCCTTTGATTTTTCAAAAGTATTGTGATATTTTTAAGTATAGGCAAGTTTCCACTCTATGATGGGACATCTTAAAAAGCAACTTCCTCAAGCTCGTGTGCTCAAAAAGATTTTATTCATTTTAAAATCAAGCCGAGTGTGTTGGCTGTTTATTTCTCCAAATATTTATATTCCAGTAATTTGTATACAACTATAATAAAATTTTATTCTGCAGTTTATAAACTGATACAAATCATCCTGGGAAATTAGATCATAAGTATGTGACTCACCAAATTAAAAAATATTTTAATGTTATTTACATTTAGAAGCAAATATTAATTTGCATTTTTTTCTATTTTTCTATAAATATTGAATTACTACATAACTTTTACATCTGAAAAACCTTAAAAAGAAAGGTTTGTCTTCACTAGTTCCTTATGTTACATGTCATGTTATACATATGATCAAAAGCTATCATTTTGATATTCATAACCAGGTAAGCCATACAACTCATACAAGGCATCCATTTTCCCAGTAGAGGAAATTCAGTGAAAAAAAATCAGAATTATGCAATAAGGTTCCTAAATTATAGAATCATAGAATCATTAAGGTTGGAAAAGACCTCCAAGTCCATTGAGTTCAAACTTTGACTGATCAACTAAACCAGAGCACTAAGTGCTATGTTCACTTTTTCCTGGAACACTTTTAGGGAAGGTGATTCCCCAACTTTCTTGGGCAGCCTGTTCCAATGCCTGACAGCTCTTTCAATGAAGAAATTCTTCCTGAACCCTGCGTCTCTACTAGCACAGCTTGAGGTATGTCTTCTTATCTTTTAGAAAACAAAGTCATCTTCAAATATTTAGCAAAATGCAGAGCCCACCTGTAGAAATTTGGGGGGGAAAAGAAAATGTGAAATACCTGTAAAGGTCAGTGCTTACCTAACATGGTAATTACTGCTTCAGATATATCTAAAGACAATTAAATAAAGCATGGGGGAGAAAAAGCCAACCCACATTTATTTTCTTTTTTTCTTCAGCACCATTTTTCCAGTGTTGCCTTTGGAACAATTTGACTGTGTGAAGTGATTGGAAGGTATATTGGCAGACATTGGGAGAATTTACCTCTCTCTTTCACTGAAACAAAAGTTGCTCAATACATTTACTTCGGATTTCTTATAAACATGTTTCTGTCCTTCTGATCTTTGAAAGGGTAATCAATATCTGTCCTAATAAACTATGCTGTTACGTATGTTTCTTGATACCTTTGAGAAAATGTTTGGTTTCATCTCAGTGTTTCTTATTACTACCAAGAAAGACTTAAGCCCACAACCAAACAATTAAACAAAACATTCTTCTCATTGGCAAATCACACCATAAATTGGAAATAATTTATCAGGGGGTAAAAGTCCACTGCAGCATTTTTCTGGTGTTACTTGATATTACAAATTTCCACAGAAATTTGTCTTCAGTTAATTTGATCATATTGAGGAACTTCTGAAGAAGTTTTGTTCTAACATAAGTCACAAAAAAATTATGAGCATGATGTTACAATCATGTATAATATGCTTTTATACTAGCACATTCTATATTCTAAATCATAGAATCATGGAAAGGTTTTCGGTTGGAAGGGACTGACTAAAGTGATTTCATTTTCAACTTATGATCAGTAATGCCCGAGTGCTACATGAAAATTTAACTCTGTTGTTGAGTGTCAATATTTTTTCTGGTGCATTTGACATTTTTAGATCACTGTTTCTGTACAATGAAGGGACTTTTGTCACTTTTGTTGATATTTTAGATTACAAGAGATTGTGAAGTAGTCGGTAAGAAACTATGAACTTATCTCTGATCAAAAGGGAAAATCCTAGGGTATAGTGTTTGGTATTTTAATGAGATCATACTTGTTATTAAAGATTTAATTTGGTCCAAAATCAAAGAAAATTTAAAGTTTCAGAGATATTTGCAAAATACAATCTTCTCTTGCCCTTTATTCATGATGTGCTTTTGACGTCACTCAAGAGAAAGATTTGGCACTAACATAGCACAGCCAATTGAAATTTTACTAAAAAGAATTAGACACTCAAATTCATGGAGTATTCCATAGTCTTTAAAATTTTGCAGCAAAGCTTGTGCCAAAGCTTGTGAAGGTTCTGAACTACATATCTTATGAGGAGTGGTTGAGGGAGGTGGGGTTGTTTAGGCTGGAGAAAAGGAGGCTCAGGATGGACCTTATCATTCTCTACAATTACCTGAAAGTAGGCCAGCCAGATGGGGGTCAGGCTCTTCTTTCAGGCAACCAGCAACCTGATAAAAGGAAATAGCCTCCAGTAGCACCAGGGGAGATTTAGTTTGGAAATCAGGAAAAATTTATTCACTGAAAGCCTTGGAATGGGGTACCTGCGGAAGTTGTGGAGTCACCTTCCCTAGAAGTGGTCAAGAAAGCACTGTACGCAGCAGTTGGTGCTCTGGTTTAGTAGACAAGGTGGTATTCAGTTAATGGGTGGATTAAATGATCTTGGCAGTATTTTCCAGCCTTAATGATTCCATGATTCTATGATAGAATCATGGAATCATAGAACAGCTTGGGTTGGAAAGGACTTTGATGATCATTTAGTTCCAACCCCCCTGTTACAGGTAGGGACACCTTCCATTAGACAAGGTTCCTCAGAGCTCTACTAAACCTGGTCTTGAACACTCAGAGGGATGGGACATCCGCAACTTCTCTGGGAAACCCATTCCAGTGCCTCGCCACCCTTACTGTAAAGACTTTCTACTTAATATCCAACCTCAATCTACCCCCTTTCAGTTTGAAGCCTTTCTCCCTTGTCCCATCACTAAATGCCCTTGTAAAAAGTCCCTCTCCTGCTTTCTTGTAGCAGAAGGCTATAAGGTCTCCTTAGAGCCTTCTCTTCTCCAGGCTCAACAAATCCATCCTTTTCAGCCTGTCTGCATAGTAGAGGTGCTCCAGCCCTCTGATTATCTCAGTGTCTCTTCTCTGAACCCACCCCAACAGCTCAGTGTCCTTATGTTGGGGGGCCCCAGAGCTTAAAGCAGCACTCCAGGTGGGGTCACACAAGAATGGAGTAGAGGGGAAGAATCACCTTCTTCGACCTGCTGGCCACGCTGCTTTTAATGCTTGGCTTTCTGGGCTGTGAGAGAAACAGCTCATGTTCAGCGGCTCATCAACCAATGCCCCAAGCCCATTTCTCAGGGCTGCTCTCAATCCAGTCTCTGCTCAGTCTGTATTTGTGCTTGGGATTTCCCCAGCCTAGTTGCAGGACCTTGCACTTGTTGAACTTTGTGAGGTTTGCATGGTCCCACTTCTCAAGACTGTCAAGGTCCCTCTGGATGGCACCCCTTCCCTCTAGTGTGTCAACTGTTCCATATATTTTCCATTGACCAAGGCCCCCAGGTCCCTTTCTACAGCACTGCTCTCCACTCTCTTGTTTTCCCCAGTCTACACACACCACCAGGGTTGCCCTATTCCAGGTGCAGAATCTAGCACTTGCCCTTGTTAAACTTCATAAGGTTGGTGATTTCCCAGCCCTCTAATTTTTAAAGGTGTCTCTTCAGGACCTCTCTGCCCTGAAGGGTGTCAGCAGGTCCTCCCAATTTAGCATTGTCATCAAACTTTCCCATGAAGGCCTCCTGGCATTTTTTCCAGCTTCCTCTTTGTTGGGATGCTCCAAGCTCCTGAGCTTGGAGACTGGGTTCCTTGAATATCAGCCAGCTTTCTTGGGCAACTTTTCAAGGATTCCAAAGGCCAAAATTTGACCTTCTGAAGTCCAGGGTAGTGAGATTGCTGTGGGCCCTTTTCATCAAGGATCTCAAATTCCATGATTTCATGGTCACTGCAGCCCAGACTAGCCTTGAATATCACATTCCCCACTAGCAACTTGTTGCTGAGAACAAGGTCCAGCATAGCACCT
Organism: Ploceus nigricollis; assembly: GCA_013399945.1. NCBI lineage: Eukaryota > Metazoa > Chordata > Aves > Passeriformes > Ploceidae > Ploceus > Ploceus nigricollis. The sequence continues at coordinate 243,355 of VXBC01001701.1, read as the reverse complement.
CCTCTCTAGATCCTCTGTGACTGGGAGAAGGAAGTCATCAACATATCATCAACATACTCTAGGAATGTCTGGGACTGCTTATGCCCTGCTCTGTTTTTTCCTCCAATAGATATGGGAGTATATGTTTGGTAAGCTGTAATCTTCATTAATTTAGGTCGTGCATACACTTGCATTTCTACATTTTACATAGATATCTGGACCTTATACATATGTGTGTGTGTGTGTGTGTATATATATATAANACACACATATACATATATATATCTCATGCAGTTTTTTGCAAAATCAGGACAGTTCTTTCATGCCTTGCGAGATAGGATTGACCTGCAAGAATATGTTACTTAGTGGAAAGGTGTTCTGCTGACTTTCTCTGAGCTAAATCTTCCCTTCCTCTCTCTTAAATTTACCCAGGTTCTACCTGTCTGAAGTTCCAGTCAACAGAAACATGCCAGTAGATTAGTCTGTGGTTTGGAATCTAGTTTCTAGATTTATCACCTGAGAAGTTACGTAATTAGAGTTTGTAGCTTGAAAAGGGAAGTTGTAAATTTTAATGTTCATAGAGCACTATGTGGTTATTATGTAGAGAGAGATGGCTTCTTCAGAGAGAAAAGAATTTTTTTTTCATTTTGGTTCTAATCAAAGAGGAGACATTTCCATGAATGACTCAATAATTCTTCTGTTTAAAAAATCATACTCCTTTTCCTGTTCAAGTGGTAGCTTTTCAGATAATGATAATACAACAATTGAAGATGTGCTGCAGTGCATGATAAGAGTGTTCTAGCTGGCATACATTTGTAACTCCTGAGTTAGAAAATATCCTTTTTTTAGTTTTGTAGGGAAATAAAACTTGACATGGAATTAAATCATCTAGATTACATGGAGACATTGCAATTATGAAAAGCTGTGGTGGACTGGTCAACACACTCTTGGCAAATTCAAGAATGAAGTCAGACTGTTTAGCACCAAGCTACTCCTCAGTTTCTAAGCTTCCTTTCCCTGTATGCTTCCCTTTAGGAGAGGACCACAAGGCATTGCTCTTTATTTGTGTTTCGGTCTCTTTAATCAAGTTTCTGTGGCAGCAGGAAATTACTTTCTTGAAGCAGTCAGTCTGATCACAGTGGAAGGATTTACATAAGAGTCAGCAACAAGCTTGAATGGTTTCCACTCTGTATTGGGGCAGCTTGTTAATTCTCTTTCTCCATCCACTTATTTGTATTTCTACAGCTCTCTGAATATTTTTCATGTGTCTAAACTTCACTTTAGGTTCGTCTTGCACAGAAAGATTTTTCTCCTCAAATTTATTTGTATAAAGAAAGCAATAGGTAAAGCTAGTGCCAAAATTCATCTTTTAACTCTTCTGCTGAAAAAATATAAAAAAGGTAAGTTCACTTAAAATTGTAGCTTAATAATACATATAGATATTGGACCAAAATTTGATTGTTGCCTGTGTTCAATTGAGAGTTTTATTTGGTGAATCATAATCAAATATCTTCAGTCATACTGAAAACAAATTATTCCATTACAGAGAGAGGCATTTAATCACCTGGCACTGATGAATCTTGATGATAATATATAAATTTTAGGGAAATGAGAGAGAGCCTTAGATTGGAAATTAGTTTGTTATCAGCAGAGGTATGAGATGAAGAGTTTTTCATTTGTCATTAGGACAATTCATAATATAAATTATTAGTTTTATGAGCAACCCATGATTGTTCTTAGTCTTCTGTGGGAGCAAATTTTTACTGGTAATTACATTTACTTTTGTAATGGAGTTCTATTTAATTCAATCTATTTGTCTTTTCTGAAAACAAATATCACTATTCTTAGGAAAAGAAGAAATAGTCCTTCTTGAACCACTTAAAAACAAAATCAGTTCTAAAAATCACATTGACAGAATTGGCCCAAAAGCTTGATTTTCCTGATTGCTGTTCAGAATAATTATCTTTTTCTTCTGTGACACTTTTCATACCTCACTTCGTTGAGGAATTGTGAAAAACATGGAAGTTTTATCTATCCTATGCAATCGGAAGATGACTGAGTTCTCTCCAGGTCTTAGCCTGGTCACGTGGACTAGTAAAATCAGCTTATATTCATCTGTTTTGCCCTACATGCCCTCTTTCCTTTACAAGTGTTGACCTTTTTGTCCTTCTTTCAGCAGTCCACATTAAAGCTTTTCTTTGTCCCTCACACCACCCCACATGTTTAAGATGTTCTTTGAGGTAAAAGATCTACCTTATCTCTTTATCTTCAAATCAATACTTGAAAAAAATCTTCCCAAACTTAGTTAAATTCACATTTTATGTTTCAAGTCAAACTGAGAGGTATCAGTTAGAACATCATATTTTGGCAATTTCTGAGGAGGTTTTGCTCTCTTTTTTAAAAAAATAAATAAGATAAATGAACTTATGAACAAGAGTGTTACGATTTTGTCACTTTTGTATTACTTTTTATGACATTGAGTCCACTAATGCTCTTTTCCTCCCTTTTTTGGTTAAATGTTATGACTAGCTAAAGAATTAGCAATAGAAATTGCCATGAATCCAGTTCTGCTATTTCATCTCTAAGAGGAATATAATAACTCATAATCTTGAGACTTTCTGTTCAAATGCATCACTTAATTACTTTTTCTTTTGTAGAGATTTTTATTTTTAGCTTAGCATAATTATAACTCTCACTTAAAACCCAATTCAAAAAACACTTTAACGTGTGAGAAACAGTTAATAGGGATTTTCTTATGGTTGTTTCTGTCTACAGCAAAGAACTTTTCTGCCCATCTTTTGCACTTCTCTTGACCAGTTTGTCAAAGCCATATTGATATCCATTGTTCATTCTCCCTAAGAATGCCTAGAACATTCTGTTTCATCCCACTGAATTACTTCTTTTGTCTTATATTCACTTTTCTTCAAGAACCTAAAGGGCAGCTGCAGTCAAATTATCTTCTTTATTGATTGCACTGAGACCATCACTCTGATCTTTATATTTTTTTCACTGAATTCCCTTCCCCATCATGTCAAATTCAAGTTTTGAAGGTCTCTTTGTACTTTCAGCATCACCCAGCACCCTTTGTGCCTGCCTTTGTCCCATTTTAGTACCTTCCCCATAGAATTAATATGCCACATTTGGTGACAATTGGACACCATCCTCTTATCATAGAATCATAGAATCACAGAATCACAGAATGATCCAGGTTGGAAAAGACCTTTTGAGATCATCAAGTCCAACCTATGACCTAACCTAACACCTCCTCATCAAACAACCATGGCACTGAGTGCCATATCCAGTCTTTTTTAAAAACACCCAGGGATGGTGGCTCCACAACCTCCCTGGGCAGATGATTCCAGTGCCAAATCACTCTTCCAGTGAAGAATTTTTTTCTGACATCTAACCTAAACTTCCCCTGGCACAGCTTAAGGCTGTGTCCTCTCGTTCTGTCAGTGGTTGCCTGGAGAAGAGACCGCCCCCCATCCGACTACAACCACCTTTCAAGTAGTTGTAGAGAGTGAGAAGGTCACCCCTGAGCCTCCTTTTTTCCAGGCTAAACAACCCCAGCTCCCTCAGGTGCTCTTCACAGGGCTTACATTCCTAGCCCTTCACCAGCTTGCCCTCCTATCCTCCGACAGATTGACACAGGCTCCCAGCTTGATGTCGTCTGCAAATTTACTGATCATGGACTCAATCCCCTCATCAAAATCATAAATTAATGTATTGAATGGAACTGGTCCCAGTACAGACCCCTGAGGGACACCACTGGTGACAGGCCACCATTCACCACCCCTCTCTGGGCCTGGCCATCCAGCCAGTTCCTAACCCAGCAAAGAGTGCTCCTGTCCAAGCCGTGGGCTGCCAGCTTTTCCACGAGTGTGCTGTGGGAGACAGTGTTAAAGGCTTTGCTGAAGTCTAGGTAGATAACATCTACAGCCTTTTCTGTATCCACTGGGTGGGTCATCTTAGAAATCTTATGGAAAGATCTCTGTGAACCATCAGTGTTTCATACTCCTGAAACCATGCACTAATTTTGCTTTCCTTTTAAATGAAGAAATCCTTCTAGAGGACCATATCTCCACAGATTGTGGAGTGAAACCTGTGAATAGATACTGCATTTTATCAAAACAGAAAACATCCCAGTCACACTTTGCTTCATTTATTTGTGAATGTTTGCCCCTCATGTGGGAACCAAACTTTTTTCTCCTTGGAGAACAATAGGCTTGGGAAGAGCTGATATGGTTGGTTTCAGTTGAAAGACTCTGTTATTTGCTGGTAAACTTTCAAAGTACTATATAATTTCTGGGGAGGACATCAAGCATATTGCAAAATGCCTCTAAGTCAGGTTTAACTATTTTTTCTGGTTTTATGGTGCTTTCTTCTGCTTTGATGGGCACCACATCCTTCTCTGAGAATTCTCTCTACTTCAGAGAGCTGAAAGAGTTTCCTAAGTACAGAATTTTAAGTATTTACTGGACATGACTGGTCTTGGGGTTATCCTACTGGCTTTTAGCAGAGGGCTTGTCCTGTTCCATGTTTATTGTGCTTATAACTGGGGGAAATATACATGTATTAATCAATTGGAAAAAAGAATGAATTGTTGTTTCCATGAATTTTTGAAAGATATACTTGTAAAATTAGCAAAAAATGTCAAAGATATTTAAAAAATATTGCAAAATTATATTCTTTGTTTCTGCAGATAAATGATCATTACTGAAGCAGGGTGTAGGTCTGGAGTTTGCAGAGAAAAAAAGGAGAAATGACTGGCAAAAGAAAAAAAAAAAGAAAAGTGGAAAGAAAAAGTTCATGTTCAGTAATAGAAGACAGAAATAGCTGGTCTTTCTAATGAAACAGGTTATATAATTTATTCTTGTTTTTACATCAAATAATTACACAGGTTTGGCAACATTGTCATCTTACACTAACTTATTGGTCCACCAGAAAATGAAAATAATACTACTGGCAGCTCTTTTGACCCTGCAATCATCTGGCTTGGCATCATGTGCAATATAAAGTCTATTCATGTGGAGATTTTAAAGATTGAGAGATTTTGGATGTGTGTAAAATTCTACATATTTCTGTGAAAAACCTTCTTAGCCAGTTTTTGCTTTCACTAGCACTTAATATTTCCTTATGTCACCAAGTTTCCTTGAAATAGAGCTAAGAAAGTTTGTGCAGCTTTGTTTCTGTCTTTATATAGAAGCTGTAAAAGATTTTGTTTCTGAATATCTTCTTAAGGGTTTAATGAGAATATTTGATAATGCAAAATATATTAAACAGAAGTTATGTGAGCCCAACTGTAAAAAAAAAGCCAGAACATCTGAGTTTGGAATTCAAGATACTGAGCTTTTCAGCGTATGTTTTAACATCTCATAACTTACTACTTACAGAACAGTTCTCCTCACTCTGTTCCCATCATAAAGACGGTTATAAAATGAAAATATATAAATCATTTATCTTTCAAGTTGCCACAGAGGTAAACCTTCAAACATCTGGCATTTATGGTTTGACTTTCAGTTTCAAAGCAAATCTCTTCATGAAACGTACTCAGCGTTGCATTTCTTTTATTCTTATGTGCACAAGTGCATATAAATTTTTTACAAATTTTTTTTTGCAGTAAGATATTTTTCTCTAAGCAAAGCTGCAAAGGTGCTTTCTATTGATTGTGTAAATCATGAACCAAGAAAAGAAAGAGATATCTAAATAAGGAAAATAATCCTACCCATTACTCAGCAAGCACATTGACTCATTTAGTTTGACTTTTTAGTGCACATATCTTTCCTATTTTCATAACTGACAATACTTTTGTCAATAAAATTGCACACCAAAAAATGAAGACAATACCCAGCACTAATAGCTATTGGAGAAAAACTGCTGGAAGCAATTTGCAAAGAAATGTGAAGTAGCTCAGAGGAAAAAATGGAGTCTTGACTATTTGCATTCTATTAGGGGAAGAAAGGGTATACTCTATAACTGTGAGCAGCACAACTTAAATTTTACTTACTCTCAAGAGATACTTGAGAAAATGTTTTGCCTGTAGAAATTATACTGTACATCCTTTAAAGAATAAAAATTTAATAATAGCACTATGTCAAATCTTTTTTATTCTTCATTTTGGAAATTCTTTAGATTTTTTTTCTGATTCAACTAGTACGACCATCTTAAATCTCTTATATAATAATGAAACAGTGGAGCTAAAGAACAGAGAAAAATCATCACTGAATTTTTTCAGCTTTTACTAAATATTTATTTTTGACTTCTCTGTGACAAAGAGTAGCTAAAAATGATACACCTTAAAAATCATAATAAATATGTATTTTCTAACAAGAAAGAAAACAATAAATTTTCTGAGCATTTCTACTGAATTTTCAGATAACATTGTAACTGAAAACAACTCAGAAAATAGGGTAGTCACTCTACTGTTGGATACTTTCCCTATTTTGCAATATTTATTATTATGATGCTTCCTTTTCTATTTTATACATTCACTTCTCTTGACTTTTGCCCATTCTTGCAGTGTTCTAAAATTTAATCACTTTTCAGGTGGTCAGCCCTTTTAACCTTGAGCCAGCTGTAGTTAAAGATAACAGTAAGGAGGAAAGAATATGGAAATTGGTATTTCTACCTTTTTGGGTGAGGTAGAATCGGTGCTTACACTTTGTAAAAATTTTAGTGTCACTCAGCAGGTGACCTGCTCCTGGGCTGCTGATGCTTTTGATTGTTCGGTGTACGTTTCTCGTGTTCTCCTGTCCAAGCCCATGCTGTTTTTCCTTGAGGCAGCCTATATCTGTATACAGGCAACTTGGTGAGGTGTTCCTTGAGCTACCTTTCTGACAACAATATTTCCTTCTTTTTTAATCTCAAGTACATTGCATAGGATCTGTGTAGATATTAGCAGATTGGCCCATGACGTATTTACCTGGCACGTTATCTCCTCAAAAGTGCCGTCAGCGAAGCCGACTCCCATATCACCTAGAACAAGGCATTTCTCTTTAAAGCTGTCATGGTGAAGGGTATCTCTGCTGCCCATCATGCAATTCTCATATCCATATAATAATACTGTAAGCATATATATTTTCTGCATTTAGAAAACTATATAAATATAGGTGACATTCCTCACTGGCTTTGCTCTCAACTCACAAACTGGAAAAAAAATCCCTATCCTTACTTGCACCTATAATATTCTTTACTGTAAAATCCCACGTAACCTAGCTTATTGTTTCTCTGATTCATGTTAGAGCAGTTGAATGCAAAGCAAATAACTTGTTGAAATGCTCCATCTTTTTTTGTGATCTAAGGTGGTACACCAGTCTCTTCATTCAGGTGGTATAGTATCATTTTTCGTGGCAGATTAAAACCAACACAGTGACAAAGACAATGTATTATTATTACTACATAATTTGTGGTGAGGGAAGAAATCTATACCCTCTGCCAATAAAATGTGTCCTTGCTTTATGGAGGTGAATGACTCTTGTCTTTATGTTTGTAGCAAAAGTTCTATTTTGTCTTTGATAGAACACTGTCATATATACTGTACAGCTTAAACAAGTAAGTCATTAACTTAATGTGCACCAAATTTTTGCTGGCAGCTATTGATTTTTAAAGCATACTATAGCAGCTTATACCAGCAGAAGATCATTTTGAGCTGATAATAATCTGAGAGTGATGGACTTCCACTGCATACTGAAGTTTCACATTGGTCATAGCTGCAAGGAGGCACAAATGAAAATGAGATTTTTTTAACAAAAAATAAGCACAGTTCTTTTATTTATATTTCCATTTATTACATTAACTTTATCTGAAGTGCAAAAATTATGATTCTTTGAATGTGCAGCTAACATCTAATGTGAAGTTTTTCTAGCATGAATGGTTGGGTTTTGTCTATTTTTTGGGGTTTTTTTCTCTCCATTTCTAGCAAAATTATGTGATGTTTTAATATCTTATAGCTATGAAATTATCTGGTCCTGGCCTCCTTTTTCCATTCATCATACACTGGATTGCTCCAAGGAGTATGCTTCCTAGAGATTTGTATAATCCATCTTTGAATCATGCAAACAAGTGGAAGTTTCAGCAATTTTCAAGTAGTTAATTGTGTTTAACTGTGAAATGTTCCTCCACATCTTGCCATTGATCTCAAGCCATATAAAAGTGTATCTCATGCCAATGAGTTCATAATTTCATTAAGTTTCTCTTTTCACTGTTCAGGCAAAAAATGTATTTAGTATTTTTTTTTTCCTTAAGATGTCACTTTGTATCAAGCCCAATGTTAATACATCAGTAAAGTTTCTGGCAATGGGTAGATATCCAAACTTTTGCCAGCAAGCATTCATATTTAAAAACTTGCTTTGTCATAACTCTCATAGGCTGTCAGATTAAAAATCACTGGAACTAAAGTCAGCTAAAGTCAGTTTTTGAAAGGGATGAAGTTGCCTCCAATGGCTGCAAGGTAGAGCATTCAGCCCAATACAGACTTCAATTATAGTGTCTGTTGAAGAATAAATATTTAATCCTAGTAAATGTGTGAGATAGGAGTTCATATAGGGTCTCTGAAGACAACTGAAAGGATTTATGACTCAATCCCTGCCCAACAAAAAAACAAACATAAAACTCCAAACAAACAAACCAACAAACAACTTAAGAACATTTTGAATTCCAGAAAATGTATTCTTTCCTTGGTTATGTAATTCAGTCTCAAGCAAGTCACATAAGAAGTTATGTTTTCCAAAGGCTTGCTTCTATCTTTGTCATTTGAATGTCCTCAGTTGTTAAAATTAAGAGATCTAAGGAATTCTGCTTGTTTCAGAATGCTGTATCTATTCACGAGTCATACAGTCTTACAGTTGATATTTGAAACTTTTGAGACCAAAGAAATAAATTGGACTACATAACAAAAAGTTGCAAAAGCTATCAATGAGTCAACAATGCAAGTGTGGTATTATTAGTAGGGCCTGTTCTGCCTCATCTGTAGGCATTTGTAACAGCTGCACTTTTGCAAAAGAAGGAAATGTTTTGACAATTAGGGTAATCAAATTGCAAAAGGAAATATGGTTCTAAGTTACCAACGTAGTCCCTAAATAAAACATGCTATTTCTAATGTAGTCCTAATGCTGTTCAGCCTTCCATCAGCAGAGATCTCTGGATAGCCATAGGCAAGCATCAAATATACAGCAGTTTATAATGGTAATTCATACAGTGATAAAGCAAAAAAATAACTGTGCACTGAAAAAAGACACAAACTGAAATTTGCCTCTAGGCAAAGCCTTGTTTTCCGTAAACAATTTAGCGTGCAGAATTTACTTCACTGACTTATGGAGCATTTAGTTACATATTTTTTTACTTCTTTTCTTGCCTTTTCTATATGATTTAGAACCAGATACTGGTCTATCTTGTGCAAATAGTCAGGAATGTGAGTGATGGACCTTAATGTATGCTGAAGTATTAATGATTTTTGCAGTGCAAAAGTCACTCATGTTCAGAAGGAAAACAAACTGATGTGAATATACTAAATATGCTGCAGGAAGGCAAGTCTGTTATATTATTTACAGTAGTTGTGCTTGGAAGAGTCCTGCTAATAGTAGCCTATAATGTAAGCTATATATCATTTAAATAAGTTTTCTTACACTAAAGGAAACTAGTTCAATGGATGTTTTTATTTCTGTTTTCTTGTTATTTGAATGAGTGAGGTTTTGGCTCTTTTGCTGTTGGTTCATAGGTTGGTTTTGATTTTTTTTTTAAATTAATTTCTGACCAAACTAGTGAGAAAGGTTTGGAGATATCAGTTGTTCTTTGAATGACTCCTAGAGTAGCTATTTGTTAATTTATAAATAAAGGCATTCAAATTTTGTCCTGGATTTCCCAGTCTGCTTTCTGTAATGCCAGTATTTGTCATAGGCTTTAAAAATACAATCCTGTCATACAGTGCTTTATGAATAACCCTCAGACATGAATAAGTAGTTTAAAAGAGAAGACTGTTCAGTCTGCTGACAATTAAATTTCAGACCATTCACTAAAATTGCAAACTGCCATATAATTGTGAGAGGGAAGTAAACGAAACTTGTCTGAAATAAGGAATTCTAGGCCAATGAGTCACAAAATCGCTACATTACAACAGATACCATGTTGTGGAAATTTTGCAATCATGGTATGAAAGCATCCATAATACAATATTCTTTCAAGTTACTTAGTTATAAAGCTTAAGGTTTTAAAGCCTTCAGAACTTGAATGAAAAGTTCTGTATTCATAGTTTACCCATTCATCTAATAGTTAACATAACAGGAAATTTAATTACTTTTATTCTAGGAATACGTTTGTCCCAATATACACCTGTCTTTAAAAAAGAATGGGACAGGTCTTTGTCAATCAGAACATTTTCCCATTCTTTGTTGCAGCGCTCACTGCCTGCAGTCTTTTGAATGAACAGTTTTTTTTACTCTCTTGAATTTTTAGTATGTTTTCTTGATCAGTATGTCAAAGTTTCAAGTGGTGGGACACACCTTTTATGCAAAGGCTAACCATATTTTTTTCTGAAGACATGCTTTATGTGCAAACAGTAAAAATATCTAATTCAACTTCTCAGTCATAGACAAGCAATGGAGGTTTTATATTATCACAGTTAAATTGAGAGGCCTGAAGAGGACCAATAAGTAAAAGGAGTCAAACCCCAGAAATGCTTCAAAATTAAAAAATACATCATCAACAAGCAAAGAATAACACTTTACAAGTGACTTCACTGACAGAATTCTTCAACTGATAAGTACACATACACCTAATTTGTTGGTAAGCTTGTTGTTATTCAACTTTCTATGAATTTTCTGTAGGTTTATGGCTGAACTTTCTATCAAAGTGATGAATTGAATCTGGGCATTTATTTTGTAAAACTGGGTCTTCCAAAGATAGAGATCAAAGAAAGGAAGGTTGCAGCTGGTGGGAAAAAAAGATGCACTGACAAATGCATTAAAGCTGCTCGCTCTGAGATGAATGAGAATGCATGATGAGTGCTCTTTGATATAGTTGTAACAATGCTAGTCAATGACTTTTAACCTCCTATCCTGTTCTGCATCACTCCTTAAACTGACATTTCTACCGTGGACAATCTCACCTCTCTGATCACACACTTCTGCTGGGACAGTTGTAGAGCTCATTATATGGAAACTTGTAAGATTACTAAGGAGACAAGATGATCATAATTTCATGTCTATTCCCTGCCCACAGCAACAATGCTCAAATTCTAGTGGCTAGTAAAGATACAGGATGGATGTGCGTAAGATATTCAGATTTGAGTGGTAAAAACTGTTGAGTTTTTGGGACTTAAGATTACTTGAACCTGAATATTTTAGGGACAAATTATACTTGGCAGAAGGTGTTATGACTGTAGTGCCCATAGATACTGAATCTTTGGCAATGAAAACGTGCCACAAAAAATTATATTTTTAAAGACTTTTGTGTTTATCAAATAACAGGAATAGGAAGGACTTCCTGATTTGGAATTGCTCTATGGATCACAGCTGGGATTTTCAGCTGAGCTTGAACAAATCCTTATTCAGTGACAAGAGTTTGAATATTAGAAATAAGAGCTTGCATTTCCAGAGAGCTGTTTTGTCAATCACATTGGAAAAGTAATTGACGAACATAAGGAGGAAAATTGTGCTAATAACAGAACTTTGGAAAAAAACCTCATGGTACAAACTTATTGCAAAAATATGCCTTGTTAGGCCATTTGTATGAACAGAGAATGATTAATAGCTTCAAAGGAACTGCAATGAAACTACTTGAAGTATTGAATCCTTCTTCTGTAAAGAATTTTCATCTTGCTTTCTGAGCAGTTTCTGGGCAGTGCTCATCTGAGATCAGCATTTCAATGCTCGTTGATGCATTATCTTCTATTTCCTCCAGTACAGTCTAATTCAGCAACATTTACTGATTATTATCTAGTTACCTTTTCAATTCTATATGAATCACTGTTTTTACCTGAACATTTACCTAGACATAAATATATTAAATTCAGTTAATGAATATGAGATGTGTTTCTACCTGCATGAGGTCCAGGCCTCTCCATTCTTCAGGAGTACTGTTTATGGTCTTATCATACTCCCAAGTAAGAATAGTCAGGTATTATAGACCAAAGAAATCAGCAGGCTTTTTTAAAATCCCCACGTATAATGAAATTTTGATAATATCAAAGTCTCCCTAGAAAATTATGATCCAGATTAATTAATGAGGATATGTTAATAATTATAGTTGGATTTTGTTTATTTTTAAAATAAGATATGAAGATAGGGTACGGAATTTCATATTTTTCTAATGACTTGAGATTTCAACATGAATCTCCATGTGGAATTCATCAAAGAGGCTTTAACAGCACTTACACATTTCCCCTTTTAGTAACTGTTTTATATTAAGCCTGAAGGAAGCTGAAGATGATTTTTCCTGTAATTTATGATATTTGTGTCTATTTGCAACAGTTGTAAAAATACTGTGTAAACAGAAACATCATAAAACACTCATTAAAAAAGTCTTCTAAAGCCAGAAAAATAACAGATTTTCCATGGCAGTATTTGGTACAAACATGAATTACCCTCCAGATATGACAGCATTCAGCTTTGTTGCTTTTAAATACTGTTTTATAATGGATTTATGACATCAAAAGAAAAAGAAAATAAAAGCTATATAAAAGGAAATTTGATGTCATGCTATTTCCTGATTATGGGGAAGAGAGACTTAAAATTAAGGGAGCTAATCTGTGACGGGGGCAAACTCCTTTGGAAGGGATGATTTCACCAGCCATGTTGCTTCTCCCAACTGAGGATTATTTTAGTTACAAGCAGACAGAGACCCTCTCAAAAAGGCAAATACTGTTCCAAAGGAATCTCTGAACAACTTTTATCAATAATTCTTTTTTCACAGGGCTAAGCATTTTGCTGTTTATTTTGTCTTCACTTTTGAAAAATTTCACTGAGTCCTAGGTTTTATTAATTTCTTCTCTTTCTTCCACTGCCATAGTCAAAAATTTCCATTTATAACACTGCAACAGGCTATTAAGAAGTGATACTCTGAGAATTAAGCTTTATCCATTTGTGCTCTTTTTTAAGAATGACCTCTTTCTATTCTAGCAGAAGAAGAGCAGAGTTCAATTCAACCAGCCCTAATAAATTGTAACTGAATTATCTGACTAGAAAAAGAGAGAGAGTAAGAGGGAAGAAGCAAGAAAGAAGAAAAAAGGAAAAAAAACCCCTGCCTAATGTACTTTAGACAATAGAAAAAGAACATGATGGAATAGGTAGAAGACAGTGAGGAATAAAGATAAACCCATTCCTAGATTTAAACAATTAAAAATAAGAGAATTTGGAAACTCCAGGAAGTGCACGAGTCACCTACTGAGCAATAATATGTTACAAATATATTATTGGATTTCTTTAATTACTCTGAATATTTGGTGTCCTATTTGCATCCAAGTGAATATTAAGATTATTTTTATTTGTTTATCTAGCCATTTTTGGAATCTTTATTTTATTGAAGAAGCTCCTTCTCTTCCTACGTGAAACTGCAGAGCCTCTGATAAAATCAAGTCCCTGGATTAACCTGATGAGGGTTTCTCAACAAAGGGATCTAGACATGGCTTTGTAGCAGTTTCAGTGTAAAGACGTTCAAAACAAAAATTACTATTTTCTTAACCAATTTGCAAATGGGTTTTATTCCTTTATTCAGCTTTGGCAGAAGTACTATGGTTATGTTGACAGAGTTCAGGTTTGTATGTTCAGAGAGATTTCTATTTTTCTAAGTAATTTTGGTCACTGCTAACCTATTCAAACCCTGTACTCATGTACAAGTTGGGCTTCCATCACAGAAATATATGGTTTTGTTCTATGTTTAAGTTGTTCTCATTGTAATATTGGTTGTCTCCTGCTATCTCATTTCTCTTGTTCTATTAGTATGAATGTCATATTTTTATTGAATGACCTTTTCTTAATCTATTCCTACATCTCTGGTGAAATTTAACACGCAGTGACTATTTTGTGTTTGAAAGATAGACTTGAAAGTTATGCTAAGGAGAATAAAATTGTTTTAATTTTTAAATTTTTTTTTCTTAAGCAACTTTACAAATAAAGGTACTTTGTACATAGAGGGCAGAATAAAATATATGAAGTAGCAGCATAGTTAATTTTTTTTCTTAAAGTGACATATTTCAATGGAGAAAAGTGCATTTTTAAAAAATATTGGAGCAAGTTGAGGAAAAATGTCAGTACCATTTTCAAAGTGACAATACCTACACCTGAGGCCATCTTTTGTTTTTGCAGGTAGTTATAACCTTTATTTTTTAATAGCAATTTGAGTCACTAAAATGACTTAAGTTGTTTGTAATCAGTGTTTTGTGGTCTTGAAAGATGTAAGATAATTCATAGTTCCAGGGTTAGAATCAGGGTTTGGAAGAACTGGAATTAGGTTCCATATTTCTAGAGGCAAAATGTTTCAAGAGTTTAGAACATTGAACCATTACAGTGACGCGAATAATAGATTTGTATGAGCTTTGCCACAGCAGAATAAGTTTCCTTCACTAATGTTATATTATTCAAATGTGGAATTTCCTTGTTTTGACTTTAAATCTTGGACATGGAAACAAAGAATACCTGGAGACCCTTCATACAGATGTGTCTGAGAATTGCTCAGAAAAAAGCCATTCCTTTCCAGCACTTCTTGTGAACAATATTGAATAAGGCTTATGACCCTCTTTCAAATTCCTGCAAAACATACTCAAGGCACAGGAATTTGCAGGCTACCAAACTGAAAAGAAATTCAATATAGACACCAAAAAATTAATTCAGCAGCCACCGTCATAACCAGACATTTTCCCTGGTTGCACATTTGTTGCTATTGCACATTGGTACCATATTTGTAAGTCTGCTAGACTGTTTTTTATATACAGTGTCAATGCATACAAGCCTGTCACACTTGGAGGTGTAAATTTATAAGACTAAATCTCAAGAGAAGTGTAACAAAAGTATTTCACGCCAGAAATGCATCTAGCTAGATTCTCTACCAGTTCTTTACTCTCCCTCATCTGAAAAAAAACATTCCAAAACCCTCAGAGTGAACAATTATAGACATGTCTTCCTAACACCTATTAAATAGCATTTGAATTATAAACAGAACTGAGTATACTTTTCTCCATTTTTTTACATTATGCAATTATGTTATTTTTCTGTGTTTTCATTATCTCATGCAATATCTAAACCTTGTTAGAATCCTTGGTTTCATTATGATAAGTAGCTTAATCATGCACTATTTAAAGAATTATTTTCTGACCTTTTGACTTCATTCAGTGCTACTTATGAACATACCTTCACAGAAAACATTTACATATACTATATTTTATTTTTTAATTATTCAAGTTATAAAGATAAACCTGGTAGCATTTAATCAAAATTAGTTTTCAAGGCTTGTACTTAAAAAATTGTAAAAATAATTATAAATTTTATTCATCTGCAGAAAGGGAGAGGAACTTTTCAGAGAGAATGAGAGACTTGGATTAGAAAAAAGAATATATATACATACAAAAAATATGCATTATATATTTTATATATACATGCAAGAAATTATTCTGGACTTACTCATCAAAACAAAACAAAACCAAGTAATTGGAAAGCACACTGGATTTGGTCCAAATTCTCATTTTCCATCTTGATTTCTTTGTTCAGACATCAGTTGTGCTGAGTGTTTACATTGTACAATATAAACTAATTTATGGCACTTACATCATTACCTAACATGCTTTTAATCATCTTGCATGCTGTGAAATGTTCTAATGTGTAACAGCCTTCCCCTGCTTTGGAATATCATTGATTCATTGCTTACACTTTAAGGAACTGAGATGGATGCTCTCATGATGCTGTCTATATATCTAATGGGACTCTAACTCACAGAACACAAACATACTGTACACAGATGCTTCACACTCTTTTTGCATTGAATTTACTTCAGGGTCATTTAATTTCTCTTAGTAAGATAATTGCTATAACAAATTGAGGGGAACGTTTTTTCCACACTGATTACAAATTCAATGAAGAACATCACAAAGACAACATGAAATTCATTGGTTGCATGGTGCAAAAAACATTGTTTCAGGGAATAGCACAGTGAAAATCCTCTCTGCTGTATTAAATGGTATAAATAATAGTTGGAAGCAAAGATATATGTCCTGTGATATTTTATTAGCTGTGAGTGTTGTTTATGCAGACTTGACTCTCCCTTAAAATCTATACAACCTTTATTGTTCCTTCTGAAAGGAACAGTTTTTGGAGAAATTACCAGAGAATCATTTAATGGTTTGGGTTGGACTTAAAAAACATCTAGTTCCAATACCCCTGTCATGGGCAAGGACACCTTCCAATGGACCACATTGCTCAGAGCCCCATCTAACCTGTTCTTGAACACCTCCAGGAATGAGGTATTGGGGCATCCACAACTTCTCTGGGACGTGTCCCCGTGCCTCACCACCCTCACCTTAAAGAATTTATTTCTAGTATCTAATCTAAAACTATCCTCTTTCAGTTTGAAGCCATTTCCCCCTTGACCTGTCAGTCCATAAAATTTCTCTTCACCTTTTCTGTTGCTCTTTTCAGGTACAAGGTCTTCCTGGAGCCTCCTATTCTCCAGGCTGAAGAACTCCAGATCTCCCTGCCTTTCTTTAAAGAAGAGGTGTCCTCTGATTATTTTTGTGGCCTTTCTCTGGACTTGCTCCAACAGGTTGCCATCCTTATGTTGGGCATCCTACATTTGGGCACAGCACTCTAGGTGGGGTCTTAGAAGAGCAGAGTAGGGGCAGAACCACATCCCTTGCCCTGCTGGCCACGCTGCTTTGGATATGATTGGCTTTAGGGGAGAAGAGTGAACTCTGGAACTGTGAAGTATGACTAGATTCACTGGCTTAGTCAGTGATATCTGTATTCTTTTTGCTTTGACTATAGTTGCATAAACATTTTGTCTTTATTTTTTTATACTTCTATACAGATTTCAGACTTCTGATTTGGAAGCACTAGATACATATGAGAGAAAAATCATTCCACAAAAATCTGTGAATAAAGATTTTTAATATTAAAGATAATTCTATTATTTATTGCAATTACAATTAAAATATTAATAGTTCAAGCAAAGACATAAGTCTTTATATATGTTAATGTATTAATCTGACCCACCTTACAACACTGATGCCAATGCAATGTTCCACTAAATTTATTCTTAATGTTATGAATTATCAAAATTTCAGGTTTAAAAAGTAAAAACTTATGATTGTATAAAAATTTTAAATAGTGGTAAATGTATTTCTGGAAAGCTGGAATTTTGAGATCCTATAATGAAAATGTAATATTTGGTCACAGGGAAGAGATTAAGCAGAGGACAACAGTAGGAAGGAAGGAAATAGTGCAGAAAGATGCAATAAACACTGCTGTCATAGCAAACATCAAGGAAAGCCAGATGATGCTTTTTGATTTAGACATAGCTGACAGTGTTTATGGATTAATAAATATCACAAGTCAATTTCTGAAAGAGTGTGGAATGCTTGTAGGACTTTTCCCTCATTTCAGCTTGTGATAAGTTGCTCTGGTTATGTTAATTTTCCTATTTTTTATCTAGAAACTGCATTCCAGTGGTAGTTCCTCCATATGCCACACAATCTATCCAAAAGTTTGGTGACTTTCATTAATAAATTAAGTAATTTTCCTTTATAGGCTTCTACCAGGCCCTTAAAAATCTCATCTGGGATTTTTAGTTATCAAAGAATGATTAATTAACTTCTCAGATAGCATAAGCCTTACACAGTTGCATTGATTGTAATTAAGTCCTTACTGAGTGAAAAAAAAAAAATATTTTCACACTAAGTAACTAGCTCGGTTTAGTAGTCTCAGTAGAGGGATAGAGCACTTCTCCTGTGAGGAAAGGCTAAGAGAATTGTGTTTGTTCAGCTTGGAAAAGGCTGACCTAATGGTGGCCTTCCAGTACATAGAGAAAGTCTACAAAAAAAGAATAAGCTGAGTTGGAAGGGACCCACAAGGATGATGGAGTCTAACTCCTGGCCCTGCACTGCACCATTCCCAAGAGTGTTGTCCAAAGGTTTCTTGAACTCCATCAGGCTGGTGCTGTGACCACTTCCCTGGGGAGGCTGTTCCAGTGCCCAGCCACCCTCTGGGTGAAAAAACTTTTTCTAATATCCAACCTAACCTTTCCTGACTCAGGTTCATGCCATTCTCTTGGATCATGTCACTGATCACCAGAGAAGAGATCAGTTTCTGCCCCTCCTCTTCTGCTTCTGAGGCTATTGAAGACCCCAATGAAGTCTCCCCTCAGGCTCCTCTTCCCCTGGCTGAACAGATAACTGACCTCAGCCACTCCTCACACGGCTTCCTCTCAAGGCCCTTCACCATCTTTGTTGCCTTCCTCTGGATGTTCTCTAATAGCTTTGCATCTTTCCTACATTGTGGTGACGAAAACTGCACACAATATTCAACGTGAGTCTGCAACATCGTAGATGGAGAGAGACATTTTGTAAGGGCATATAGTGACAGGACAAGGGTGAATGGTTTCAAACTGAAATAGAGTAGTTTTAGATTAAATATTCAAAAGAAATTATTTATGATGAGGGTGGTGTAGCAGAGGAAGAGGTTGCCCAGAGAAATTGTCAGTGTCCCATCCCTGAAAGTGTTCAAGGCAAGGCTGGATGGGACTCTGAGCAACCTGGTCTACCAGAAACTGTCCCTGCACATGGCAGTGAGGTTGGAACCAGATGATTTTCTGCATGGAAGAGATGAAGCAGAGGTTCTTTCCAGCCCAGGCTATTCTGTAATTCTGTGATATAAAGTTTTAAAAGACACAAAAGAGATCATTTTATCTGAGAACGATAATTTTTTTATGTGTTTAAGCAGTTGATACGTGTTTTTTTTACAAAGATAACTGTTGTGTTTTAGGTGTGTTAAGCTACATATCTCAGAACTTACTCTTTTTTTTTTACTCTTTCTTTAACTCTTTTTAATTTGAAGGAGTTAAACCACTCCCTGACACTAATATTTTTTTTTCCCTGAGGAGAGTATATGATCCTGCTCTTATTAATTACAAGGACTAAGAAGAGGATGGCAAATGTCAAAATAATTTCCTATCTAGGTACCATTATATTAATAAAATATTTAGTTCAAGTCTTTGAAATGTACAGTTTTTTTTTTCTTAAAAAAACCCAAAAAACAACCCAGTCTTTTTAGAAGTGGACTATTGCTAGAAAACTTAATTAAACACCTGTGGACGCCTATTAACTTAGCCAATCTGCTTGCTACCTGTAAAGAGTGAACTCAGAGCTTAATGGCCTCATAAAGAAGAAGAAAAAAAGGAAGTCATATAATATGCAATATTTTAAATAGCAATAATGATGTCACTTCAGATTCATATTTACTCTTCTAAATATTAAATGCCATTAGACCTAAGCAGTTTCCCAGTAACTGGAACCATCATTCCTAGAAATAAATTTAAAAAAATAAATACCTAGAACTGGCACCAACCCCCTCCTCAAAATACAGGTCATGCTAATGAACTTCAAATTTTGCTTTTGTACAAAAAGAAAAAAATCAGGCCTTTCTGAGGCAATTCTATGAAGCCATAGATACAACCACGCAAAAAAAAAAATTGAGGCTTAATAACTTCAAGAATAAACATAGCCTCTAGTAATTGTGTCCATTACACATTGTGGGGTAGTAAATGGAGAAAAGGAAGTGGAGAAGAAAAAAAAACCAAACCACTGGAAAGATTCCTCATAATCATTTTTACTCTCACATAACTGTAAGCGTACTCTAGTAACTCTTCTGCCATAAAACTTAATACAGGTTTTTTAAAACATGTTAAATGAAAAATACTTCCTTTATTACTTATATTTTGCTGCTGACAAATCACTGGGTACCCATGTACTATAAGCAAAGCAAAATCTTTGTAAGGAATTATTTTCAGACAGAATGCATCTTGCATGATCACTGCATTTGGGTCAAAGTCTTATTTACAATAAACATGGAAGATCTATTTTTTTTGGTTTGCCTTGACATTATAGTTTTTGTTATCATTCTAGGGCATTAGTACATAGCACATCTATTATCCCTTACATTAAATGCATACATTATTTTGGCATTCCTTTGGTCTTCTTACTGGATTTATTTACCAGATGCTTACATCCTAAATTTATACCCATTTTTATGGGTTTATACAACACACATAGACTTCAACTATGTTAAAATCCTCTTTTCTGTTTGAACTTTCAGAGAGTTTCCTTACACTTTCTTTTCATTTCATTTTCTTTGCTCTTCTAGGCACCACTCAAGGCAAAAATTACTAAAGTTCCACTTGAAAACCCCACTTATAATTTTTGTTTCTGAAGCTAAGCAGTAGTTTGGTCTGTAATAACCTCAACTAAGCCTTGGGCAATTCTGAAGTTATAGTCACATAAACTCATTAAAATTTTGGTAATTTTTGTGGCCTTACAGGAATCTGAAAGATGTTTAAATCTCTTACATTTTGTATCAGATTCATGAAGTTAAGGGAAAAAAAAATCAGAGGACTATGAAGAAACTCAAAAGAACATCCAACCTCCCTCCTGTTCAAAGATGGTTTAGGATTGCCTAAGGTAGGTACTTATCAATATGCAGTTGAAACTATAAAGGAAATTCTTCAACCTCTCTCCTTGCTTCATTTCCATTCTTTGACCTTTTACGTAAAAGGTTTTTTGCATCCTAAATTTTATCTAAAAATTAAAAATTAAAAAAATTCTTATCTACTTGAGCAGAGAGTACAGGAAATTATTCTTTTTTTTTATAACAGCCTCTAAAAATTTAAAAAATATTTTCATGTTTTTCTTCATGTTTTATTCTTGTAATGTAGCAATCTTGAGGGAGTTTCATATTTGATTTCCAAGCATTCCTAATGGCAAAATTAAAGGAATGAATTAGCAAGGATACTAATTTGCTTATTCTTCATGCACAGTGGAATTCAAAGAAGATAATCTATCCAGAAATAGAGAAAGAGCTTATTTTACAAACTCTACATGGCTTTCTGTGTGTTCACAATAAAATATTTCCGAATAGTCTCTGCCATATATGGCTGCAATATTCTGACAGAGGTCTTCACATTACTGAGAAGAGCAGAACAATTTCTCTTCTTGTTCTTTATCCTCCTAATACAATCCAAAAAGATACTTTTCCCATTACACTGCTGTTGTCTGCTTGGCTCTTCTCCATTGCAATATACATATTTTTGTCTGACTCTCCAAGTATTTTGTTTTGTATTTATTAATCTGATTCTCCTGGGTGTAGTTCTTTGCATTTCTATATATTTAAGTTCTTTTGGTTAATTTTTGTTCACTTCTCCAATTATCAGAATCAGTTTGAGTTCTAATCCCATTGCTCAATATGTTTGCAAAGGTTTTTTGCTATGATTTGAAAAACATGTAGATTAATTTTCAGTTTCACATTCCAAGTTGTTGTAATATCTCCATTAATATTAATTAATTAAATACATTAATCAAAACATAATGTATCTTAGCTTATCTGGATTTATCTCTTTAAAAAAAAGCTACATGAAATTCTAAATAAAAACTAGATAGTTCAGAATGCTACATATAAATGAAAAGAAGGAAAAAAGTCCCTTTCTTAGAAAGAAATGTCAATTTTTCTAGCATTAAGAATTTGTTTCGTAGCTTTCAGCTATATCTTGAGTATTGGAGTATATTTTTACATTTACTGTAATTTTACTTTTTCATTTTTTGTAAGTGCTGATAAATATTATTTCACAGAATTGTGATCACTGACATGCAAACACAGCACCTATACATGCACACACCACCTTGTGTATTACCTGCAACAGAAACATTGGAAAAATTACGATTTTTCAGTCATAATGATTATTTACAGAAATCTTCAATCACTGTAGAATGTTCTGCTTTATTTTCAGGTTATTCTCATATGGAAAAATTTACACAATTCATTTAGTATAAAGCTAAGAATTTTTTTGTATTTCTTTATGCACTGTACTTATCTACCTAAATCTCAAATCTTTTTCTGTTTTGCTGCACCTGAGAACAGCATGATTGTAGAAAATCAGGCTCAAAGGGACCTCTGAGGTCTTATGTAAACCAGTTTTATTTGCCCATCACAACTGATTAGTTCCTTGAAGCACCTCCCACTTGAAGGCCAATGATTTCCTTCGAGTTGCATTGCTCAGCATTTTCAGGTAAATGCCTGCCATATGGGCTGCAAATAGCTTAAATAGGGAACTGTTGCTGTCTTGTTCTGACTGCAATGGGGTAGGGAAGAGCTGAGCAGCAGTGCCCAGGCAGATCTGAGGGCATGGCAACCTCTGGCAGGAGGCAGCAACACACAGCTGGCAGTGGGCGAGACAGTAACATCTTCAGTTGACACAGCTGCCTCTGAAAAAATGATGTATGAGCAAGCCATAAATCATTCTTGTTGCAGAGGAATATTTAATAAATACCTTTCAAGGCTTTATTGCTTCCTCTCCCTAAGAATTGCACTAGTAAATTGCTGTAACAGAATTTAAGTGTGAGGAAAATCCTGTTGAAGTATTTACAAATATGCAAACAGTTTTTCACCCAAGCAAACATTTCCATCGGAGGGACTGACTTTTAAAGAAACATCCACTATTCTCTTACAACCTGTATACCCACATATATTTGTTCTTTTCTGCTTCATTTGCTATGAAACTATAAAAAATGAAACCACAAAAAAATTCCTAACCTGATACCTCTTGGTACCTTGGGATATTTTGAGATGTATCAAGGTAGCTATTGTGAATAGGACACTGTACTGTGTACCCAGTAAAAAAGACTGAAGGCCTTAAAATAACCACCAGTAAGATCATCAGTACCCTTACACCCACAAGGTAGTCTCAGAGCACTTGAACCTTTACATTATTTGTAGAAGCAATATTTTATGAAAAGTATGGCCAAAGCATTGGACTCAGAGACCATTTCTTCTGTAGATACCATTGTTCCAGAACACGTGTAAGAGGTAATAAATCTGTTGCTTCTGTATATATTCCTGCACATATTCCTTAGGTAACAAAATGAATGGAATCTGTAAAAGAGAAAACAATGGTCATGAAAGAGTGGCTGAGAAAAACCAAACACAGTCTAACAGGAATCCATGAGAACCAGGAAACCAGCTAGAAAACACAAGGTAATTTGGCATGGATACAAACCAAAAGTAAAGTCCTTTACAGAAGGGGGAATTGGATATCTGGGAAAAGGAGCTGTTTGATGATTAGACGTAGATGCATTTTAGCATCCTGGACTGTAGGATTGCATATGTGTGCTGCATACATTCTGCAATTGTTAGCTAAGTGGAGACACCTACAGTTTGTCACTATGAGTGGATAAGTGACAGTAGAACAGACATACGTATGATGGATGCTACAGAGACATTTTACCCTAAAAGAGATTTAAACACCTAGATTATGACAAAAAAATGCCTGTCTTTTTCCTTTCTTCACTGCAATGAGCTTGTTTTTTCACATTTTCCCTGCATTTCCATTTTCAGTCTGGCACTTCTATTTTCTGTGGGAAGGCTCTGTAAAATCTAAAGCAGATAGACATCATCTGCACACAATTTGAAGAAATAAAGAGAAAGGTGCTGTTCTCAATTTTGTAAATAGTATGTAAGTTGTATGACCTTCCTACTGACAGTTTCTTAAAGATGCATATTTCTTACAAGAGATTTGGTTCTGTGCTTCATCTGCACTCTTTTGGTGAACGATAACTACTATCTAACAAGCCAAATGTTTTTGCCTTTGCTATGTGCCTTTGGAGTACTGAAGAAATACAAAGTCATGGCAAATATTTCTGGAAAATATTAACAACATGCAAAGCTGTCAGATTATATACAAGGAGTGAGTAGGGCTAATACAGTAAATAGTTGGGGAAAAGTATTATTTAGTAATTCATGTGCTCTATTTGCCTCTCCACAGCCATGAATCCCAGCATCTCTTTATCTACATATAGCAAATGGTTACATAAAAATTGAAAGCATAGAGTAAAGTTTTGATTGTCTAACAAGGACAATGTTCTGGCAATTGTAATAAATGCTAACTCTGAAGAGTGGTTAGGTGCTTTAGTGGGAGTTGCTTCAGATTTTATTTTTCTCTTAAAATTTTAATTTAATGCCTTTTTTTTCTTAAAAATTTAATTTAGTGCCTTTTTATCATCCCAAAATTCAATCTGTAAATGCACTTTCCCCTGAAATTTGTTTCCACCACATAAGATGTTGAAACAAATTACTCTAAATGCTTTCAGGGGATGTCTGAGAGAATTTCTAGTGCTTTATTGGTGGGACTTTTTTGGACTGTATTTCTACAGTACCAAGGAGATCTTTGAAAGATTTAGTTTAAATGAAGCACCAGAAATTAACATGATACTGCTTTCTATTTTAAGTTTGGGGGGTTTACACAATTTTCTTTCAAGGCAAAATATGATACGTTAATTGACATGTACGGAAAAAAATCTTTATAGAGAGGGTTCTCTAAACACGAGTATGATGGAGATACTGCCAGAAAGAGTATGAGATCAAACTGAGGTAATGGATATTACATATGCAAATATCTACAGGAAAGGCCACAGCAAGATTCCTGCAGTAAGATTTATTCTACAGTTTATCACCAATAAAGCTATTATAAGAATATTGGTTTGACAGAATTTCTTTTAGGTAATTGGATCAATTATGCAAATGAGTGTCTTATTAACCATAGAACATAACTAGATTTGGGAATACAAAAATATGCAGATATAGAATTAAATCTTATCACATGGTATAAAGGGAAAGTTTGGCCAAAACATAAAGCTCCAACGTATAAAAAGGGATCCAGCTCATGGTCAGATTTCCATATGGAGTTCTGTTTAATCTGGGCAGACAGAAACCTTGGAACTAAAAACGATATATGAGCATAAAAGGGGAAAATAGGGTAATTCAAGGAACAAAATGCTGTCATTTTCATATAACTTCAAAAGACAGTATCTGAGTCAAAAGCTGTCTTAGTGAATATTTATAGGATGGCTTAGGGATATTTCCACATAGTTTCTGCAAGAAATAGAAAGAAGAACCTCAAACACATCATAAAACTATGAGATTATGGCTGATTAAAAGCATACCATTATTTACTGTATTGTACCTAATTTTCTTATGCTCCTCCATTCACTCCTGTGCCCACTGTATTTCTGTTTATTCCCATCCTCTCTTTCTTGTACTGTGGGCTGTGAGGTTCTAGCTTCCTGTCTTTCATTGTAAAAGACATTTCTGATCTACATTAAACAATTACTTGTGCTTTTCTTTCACATCCTTTCTTATGTTCCACATTTTCAGGCTGCCTCTGTTACTTCTCTCACCACATCATTAACTCCCAAGTAACTACTTTCTCTAGCACTGTTATCTAGTCTCTAGAGTTTGGAGTAGGGATTTCAGTAATGCCTTGTAAAGCCCTGATTGCACTATTATGGATGTACTGATTTCAGCTGAACTACAGGGATTTATGCCACCCCAGAGAGCGGTCATTGTGTATCTGAAATAACCTAGTTTTATTGAATTAAACCTATTTACAAAGGAAAGCATTACTCCAACCCTGGTTTGAAACCTGTACATCTTTGTAGAATCACTTGACATGAATGATTACAAAAGTATTTCAAAGTTCATGCTTGTGGATCACATTACAGCATTCAAAAGATACTTACATTAAATTTTGAGTAGTGTAGCATTTTAAAATAAACAGGAATAGAGTGAGATGCCTTTTTCAGAGAGAAAAAATAATGTCTTGTCTTCTCAACCTATGCACATCTCTTCATATCTTTAGGCAATGATCTCCCATTGCAATTTATGATCCAAATTAAAATTTGTTATAAAATGTGACTAGCTGATTCCAGTCAGGTTTTCCAGTTGTTAAACATTGTCTCTTATCAATAGATCATGATCTTGATTAAAAGATAGAATAAATCATGTCATACCTGCTCAGCAGAAAGACATCATTTCATTTATCCAGTGCATGAACAGATTCACAAACACTTAAATTGCTGATAAGACATTTATATTAAATATATTTATTATTTAAGAATTCTTTCTTGTCTTTTGTTTACTTTTTTTCTTAACATTTCCTTGATACAAGGATAAATCCTTTTTGTTCTGTTTCTGTGCTCTTTAACAGATGCAAAACCAGCTATTACAATATAAGACCATTTTTTTCAAATTAGAAAGATAAATACACAGTATCTATCAATCTCAGGCTATGACTTTTTCAGAGCACAATGGCAGCATTCATGGAAGACCATAGCATAGTGTCCCTAAAGCTTGCTCATCCCATATGTAGTTTATACAGCTGCAGATTATGGATATCTGAAGGAATATTCACATAGACTAGCGTGAGATCAAGATGAAAAGAGAAATTATTAGAGAAATAGAATAAAGAAAAGAGAAAAAGAGAGAAAAAGAGAAATTATTAGTCTCTCGATTAGAGAAAGACACAAAACCTCTGTCAGATCTCCCGTGGACAGGATCGTGGTGACACAGTTGAATCAAGTGCTCACCTCCAGTCTACCTGTAGGTGTCTAGTAACTGCTTACCAGACATGCAGAAGCTTGGGCATCTGTGCACCTAAAACAGTATCTGGTAACTATGAAAATTAGCATGGAAATCTATTTGAAAGGGACATGAGGTAGATGTAATCACCAACAGTTCTTGGACTCCCAGTCCTTTTTTATGTGATTTGCACAGGTAGACTGCTATATCTGTAGCATATGTAGGGGTTTTTTTAAGCATTCTCATGGACAAGGAGAAAAGATTAAATTAAGCAGCTTTATCTATACTGCAACAACACAATCCTCACTGACAACTATAGTACAGAATCCTCAATATTTTGCGGAGAGGGAGTGCCAGAGTCTTTTTACCACATGTAACAATAAGTCAATTTTTTAAAAAATTCCATTTAAGATATTTTGGGGAAAAATAAATTATTGAAAAGGAACAGAAAGAGTCCTGAAGAAAAATTGTGATAGAGTGGAAGGAGGTTTAGTTCTCATGGCTGTAGTTGCCAAGGAAAGAAGCAATGACAACAATAGGTTTAAGGCTTTTATGCTTTTTATAGTGATATACTGACATAGTTGATTATTTAAAAAAACCCAAATACGCAATCATCTGGATATCCACACAAGCAACATTTCCACACATTCATTTAAATATTTTGCAGCCATAATTTTTAAACCTGTGTATGTTGTCACATATCTCTCCATTGATAAGAGGATAGGTGTGTAAATTCTCTGGTTTAATAAGTAATACTTCAAAGTAGAGAATTCAGAACAGACACCTTACCTTTATTATTGCTCTCCACTTCTAAAAATACTTCTACATCCTTATAATCCAAGGAGTCAAATATATCAGAGACATGTCTGCAGAAGGATCTCTCTTTCATTTAAAAATTATCTCATCTATTTGAATAGAAATATAATTTCAAAAAATAAATTTTCAGGGTAGCAATGATCTTGGTACTTAGCATGTGTGTGGCCTGTTTCCCTGTACAGGAAATAGAATAAAATTGTTGTTGTTTCCAAAAGAGTAAAACTGTTTTTAAAATTGCCTCTTGAAAGAGAAAGATTCTCTTAAAAGAATAAAATGTCATTAGCAACAAATTAAACTTAAACTTTTTTTCAGATTATATATCTACTTTTAAAATTTTCTTTTCATGGTGTATGTTACCGATGTAATCCTACTAGATTTTTAGAAACCAAGTAAAATTTGGAGAGAAAAAAAGCATATTTTCTGATTGATTCTCATAGTCAATAAACAGACCTTTGTAAAAAGCTAGTTGACAAAAATTAAGCAATGGTTACAATGAATATTATTATAATTTTAGTAATATTTTTACCTGAGGCAGCCACAGACAGTAAACAATAAATTGCGAGCATGCAAATGAAAAACCACAAGTAATTTCTGCCTGTTGTGGCATATGCGCATGGAGAGCTTACATGCAAGAGGGGAGAGAGTGAAAGTACACTTTTTTTCTGTAAAAGATCTTCAGACCTTACTGCAGTAACTAATGTCACCCTCAGCTTAATCTAGTCTTCTGTGACTATAAGACCTGATATTATCTCTCTTTGTATAGAATTTATATCCTTACTTTACTGTCTGATATTACAGCCAGTAATAAAGATGCTCCTTTAATAAGCAGAGTAAAAGGTCATGAGTTCATTCCTCTTGAGCGTCGTGATGCCTGTAAAGAAGTTCTAACACGCCTAACAAAATTGCCTAGCTTTTCTTGTTCCCACAGATTTTTTGCTTTGGTGTTAATCTGCAGGAAAGATGGGGATGAGAGAAGAGAGATAGAAATGTGCCCTGAATTGTGCCTAAAATGTTTGACAGTGAGATTCAAAATAGCATAATTAGACCGAGAAAAAAATAAAAGAAGTCATTGTAACCACTATTTGGGTGATTGATAGAAAGCCAGTTGGGAATTAGCAAATGCAAGTTTATATAATTTTGCATTAAATAAAATTTCCATTGCTTGGAGTGTGGGAGACATCGTGCAAACTCCTCACTTGCCAAAATGGCACCAAACAGCATTTATTTTTCAGTTTTACCAGGTTATTGCAGGCATTTCCTTACAAATTACACTTTGTGCAAATCCATGTGCACAGATATGTGTGAGGAATGACAGAAAAAATGTCTGAATCATAAATAAATGAATTCATAATAGTTCAAAATAAGGATCCCTAATTTTTGCAGGCTGCTCTATCTACTCGAGTTCTACCTCTGAGTTGAGAGGGGGAGAAGATGAGGGCCAAGTAGCAGAGAATACTGTAAAATGTTGTTTTAGAGGTGTCACAGGAGATTATAGAAGGCATCTGGAACCAATATTGACCATATGTATAAAAATGAAGTTTGATTCACTATTAATTTAGTTTAGTCTGGCATGGTTATGACTTAGAAATGCCCAGACTTCTGCTGATTTCCAGATCCCAAGGTCTTCAGCTGTTTCAACAACTGAGTTTCTTATTTCTAAGAAAGATCTGAAAAGGGACAAAAGTGTTACCAGAAATTAATTTAGAAAGCAAGGGAATCCCAGTGACACAGATTGTCCCACTGGATGCAGCAAAATGAACCTGTTAGAGAAGTACACAGTGCACTGGCTCAGACATGTATGAGAAAGGGTGGTAGACGCTGGTGCAGGAAGCACATGAGACCACAGAAAGGGGGAAGCAGTAGGAGATGTGAGAGAAGACACAGGAAGATACAAAAACAGGGTATGTGAGGAGAAATGTGAAAAGGCCTGCCTGCAGAAATGAAATGGGAGAAGACTGTGTAAGGAGACATTGATGGAGACATGCTGGAAATGCACTCTTGGAAGGAGTTGAGGTTTGGCAGAGGAGGCACTATCCATGGGAACCCATGCTGGATCACAGATGGCCCTGGTGGACTGGGTCCAGGGATGATCCCACAGCAGGGAAGAAACAGACCTACAGAGAATGCAGCCTGTGGAGGGACTGGGGTAGTGACAACCCCAGAGGGACAGGGGCCCATGAAATGACCCTCGCCAAAGCAGGGTAACCCTGCAGTGTACAGCAGCCCATGAATGCTTCACACTGGAGCACAGGAAATAATTAAGAAGTGACAAACAGTGGAGGAAAAGAGTAAGATGCAAAGGGCAGCAGAAAGAAATGGCCGTGCACTGACCTCAACCTCTTGCATTGCCCATTGCCTCTCCAAAAATGTGTGGGAAGGATTGCATGTATTGTGCTACAAAAGCAAGGGAAATTGAAACTAGAAAAGGAGGAAGGAAGGTGGTGGACTGGAGAAAACCTAAGAAACAAGCAGAAAAAGTAGGGTTTTTCCTAGGGTTGTTTTCTTTCCTTTTTCAATACCTGAGACCATAACTAAAAATTTATGTTAGTTGGAAATAAATGAAATGAAGTGATAATCCTGGTATCAAGACTGTTTTGCCCATGGCAACTTAAACAATTTTTTATAATATTATTTGAACAAAAATAACATTTCTGTAAGCATTGGTTGAACTTCATGTTGTACCCAAGCTGATTTATTTATGCTTGGCCACATGTAAAGTCCATATCTTTTTCTTAGGTACCAGTTCACCCCTCTCATAATGTCATTTTCAATGCTCAGTTTATTTCCACATGTCCTACCAATAATTTAATGTTCCTTTGTGTATCTTGCTCATATGGCATAAGTGAATGCATAGGGGATATACAGATGCCCTTCAGTATGATGTGCTTCTTATCCAATATATGAAGAGAAGGTCAATGTTTGAGAGAGAAAAATACTATGCGGGCAGTAAAATCAATGAACTCTTTATTTAGTTTAACTTGAAGGATGACCACCAGCTGTTACTGCATTGAATCAAAAACCAAAACAGAAACACAAAGAAATGCAACAGAGTTTCCATGGGAACTGCTATGAAATACATGATGATGGCACTTTCTGTAAGTACAAAATATGCAGAATTGACTTAAAAAACCAAAACCAAACAAAAAACCCCCAGACAGTATTTCCTAGTCAGGAACTAATTTTTTCTCTTAGATGTCACCTGAAAACCAAATCAGTTTTACACAGCAGGTAATTTCCAGAATTTACAATATTAAATAGTTGTCTATAGAGTGTTGTGTATGAGTAAATATGAAAGAGAGGCAACACAAAAAAAAAATTAGGTTGAAAATCTATATGAATCTTTATGCTAAATCTTATGCAGCACTGATGTAATCGTCTCCCTAATAAATATTGTAAATCTAACTAGTTTGGAGCAAAAGTTATTTAAAAGACAACCTGCTACTTGCTGACCTACTACATGCAGTTAAATACCATCCTGAAAGCTTGGGTTTAATGGTTTAATTTATTTTAAAATTAATTCATTTCCCTGGCAACTGTAGGGAAGAAGGCATATTACCTTTCTAGCATACTATCCCCTCTTTGATAACTGGAACTTGAATTAGAGCAGTTCTCTCTCCTCGTACACAGTTGGAGGTGAAAATCCCTGAAACATGAAGAGCTCTTAGCTCAGAATTTTTTTCCTCTTTGGTGGTCATTTTGCAGCACTATATGTTAATCCATATAAAAGAATAATACAGTTTATCTAGACATAGAATGGCTTTGTTATCATACCAATTAAGCAACAAATGGTAGAGAAGATACACCTATCACTGCTTTCTAGTTTATAGGAAATAATTGATAGATACTGATACTTAGCATACTTTTTCACATCTCTTATCAATTTATAAATGAATATCCTTTTTCTGTTGTAAAAGTATAGCAGAAATTTCTTCTGTTCTTTTAAAAAGAAGTTGTTTCAAGTTCTATCTTCAAGTATCTCTGATGTTTCTATTTGTTTAAAGTAGCAGTTGATTTTTTTTAACTGGAAGATCCTTATTCTGTGATGAGGGAAGTGGGCTCAGCTTGTGAAGCACTTTGAGGTGAAAAGAATTATTTTAGAAACAGATGAAAATGACAACTGAATTTAGCTTCCCAACACTTTTAATTATAAAAGGTTAATGGGATTTTTTGAGAAGTGGTACCATCTTTGTTACTTACACTACATCTCAAGGATTTTCCAAGAAAAGTCATCATGTTAGAGAATTTCCTTTTATTGCAAACTGTGCTTTTTTTTTTTTAAGAAAATACTTATATAGGCCACAGTTCTCAGATGCTTAATTCTTAAAAAAAATTGGGAACATATAAATCAAGTCAATAATGGAAATATTTAAACTTAAAAGCCTCATAATGACAAAAGAAACATGGGCAGATATTTACCCAGAGATATATGAGAAGTCTGAGGGTTCCCAGGAGAAATGTGAAGTTGGAGAACTTTTGGTAAATTTTTTGTAAGATCTGGAAAAACACCACCTCTATCCTTTGATTAAACATACAGAAAGATTCTTCGAAGAAAGGAAACTGTATGAAAAAATACCTTTCATCAACACAGTATATGGAATTGATACATATGAAATAGTCTTCCATTGACTCGGTTATGGCCACTCACTCTTCAACTTCTGCTGGTGAAATGCTCAAGTATTGAAAGTGCTTAACTTTAAACTTAACTTTAATTCAGAGCTGAAAGGTTATTAAAGAAGTAGAAACCAGAGTTTATTTTTATTACTTTGTGCACAGAATTGTTAGGAAACTGTGAAAGAAATACTTTCTGAAAGATACTTTAGAGGTGTATGGTTAACCACAAAACATTAGGACATAGCAGTTTAACAGAAACTTGGAACTTTTCTTCAGCTTCTGTTGTGTCTACATCACATTGCAATTACAGACTGCATAAACAAAAAAAACTACCCAACTCCCAACAAAACAACAAACTCAAACACGTTGGGAAAGTATTCATTCATTATGAGGAATGAACCCCAAAAAGATTTTAGAATTCCAGAAAAGAAGTCAATATACATGAGAGAATTACCTAAAATCTTAGAGATCTCCTGTAGCCTCTTCCTTAATATTTTCTATGACATATCAACAGTTCTTAAGGCAAGAGGCAAACCTTTCAAAAAAGCCCCATTCAGGGAACTGTTCAGGATATGTACTTGCAGAAATTGCAGATATTTTTCTCACTTTGTATCTCTGTTTGCATGTGATTATTTTAGCAAAAAATTACCACTATTCTGTAAAGAAATATTTGGAAGTAAGATAGAGAATCAAATGGTATCTGTGACTGTCCCACATTTTCCTTATTGGAAAGAGCCTAGTTTAGAGACTTGGAATGAGATTCAGGGCAAACATGTTTTCTTGTTCTGTCACTGAACTGACTAGTCAGTCTTAGTCAAATTGATTCTGGTCTCAGTGTGCTATTTCAGGGTTAAATGCAGAGAAGACAGTGACCTCATTAATGTGGTTTGACCCACTAATGAAAACCTGTAGCTATTATTCAGTGTTGTTTTCATAAGGAAGGTTTAAGGAAAGCAGGACACCTGCCCCTCTAGAATAGCACGTTTTGCTTGTATCCTGAAGTGCCCGCTCTGAAAGAGATTATAAGTAAAAGAATCCGCATTTCATTAAAAGCGGTTTTCAGAAGAAAGGAGCAAAGTTATACTCCTGTTCATTTTTAATGAAGTACATGAACTTTATTGCATACTTTACTGTGCATTAAGAGAGTGTAGCATTTTGGGAAATTATTGTCAGTGGTTAAGCTATATTTATGTGCACCATGTATTTTTTTTTTTTTTAAATACTGCTTAAAGACATTATTTCTTATTCAGGAACATAAATAAGCATGAAAGGTTACTGAAACATAATTAAAGATGACTAAAGATCAAATATAAGTACAAATTTATTCTTCAAGAAGATTGAAGTAAGATTTTGGCATGGCTTTAGAAGTGGAAAGCCTAAGCCTTTGATAGACTCTTTTCCAGGATAGCATGGGTAAGCCCATGGAAAAGTTTATCAGCTACCACTGATCACAGACAGAGGTTATATTATCTCAGTCAGAATAGATATCTCACTTTAAGATAACAAAAATGAAATAAAGTGAAACCCACTTCATTTTCTAAAGCCTAAAAGAAACTTAGAATTTCCTCTACTGGTGCTCAAAGTGCAACTTGCTTGCAAGAGAAAACAAGGAATGAGAAACTGTTTACACTTGCTTGAGAGGAGTTTTACTGAAAGTCTGCAAAACTTCATCTGCATTACAAAATCCTGACTAGTTCATTGACTGAAAGGCTAGGTTTGCCTGAATAGAAGAAAGATTGTAGAGTTGAAGCCTGAGTTGAAGAGCCTGTTATCTAAAGTCTTTTATCAGATTAAGCTGTATTCTTACCTTTATGGAATGTTCTTTTATTGTACCATACTTGGAGAATTAACATCACATTTAAAGGCAGCAAATGATTTTTCTTCAATAAAAAACAAATATATTTTTGCTACATTAAAATTTTGCTAGCTTGGCTTTTAAACAGTACTGAATAGAAGTAGAAACCATCATTATACTATTGTTCATATAGAATCTAAAAGGTTCACTCAAGACTGTGAGAACAACACTGAGAAAACCTTGTAGGGTGGTGGATATGGCCATGATGTTCATTCAGACGCTTCACATGGCTGCCATTTCATTACATCACTCAGAGATGTATTATCTGAGGCAGTATTAAAATTGCCTACTCTCCTCTGATCCACTATACATAATTTCTACATAAAAGAAAGACAAAAAGAATAGAAGTAAATATCTTTATGCAGAAATCACAAAGTGACTAAAAAGTACTGAAAATACAGGTTCAGAGGCATTGAAATCTTATAATCTGTGAGTAACAAAAGCTGGTATGTAATATTCCTGATTGGTAAATGGCTCTGATTTATCAGTGCTATGCAGTCATACAAAGGAATTAGTCTCCTCAGTCTGTGCTACCCATCCTCAGCTTTGATATCTCTGGGAACATCTCCACTGATATGGTGCTGATATTACCCTCTATTAACTAAATCTTTTTTCTCTTGCTACTTAAACAAAAAGAAAAAAAAAAAAAAAAAAGAAATGAAGGAAAATCTCTTTTCTTCCCCTGGTTTACTGTAGAAAAAATCTTCCTTTTTTAAAAGAAGATAATGTAAATGTACTTTTAAAAATATGACCTCTAGCAAATTAACAGAGGAAAATTACAGTAAAAATATGTGGAAAAATAATGGTGATCTTTGAAAGTTTTTGTCTGATAATCTACTAACAAACCCATTGCAGGGGATCTCAGTCTGGTCAAATACTATTTCTGGAATAATATTTGGCAGACACAGTGAGGACATACATAAAAATTAACTGTTTTGTCCCTGTTGTATTTAATACAGTTATTTAGTAAAGTAAAAATTATGATGCATAGCATGGCAAGATTGTTAAATCAATTTTATAAACTGTCTGGAGAATAATAATTAATAATGCATGTCACTTTAAGATGAGTAAACTGAAGTACCTATGTATTTCTTACACAACATACTACAGCAGACCTACTCATGTTGTTAGAGCTCTTGGTACTAATTTAATCACCAAGTTGTTCTCCCCCATTTATCTATGAAATTCCCAGAATGACATTACAGAGGGAGCACTGTAACCTTTTATGGACTCAAAAATTGCTAACAGTATTTTATACATTCATGTACTGCTTCAATATAAGTGGGGATTTCCTGTTTTAGAACATCTATTCTTCACTTTTGATATCTATAGATATTTATCTCAGTGACTCTGCAGTATATATTTTGTCTGCAGACCCAGAATCAGCAATTTCATTAAGACAGTTGACATCAAAATTATGTTTACATGGCCTTGAAAAGGGTGTTTTTCTTTGCTTTGTATTTTGTTGGTTTTTGTTTGTTTTTGGTCTCTTTTTTTTTTTGGTGTAGGTGGTTTGTTTGTCTGTTTTTTTTTTTCTTTGGTTTTGTGTCTGTGTGGATTGTGGGGTTCTGGTTGGTTGGTTGTTTGGTTGGGGGCTTGTTTGTGGGTTTTTTGCCATTAAAAGTTCAGGTCTGGGAAGAAGGTCTGGAATACAGCTATTTAGAAAAATGTTTTGGTGTTGGACCCTGACAATTTTTTATCTAAAAAAGTATTAAATTAGCTTTATTTTTTTCTCAATATTTTAAAAATACATCTAGTCTGAGTATATTGTTACAAGCATATTAAGGTCAGTTTTTGACATTTTATTTCAACTGAGGAGCTCCATTTTGCTTTGCAACCAACATGGGATTTGAACAAGTGCACTTGGTTAAGTTGAATTCACACATGTAGTCATTATTCCCATGACTTTAGTGATTTTAAGAATTTTACGATTGATGCAACTTGTTCAGATTTTATTTAGAGTTCTCTTTTAAAATATACTTTAGTCTAATTGCAAACGGTTTACCCCCTGGTCATCCCACCCCAAAGAAACTTGATAAACAAATTAGTTTCTCTGACAAGTTTCAGAACTGTATGTTTATATCTATACAAAAGCCAAAATGAAATATTTTATAAAAAAAGAACAGGCAGATTAAGTTAGACATGGAAAATAATTCAGTTGTGTGACAGTTTGCCTTAAACCTCAAAAATATATTTTTACCTATTCATATTTAAATAAATTCACATTTAAAAGCACATAAGTCTCCTAAATTATTTGATATTTGAAATATTCAGAATGTAATAGCTTTTTATTGGATATGTTGATGAGATTTCAGGTCCAAATGCTTTTCATTACTTGGAGCCTAAATAAAATACTAAATCACAGGATACAAGTAAAATTAAAGATCCAGGCAAAAATAGGCAAAAGCAAGAGCTCCGAGAGTTAAAGTTAAAATTCCAGCTTTTTCCACTTTAGTTTGACTGAAACAAGTCTCACTTGGTGGGAATTCTTTTGAAGTCTCTCAGCATTGCATTTAAAATGCTCACAATATACTTTCCTTCGAGATGTAAAATCTTTCTTAGAGTCTTAAAATCTCACTCATGTAAATAATTAGAGTTGGAGATCCCTGAGGGCGTCTGAAGTGTTGCAGTACCTTTGTCTGGGAAAAACTCTGGAAGGGATAAAAATGACTTAAACGTAAACAGTGTTTTCCAAGCAGAAAGATCTCCAAGTGACAGAACAGCATAGCGAGGCTGCACAGCCTTTCAGAATAGAAACTAAAGAAGGAATTTGCTTAGTTCAGTAGAAAGCTTCTGAACTCACCCCTCTTTTAGGTTCAATCTAGATTCTAATATGTGTGCCTGTGGGCATTTCTGTACTCCAAAATGTAAAATAGACACCATTCAAATAGCTTTGAAGGAACTGTAGCTCTTGCTAGTGAAGCATCAGTTAAAATTACAATAGATGTATGTGGGTGATTTAGGCAGCACTAATTAGTACCATGCTGAGAGTGCTCTATAACTGTTAATTCAGGCATTAGCTAATTTGGCTTTGAGAAGCTTTTTACCATGCTGCTTGGCTTATTCTGGAATGGCTAATATGTTTCCAAATGAGTTTAATACTAAAAAAAAACCCTTGATATTTGAAACTGATATAACTCCACTGGGAGTAGCTACTCCAGCATCTTATTCTAGACTGTTTTGTGAAAGGATTTATAATTTGCTGAAGGCAGGTAGAAGACAATATATCACTGTGCCAATAACTCAAGCACATAGAAAGTACAAAGTCAGATCTAATGTAGTAAGTTTCTTTGAAAGAAATATCTGGGAAAAAAAATAGTAGGTAATAGAAAAAAGATTAATCTTACATAGCGTTAACCAGAAAAAGTTAAACATCTTGTCTAAGTCACTTTGCTTATTTGCTTTCCTCTGTAGTCACTGGAAAGACATAAACACCTAAGTAATGACCTAAGTTGTTATCTGCCAATATCTCTGTTATTAGGGAGTTTAGGAAACTGCTTTAAGGAAAATGCGTGAGTAATGTTAGTGTGAAACGAGCTCCAGCTGTTACATGTTTTGGCTGATATTGTAATGATAACTGGCTGGTTTATCTAGAACTTTGTAATGCTAAAAGTACTAAAAAAGGGGGTTTTGTTTCTCATTGACTGAACTAATTGGCTTGTGACTGGTTTAAGTTTTAAATGGAACTTTGAATAATTTATGGCACTTTCAGTAATTTAATGTTCTTTAAACTGATTTTTTTCCAGTAGAAGAGCTGATTTGGTGTAGTTATGAAACAGACCCAGTGACATATCTTCTATTCCTAAAATAAAAAGCAACATTGACTGAAGATGATCTTCAAGAGTTCTGGTCATTTGGATTTATACCTGTTATTGAAGTTCTTTAATGCATTTTAATGTGTAATGTTTTAACTACAACCGTTAATTATGGTAGGTTAGCATAAATGGCAGATACTTTATTGGACAATCATTATCTAAAGGTCTTTTTTTAGTGTACTATAACACATCTGAAAAAAAGACCAGAGCATCAGAGCACTCATTTGAAATTATTTTTCTTTTGCTTAGTTTGCTACATGAAATGGGTCTGGAGCATGAATTTCCTGGGCAGCCACTCTGCTAAGGCATACGATACAGACATAGTAATTTGACTAGGGAGATTAATTTAAGCCAAAATTTTGCCCAATTTAGCAAAGAATCTGAAAAAAATAGTCTATTATTCACAATGAATGTTGCAGTAAATTGATAGAGCAATGAAAAATTTGGTCAGATGAAAATTATTTGTTCATTGGAAACAGACGTATCTTCAGACTTAGCATATGATTTAGGTTTTTCCATATATGATTGTTTCTAATAAACACTATCAAATTGGTAATAGTGCAACTAGAAAATATAAATAGTTCCATGGTTGAGAACTTGGGTCTCTTGCAGAGATTTATGAAGAAACTTAAGACTGTACTGACAATACAGTTTTGATGACAAGCAACATTTCATTAACACTTACTTATCTTCCAATTGTCCAGTCATTAAAATAATAACTGTTTTACAGGAACAGTTTCAGGCAGGAAGAAGCACCATACAATACAGAAAGTTTATAAAAGGGTTTATTTTTAGATTTCAGAATCTACAAATTTTTTTTTAAGAGTCATTCTGAAGTTCAGTTAAAAAAAAATAAAATAGAGGCATATATATAAAAGCATTCCAATAAAATTGAAATTATACTAATGTATTACTGAAATTTTTTTTATTTTACTTTTACTGGCTTAGTTTTCTTGACTGTCATGCAATCCACTAGCTGCATATATAAAGTGGACTTGATTCTGTGACTAAAGTTTTGTACA
The DNA here is from genome assembly GCA_013399945.1 of Ploceus nigricollis. NCBI lineage: Eukaryota > Metazoa > Chordata > Aves > Passeriformes > Ploceidae > Ploceus > Ploceus nigricollis. Next base: position 204,663 of record VXBC01001701.1, on the reverse strand, counting down.
AGTCCACATAGGAAGAACATAACAATACCTACAAAACTGACAACTGAGAAGACACACCAAATTATGGTAGTTTGAGGTACTAATATACAGAGACAGGAGAGTTAACGTCAACATTTTTCAAAACTCACAAAAAAAAACCTTGAAGAAAAGAAAAAATGTAGGGGAAAAGATAATTACATAGCCATACTGCTTGTAGGTTTGGGAATGGAGGTGTAACATATTAAGCAAAGAGGGTTCTGGGTTATTTCAAACTTGGCATTTTAAAAAAGTATCAATTTCACTGGACTTTGTTATTTTGCACATTAGAAACATAGCTGAGAATCATAAACATTTGGAAACCACCAGAACAGCTTGCAGATAACTAATAGCAGCATCCAGGACTTTTAGTAGCTATTTGGCTCAAAGAGAAGAATTCACAGTAAGTCTTTCAAGCCCTATGCAATTAATTATTAATTTCAGCCTGTTTTTTACTGTCCATTTTTACATGAGCTTTGCGACAAGTATCTGCATGTTACTAGAACAGGCTTAATTGTAATTACCACTGGCTGCTCCTTTGTGTGAATAGGCACAAGCTATTTAAGCAACGCTTTCTGAGAGAATCCAAATTTACAGAGAGAAGTTTAGATATCTAAAAGCTTTGCAATATTGCTGATAAATGGAGCTCTCTACTGATACTTAAATCCAAATTTTCCAAAAAAAGAACACAGTTTTTATTTTTTGAAATTCTAGTTCAACACTATAGGGAGTTCATGGTTGCAAGAGCCTCACTACCGTCAAAAACCACCAATATCTTTATTTTGAACAATAAAAGGCATTGAAGATGTGTTTATGCCATTTGGCACACATTGGATTGAAACAGTAAGTAAGCCCTACAAAAAAATCTCTGCTGAAAATTATTTCTAGGAACATGGAGGGAGAATGAAGGTCCACCTACCCCATCACCTTGCCTCTACTACTTGGTTCTTATTAATAAACCACACAATGAAGAAGGAACAAAACCACCATTATTGCATCCAATCATTTAAAGAGTATTCAAACAGTGGGATATTGCTTGTTTCCACGTGACCCAGAAAAGGTGAACTCTTACTCTGAAGCACAATGGATAACACCAGGCAGTTTTAGCAGATGTTTACATTCATTACATGTTTTGAGGTGTTTGGGTCTGAGCCAAACATGTGTGTAACACTTTCTGTTACTTCACACAAGTAACTTCCCCTAGTCAGTGTGCTATTTTAGACATTACATTTCTCAGTGATGCATCAAGAAAACTTGGAATTCTAGAGCTGCTAGGGTTTCCCATCCAGGCTCATTAAGAATTTCCTCCCTGAAGCCACCAAGGACTTCCTTCACTCTTTATGAAGAAAATTCTAGTTTTATAGCATAAACTAGAAGACATTAAATCATCTTCCTTGTTCTTCATTCCTTCTAGAATAGACTACATTCTATGATATAGAGAAAGGCAAATCACAAAATCAAAACATATCTTATTTTCTTGACAACTTGAACTGAATAAAATTTATTCCTTAATGTCTTTCTGATACTCTCATTTACAGCTGAATAGAAAACATTTCTAAATAACAACAGAACTGTAGTTCTGCTGGTATCATTAACATGGTTTTTTTGGGGTTTAGCTGTGGAAAACTAATACTTCAAAAGACAATTTTCCTCTTCATATTTTCCCCACTTTAAATTTGAAGGTGGGAGGGTGTTGGTAGACGGGAAGGAAAATCCTTATTTTACCTGGCAGTTTGTTTGAGAGACCCTGAAGCATACGTTTTGAGATAGAAATATGATATAAAAAATATTGGTACAAAAACATAACTCAACTCTTCCTTCATTACACCCTCAGAATTAAGAAAAGTCAATCACCCATTACAATCTGACTATAGTATCTGCAGTATCACTTCTGCACTGAGAAATAATCAATTTGATAAATTTTTGGGGAACAATCTTTAAAACTTTTAGTTCCTTGTCCTAACTCCCTTACTTAGAAAACTATTATGGACTTGAGTGTTACAGCTTGAAATATTTTCCCAGTTTTTCCCTTAATATTATTCCTGAGCCATTTACATCTACTTTGTCATACATCAGTATTACCCAAAAATATCAAGGAAGAAATTAAAATTGAGTACTGGACATCCTCATACCTTTTTGCTTTTTCTTGGGAAGGAGGGCAGGGGTACATGGGGAGAAGATAGCAAAGGTTTATTATTTATTCAGAAAGGTTTATTTTTTACCAGTCTCAAGCATTTAACCCTGAAATAGGTTTAAACTCAGAATCTTGTCATGAGCAAAGAGAGAACATCTTTAACATTTTAACCTTTTTGTGCAAATTGGAGCCATGGGAGCTTGTTATGGAAGTGTACTGTAATGCCGGTAAACAGTCAAACATTAATGGGAAAACAATCTAAAAAAGACAAAGTAAGTAAATCGTAAAAAAAAAATACAGAAAAACAAAGTAAATTCAAATACACAAAAAGGTTAATAGAGGCAAACCCTGCAAGCTGTGGGAACTACTTCCTTGTCCTTACACAAGTGAACTCAGCTGTGATAACACCCCTGCTGGGGAAGTACACTCACACTAACCTGAAGATGGTCATGTCTGCTGATGGGCCATCACAGGCCATAATGGACTCAACTGCACTGATTTATTAGGCAGCTGTAATGACTTAGAAGGTGCCAATTAATTTCTAATTGAATTTCAACCAATTGGTTTTTTTGTGGGTTTTTTTTTCTGACACTGTGCATTGATTTATAGCTAGTATTGTATCTTCACCTCTGAAGAAAGTTGCATACACACAGGCACAACTGTGATGACAAAGGCAGTATGATGTTCACAATGACTTGATAGATGTTAAATAATGCATAAGGAAGGACTACATACCCTGAGATTAGCTCAGCTGGTTACATTATGGTGCTAACAACACCAAAGCTGTGGGTTAGATCCTCGTAAGGGCCATTCAATTTGAGTGGTACTCATTCTTCTGTTTCATGGAAGTTTGTCTCTGGGCTCACTCCTTTCTCTTGCTCTTAAGCAGGTGAATTTTTAGAGAGTATCTTAATGCCTTTGTGCATTTATGTACTTTTTTTAGTGCTACAAAGGATTCTCTCTTGAAAGTAAAACATGTTCTATTTCAAGATAACAAGTATTTTGCCGCTTAGAGGTAGCCATTAATAGGCTTAGCACTGAGTAAATGCAATTCATGTAAAGACTTACCCTATTTTGCTGCCATGGACCTAGACTGAGAAGTCCAGGATGGAAGATCCTTAAAGATTTGTCATCCTTCATAACATCTACCCACTAACTTACTTGGATAGATGTTCTGCCTCTGTTTTCAGCGAATCATTTCTAACCTTTCTAAAAATGACATATATAAAGAAAACGGTGCCATCTAAATAAAATAAATATGTGGTCATTACTTAGATGTTCACAGTCAAAGGCAAAGGTACTCTACAAGCTGTCTGCAGATATTCTGAGCCAGTCCAGTTTTCAAAAGAGGAATGTCCTTGAGAAAAGCAGAAGTCAATTAAAAAACAAACAATATTATTACTACAGCCAAAGTGTCTTAGGTGTAGGACTCTCTGTTGCAACACTAAGGATCTAAAAATATAAGTGAAGAAATAATTTAATAAAAGTTATGTACGAATATCAGATGTCTGAGAAAAACTTTTCAGTTGAGCTCTGGCTGTGCAACTTGTCAATACTTTCCAGTTTTTCCTTTTTTGTATTCTTGGTACAGGTCTTTTCTGTGTATTCAACAGCCACTTACTGTGAATCAGTGTTTTGTCTTAATTCTTGAAATAGAAGGAGAGCTCTGCAGCCTTTCAAAATTAAGCTGACCATAGTTAATTCACTTGGATACTACTGTTCTCTGACTCTTTTTCAGAGAATGAATCAGAAAGATAAAGTCATCAATAATTTAGCAGTATCAGATTAACAGAGAAAAATCTAGATTAATAAAAAAGAGAAAAGCTATAGACAAAATCACTTAAAGCGGAAGAAAGCATCACAAAAGAATAAGGAATTTTGTATGCTACAATTGAAGTCTATAAAAACACATCCTGAGGAACAGAACAAAGATATTTTGACCAGTCCTGGTTGGAATCTTGAATATTTTATCAAAGATCATAAGAATCTACCACATTAGAGCAAAGACCCAATCAGCTCATGATCTAGCCTGTCGGAATGGCTGAGCCTAATATCAAGAAAATTAGGGGGCTTGGCAATTACCGAAGACAAGTGCAGATTTTGCGCCTGGGGTGGGGTTATCCTGAAAGTATTTACAGACTGAGGAATGTTGAATATGAGTCAGCAGTGTGCCCTGGCAGCACGGGCCAACCAACCATGGCCTGGGGTCACTGTTAGCTGGGTGAAGGAGGGGATTGTCCTGCTCTACTCCACACTCATGCAGCCTCACCTTGAGTACTGTGTGTAGTTTTTAGCACCACAATATAAAAAAAAAAAAATCAATCTTTTGGGGAGTGTCCAAAAGAGGGCCACAAAGATGGTGAAGGGCATTGAGAGGAAGCTGTATAAGGAGTGGCTTGGTCTGTTCAGCCTGGAGGAGACTGAGGGGAAACCTCATTGCAGTTACAATGAGGGGAAGAGAAAGGGCAGGCACTGATCTCTTCTGTCTGGTGACCAGTGACAGGGCCCAAGGGAATGGCCTGAAATTGTGTTAGGGCAAGTTTAGGTTGCACAAGGTTCTTTACCACATTTCTGGAAATATGAGGGCCTATCTGCTTGAAAGAGCAATGTTTCAAGAAATCTGCTTAAATTACTCCTAGTCCTTTCCTAAGCCCTGTGATAATTATTTGAAGCATGAATATTTCAATTTATCTTTCTTACTTTTCCTCATGTTGAACAACAAAAGGGAGAAAGTTTGGGATTTTCCTCGACTTAGAGTAAAGAGGTTCGTCTCTTGCTGGATATGGCCTAAGTGAGGATGAAAGTACACTCCTACTGTAGGGTATATAATGAATGTTGTATCATCATACATCTTATCCGTGAGGGGAGAAAGAAAGGGATGAGCTGTACCAGGCACAGAAAACCACGGGCGGCAGGTAGTAAAGCTTGTTGGTATCCTGGAATCATGAGGGGTATCAGAGTAGTTTTCCATGTTAAGGATTTTTAGTTGTGAAATGGACACTTCTTTGGTTACTGTGTGTAAGATTCCAAATGAAAACTCTCACCAGTAACACTCGTGTTCTCCTGTAGGTGGCTAATCTTACTAATCTGTAATTAGTTATAGTGATACATCAGCAAGAAAAATGTATTAATAAAGAAGATTTCTGCTTCAAAATGTCTGTCAAAAATATCTTGAAGGAAACATCTCTATCAACCTTAGTTGGAATTGCAATCAGGCTGTTTTGCAAAAAGAGCATTTGACAAAGTTAGCAAAAATTAAAATATCTTGAAAGCATCTCTAAAATACAGCTAATTGGCCCTTCAGTTGGAACTATACTGAGAGGCCATTTGTGTTTTATTTGCAAAAAATCAAACCTCAAGGATATTTTGTAAGATTGTGTTCCCACCTCTATGGGAAGCATTATTATATTTAGAGGCACACAAGAAATGTTCTGATTGCACTTTTGCATATTCATTCAGGGTATGAAAATAATCTTTGAGTGGACTTTTTTTCAAATGACTGTCATTTCTGTAAGCAACCAGGTCACAAATAAGGAAACTGGTATTACTTTTTAAATACTGGTATGCTTATTATATTTCACTTTTAATTTAATTTATTTCGGTATTACAAAGCATGGGAGAAACACTCTAGATTATGGTTCATATAGGTTTGCACTGATAGAACTATGGTACACAACAACTGCATATATTAATCAGCTGCTTGCTATGGCTGGTAAGAAGGCTGGTGTTAATCAAAATTTTTACATTGCAATTCTGTATACTTTTATGATGGTCCAGTGCACTGAGTGATAAATGAAATTACAAGTAAAAAAAAAAAAAGAAAAAATAAAAAAAAGAAAAAAAGAACAAAAGAAAAAAGAAAGCTAACAACATATTTCTCACATACCAGGCATGAATTTGTAAACTCAAGGTCAGTAAAAAGCAGAAGTAAAATGGTAAGAAAGATGGAATTTTTTTTTAGTGTATTTAGTTTGTAAAGACTACCACAAATTAAGAATAGCAATCCATGTTCCTCTCCATAGTAATGTCTAATACCTTGGAGAAAATGGATCCCCAAAGAGTTTGTGCAGTTACTCATGAGCTGACACCATCCTTTGAGCATCTGGTGGCTCCATAAACCCTTGATGTGGTCAGGAGCTAAAGCTGTTACACATGTATCTATTTTTATGAACAATCACATCTAACAAGGGTCAATTAAAATAGAGTCTTTCATGTATATGGAATTTTGTCTACAACTTTGTAGTTCATAGATACTTCTAATTTTAATTTCTGATCGTATTAACCTTTATTAAGTTTTCTTTTTTCTTTCTCTGTTTCTTCCTCAGTAGGGACAGCTGCTCGGTATATGAGCTGTGTAGTTGCACCTGCAGTGTGTAACATTGCAGAGAATCACTCTTTGAGAAAAACCTCTTATATGATTCCTTCTTTTTTGAAGGGCTTCTTAATTTCTTTCTGCATTTTCACTATAGTTCTGTGCTTATAGCCCTGAAAAAAGAAAGTACTCTCATAGTGGAGAAAGCAGTGGCAATGAACTAAAAAAAAAATCACTCTAAAGTGAGAATCATCTTTTCTGGGACTCAGATTTAAAATATTTTAACTATTACCTGGAAGAAACTATTTATCTAACAGAATACTAGTGCAAAAGGTTTCCATGCACTCTGTTAACTTCAGCCCTAATTAAAACCCATAGACTAAAAAAGATTTTCAAAAGTATTCATATAAGTATCCATAGAGAACTCTCTTCATTTATTCTTTTTAAGATCGTGAATTATTTCTAGCCTCAAAATATAAGGAAATTTTTGAATTTATTTAATTTTTAATTAATTATTATAAATATGTGCATCTTCAGGTTTCCAACTGTTAGTGGCAATTACATTTGCTTGAAATGTGAACCAGTTTTTCCCTCCGGCTGCTCTTTATTGCTGTCACATCCAGGTTTACTGTTAGGGATCAAGAGTAACAGGACACTAGTAAATCTAATGTGCAATAACATATCAAAAAGGAAAAAATCAACAGTGATATTAGTATCCAATTTGAAAATTAAAAAAAAAAGAAAAAATAAAACCAAACTCATACTCAAACTCATGTATGACCAAACTCATACATTTAAAACATAAATATTTATCCTAGTGCTCACAATCATGTTTCATTGAAATTCCTTTTATGACTCTATCAGAAATTGAAGGGAGAATAAGGTAGCAGTCAGTTCCTGTCAAAATGCACAGAATATTAAAGGCCTTTTTGAAACTGACAATTCATTTATAAGGCAGGCAGTTTTATTAGCTCTGATATTTGTAACAGGGGACTCTTTCAGCTGTTCTTCTTTGAAATGAAAATTAAACTTTAGAGGAATCATATAATTATAGAATCACAGAATATCCTGAGTTGGAAGGGACCCAAAAAGATCATTGAGTCCAGCTCCTGACTCTGCACAGAACAGTCGCAAGAATCACACCATGTGCCTAACAGCATTATGTTCAGGAACATAGGAAGCCAAATGCTTCCTGAACTGTGTCAGGCTGGTGCTGTGACCACGTTCCTGGGGACCCTGTTCCAGTGTCCAACCACCTTCTGGGTGAAGAAGTTCATATGGTTGGTGATTGCCCAGACCTCCAATTTATCAAGAACTATACACTGGACTAGTCTAAGCCAAAATAAATGAAGAGCAAAGAAACCAGTTAATTCAGGGAAGAGAGCTTGTGTTCCAAAATGCAGCATGTGGCATTTCTGTGGAAATGAAAACTGAGTAAGTCTAGCAGGGATTGCTAACCTTACTTCACAGTGTCCTCAAGAATTCTGGTTGCTTGTTTTTCCTAGATTATTTTCAGGTCCACTGGAAATTTTTTTCTAGTGCAATATTTTACCCTTACCCACTTTAGTGAAACTTGCATTCCCTGATACACTTCTGTTATTCTAATCAGGATATAAGCACTTTAAATATAATTTAAGGTTCCCATAATNTATTTTATTTTATTTTATTTTAATATTACCAGTAAAACTTCAGGGACACACTTCATTTATTTTTGGGCAGTTACAGTCTAGGGAGTGACATCACCATGGAGCTGACAGAAAAAAGACTTGTTTGTCTTTCCTGTGTGTCTGGATCAGTCTTTTCTTACTATTCTGAATTGACGTGTGCTTTAGATGTTCCCAATATATGGAGCTAGTTCTACTACAAAAAACCAAGTAGTGGGCAGACATGTCTCCTATTGCAATGAATCAGAACCTATTTTCACTGTCCTTTCCTCCTTTCAAGGTTACTATTTCTGGAATATTTTTTTCAGGATTAAGGGTGTCTTGTTATCAAGATGTTTCAGTCATATACATTACCTTTTTTTTCCACATTCTCTCAGTGAACATTTTAGTGTACTTTGATTACTAAGCAGTTTATCCTCTACATCACTGAAAATTTTTATTTTCTACTGCATGACAAAAATAAAGCAGACAATTGAGTGTCAAGAGCTTACCTTCAGCTGCCCTTTGAGAACTGTATGCCCAGTGAGAAAATTTTGTCATATTGCACTTCTAGAGTGTCACAAGATTTCAGTGTTTCAAATCTATTAAATCTAAACTTCCCTCAGAGTTCAAACATTTATTGTTTTCATTCTTTTCACCAGCCCTCAGAGCACATTGTTCTTCTGTACCCTCAAGGGGAATATTTAACTTTGATTTCTGTTCTTTTTCCTTGACTCTAGGAAAGTTGTCTGATTTTATTTGGCCTCTTGAGCATATGTTCTCTCTGAAGCAGAGTTCATACTTTGGGAGTGGCTGGAGTGGTTTCCACTTTGCTTCCTTCCACTGTGTTGAGAAAAATTTGGGGATGACAAACCAGTATGCCTCTGGAAAAGCAGGGTTAAAGCAAAAAACCCAAACAAAAATAGTTGGTTATTTTAGTCTGTACAGTTTAGTCTGTACTTTTCATAATCTGCAACCTTACTTTCAGGATGAAATTTACACTGCAAACACTCCCAATTCCAACTAACTCTTTACGTATTGACTGAGATTTGTCCTTAAGAACTGGTGGTTCAGAAGAGCTGTAATGTTAATATGACAGTGATGTTACACAACTGTATCTATCACAGAATAACTGTACATCTTATTGCCAACACTTCCGGACATTTAGGAAGCCAAAGCAAATAGCAGATTGTAAAACCTGTCATATTTTCCTTGAGTTACTAACCTTCAATCTAACAAAACATACATTCAGTTGATTGAAATTTTAAACACCTTTTCTCTAAGGAACACCATTCTAACTGAACAAGTTATCAGCTGATTAATTTGTTACTCTAGTGATTCAGTTCTATCGTCACTAAATTTAAAATTAAGAACTTTCAGAGTAATAGAAGTATTAATATGTTCTGAGAGTCATACTCAATACTTTGAAATGTGTTTCAATTGTCCATTTTGAAGAAAACCCATTATTAAGACAGTGATTATCACTGAATGATTTATTAATTTGCAAAATTATTTCATGATGAACAAGGTGCTTTGGTGTTACTAAAATTTAATTTCAAAAGAACTTTCTTTGAGAGAAAAGAACCAGAGCAGCACTGCAAAGGCAAATAAAATATTGTATAAATTAACTTTGCAAAATTGGGCGTCACACTGCCAATAATAATTTGTGATACATGATTAGTGAACTATTCATCCAAGTGAACTACAGAAAGGTAATAAAGTACCTATTTGGGGTTTTTTCTGAATATGGCAATCATACGGTAAAATAAATAATAATCTTAACGTATTGTCTCCTGTGTTGGCAACATTTGCTGCAGCAGGAGTCACATATTTCCTACAGAAAGAACACATTATTATGTTTAACATTCTCTCAGAAAAAGGGATGGCTTGTTGTCTTAGTGTCTGGCTGCCAATGAAACAAAGCATATGAGATGGTTATGAAAAGGCTGCACAGTTGGAAACATGTATACTAACTTGATAATTTGTTCTTCATGCCTCTCCTTCAGCATCGAAAAGACTTTCTAGGATTTTGGTGTAGGCAGATTTGTCTGACTTTTTATTGCCCCTGAGAATGTACTGACCAAAGTACCTGCTTATTTTGTGTACATGTATAGCAAAGGCAAGTAAATTACATACAAATCAGTTCAGAGTGAAAAATGATTCAAAATTTTTAACGATCAGAAAAGTGAGATTTTGAAACAGTCTTCTAACAGGGAAGTCAGCTTAAATATGGATCTTGATAAGTTTGCATGAAGGAGATCATAGTATGTGTTCCTTAAAGTAGGGCAAAGGACACTGTAACAAATGAATTTCTCTCCTGTCTTCCTAAATTATAAAATTCTGTATTATCTGTTATAAAACCCTGCATTAGACTTCCTGTTGCTTCTACAGGTATTTTGGGATAGATTTTGATTTAAACACTGCCATTAAAATTTACATTTAAGTAGGGCACCAAATTTGTTTGAGAACATTTGCATCATTAACAAGTTGTATCCACCCCTATGATTCCACAGGGGTCCAAATTTTATTACAGAATATTTTCCTTTAAAAATAACTAAGCACTGTAAAAAAATGAAGATTACACTTAACAGAAATAGAATAGATATGTATATGAAATATGAGTAAATTTGATGTACTGTATGGAGAAGTTTGGATGTGTGCTGCTCTTCGATCAATTGATTGATCAGTAGATCTGGAGTTTAAATACCTTTTAGAAAAGTTGAGAGCTTTTCTCCTTTCCTCTCATGTCTGGATTTGATCACATTTTTGTTTAAAATTGCCTCTTGGAGGCAATAATTTCTGTCCTAATGTACAATGTCCAGGTTACTCATTTACATATCTGTAGCCATCATGTTCTTTAAAATTATATGACGTATTTTTCTGAGATGGACTAAACTTAAAAGCAGTGGCTCAAGAGCTGATTAATGGCCTTATAAACTGTGAGGAAAGAAAGAGCTTTAGTACATAAAGAAAACCCTTACAATGAGTCATGGTCAGCATGTTCTCATAATTATTAAAATGTCACAATTTTTTAGGATAAAATGAAACATTGTCTGTTCTGTCTCAAGTTTAATTTCTGAAAAAAAAAACCCATGGAATTGCTTTCATCTAAAACTATTCCTCTTGAGTTTTTCAGAGATTCCAAAGAAATACAGTTTTTTCTTGCTTGTTTCTCCCTTTTACAGAAAAATAAATAATAAATTATCAATTTTAGTGCATGAATAGTTAGTTTTGGTTAACGTGTAAAAACAATAAAATTAATCCAAAATCGGACCTTGCAAAAACCCTGTATTTTGATGTGTTTCAGATCGAAAAGTCTTTTGGAAAGACCTATAACAAACAATAAAGTGTTTTGTACACAGATAATTTCTACAGCTGTTTTTTTCCAAAAACTTATTGGTGACTGGTACCATTCTCTCCATACAGCCTCAGAAATATCTGTAGTCTAATTTTGAACTGATATACCTACCATATGTGCCTATAATAGATTTCACAGATTTATTGTGAAGAATGGAGATATTCTTACACAAAGATTACTATGGTAATGATCCATTCCTAAAGCTATTTGGACAATGGTCAGGTGTACTGTCTCATACAATAATCATAATCAGCTACCACACGAGCTATAATTGGATCTAGCCGTAATGTGCTTCATCTTAAGAAAGATACCTCAGATAGCATCTATCGAATTAATCCTGAAAAGCCTTATTCACTCCATTAAATTAAATAGAGAACAAGATAGACTAGACTAGATGTTGGAATTTGCATTGCAGGTATATGAAGTTTATATTAAGTTATTCTCACTTTCTATGTCTGAAATATAAATTACCTAGATGGCTTGTTTTCAGCTCTTGCATTTATTTTTCTTCAAAAGATATTAAGTTCTTATTGTCCAGCTGAATCTTTGGGTTTTGTTCTCCATTTCTGTAAAAACGTTCATGTATTCTCATGTCCAGAGAAGGGCAGCAAAGTCTGTGAAGGTTGTAGAAAACATGTGTTATGAGGAAAAATCAAATTAATTGGAACTGTTTAGCCAGTGGAAGAAGACGCTCAAATGGGACCACACTGTTAGCTACAGTAAGCTGAAAGAATAGTTATAAATTTTCTATATTATGTACTCTTTTATATGCTTTGAAAGACGAGTTGAATTTTGATACTTATTAAAATTAATCAGGTATCAGTTTAGCTTGGTATTGTTTTTTGAAAACTTTTCCTTTCAAAGTCTTCTCCATCACATGCCTCTCAATAGCATCCCAATACGTGGCCTTCCAGATAGGAATGCAAAAAACCATATAAACGAGAATCAGGTTAGTCTGGATATATATGTTTGAATCTTGGAGAGCTTAATGAGCATTTATTTAGATCAGAACAGTTTGTCTGATCTCTTATGATTGATCTATTCTGGTGTTTAGTTTTTCCTAATTCCTAGAAAATTTCCCATTGGAATAATATATTATCATGTTCTACTTTATAATTAATGCACTGATCAATTTGTTCTAAGGAAGTAAAAATTACTTATGAAAAAGCAGTTAAATACAAATTTGGAAAAATCAGAAATTCTATCTGATCCTATTGAAACTATCACAGATTTTGGCTACAGCTATGAGATTTTCAAGAATAGAAGTATCTGAAATTGACCTTCCTCTTACTTCATTGTAAATTTTACTGTATCATGATTTTCCTTTTTCAGAAATGTAAAAAATTATCCCCTCAGGAATCAAAATAACTTTAACTATGCTAATTTCATGGAAGCTATGTAATTGGATTTATGCCTTCAGGATATTGTCTTTCTCAAGAGCACATCAATGAATGGTGTGAAATTTTAATTTTTCAGCAAACCTGCAAGCCTTTTGTGAAGACAGAACATGATGACTGAAAGACATTTTGGCAATGATTTAAAACATAAATGATATTTTAATTCTGAAATGTCTGGTAATGGTTTACTTTCTGGAAGCACAAGTAGTAACCATAAAACAAGGAAAGATTGATGTGCTATGCATGAACAGAAAATTCTTGGATATACTCTCTTGTCACAAGTGAGACAATATTCCTGAAAACAAAAGTCATTCCTATAAACATAGAATTTAGAGAAAAAGCATTAGAGTTTGAATATTACAAAGGAGGGAGACAGCTGCAACTGAATTAATGATAGGAGGTAAAAAATAACCCCTTTAGAAATTATTTTAGCATGTTATTAGACAACTCATCAAATACAGGCTTCCTTTGAGTAATTAATTCTTCCCCAAAATTCTAAAAATTTAGATAGGGCCTTGAATGTCTATTATTTAGAATAGCTAGAAATCTATTTCAGTTTTTGATTTTTGGAGGTTTTGGTTGGTTTTTGTTATGCCTTGGCCTTTTAGATGATTTAAAAATATCTTTCTATTGAAATTTCTTGCTTTTTTATCTTCTGACACTTCTAGCTTCCTAATAACTCTATTCACAAGAACAGCAGCTGGTGCCTGCATAAAATTAGGAAAAAGAAGATACATAATGTTGCATTTTATTTATAATGCATTCTTTTTAAAAACTCTTATAAAATGCATTCTAGTGAGAAGTAGGTGCCTTCCAAAGTGATTTGCAGGATTTTGCAGATTATCAAAAGATGTCTAAGAAAAAAAAAAAAGAAAGAAGTGATGAATAGCTAAAATGAATAAATTACAATAGCAGCAATGTTGATAATACTGGTGACAATAGATAAGGAAAAGTGAATCAGTGTCACAATAAGCAAACAAAAAAAAAAAACACAGACATGGAAAAAAATTAAGGAAATGGAAATTTGAGAACAGTATTAAAGGAATTATAAGATATAGCCTGATGGGAAAGAGTTCAGGGATTTGAAATTTTGATGTGTGAAGTCATGCAAATATCAGAAGAGGCTATACTGCTCAATGGGTGCTCAATATGCAAAAATTAACCTTTTTGTGAAGGATCATAAAATGTTAAAAATGGACAATAAAGTTTATTTAAAGATATGATCAAGTGTCTCAAAAGCAATTCAGACATTATCAGAAAAAGTCCAAATCAAATAAAGATATAATGTGATAGTGTGTGTTGTATCAAGAAAAAACTTTAGAACATGCTACTGTTGCTAGACTTCAGGGCTTTGGGAGGACACTTACAAAAAAATTTCAGGCACTAAACTGGGAATAAAGGTGAAGGTAGAAATGATAGAAATAGTCATATAAACTGATGGATTTAATGCACAGCATTTCAGAATTCAGAAGAAATAAAAGTCCTTCCAACTTGTTATCTGAAGATAGTGACAGTTAATTTTTGTGAAAAATCATGGTGTCAAAATTATGTTACCTAAGAAGTTCTAGGCCAGAAACATGCTACTAAATCTTTGAAATACACTGTTTTTAAAAAACAGGGGTGTTGGTCAACAGTGTACCCATGTGGACAGCAGGCATCCTGGCTTGTATCAGCAACACAGCAGGATCAGGGCAGGGATTGTCCCCCTGAACTGGGCATTGGTGAGGCCTCACTTTGAATCCTGTCTTCTGTTCTGGGTCCCTCACTACGAGGACACTGAGGTGCTGGAGTGTGTCCAGAGAAGGGCAATGGAGCTGGTGAAGAGTCTAGAGCACAAATCTTATGAGGAGCAGCTGAGGGAGCTGGGGATGTGTAGTCTGGAGAAAAGGCATCTCAGGGGAATCCTTATCACTCTCTACAAGTGCCTGAAAGGGGGCTGGCCAATCTCTTCTTCCAAGTAATAATACACAGGAAAACAGGAAATGGGCTCAAGTTGCACCAGGGGAGGTTTAGATTGAATATTAGTAAAATTTTCTTCACTGAAAGGGTGGTCAGGCATTGTAACATGCTTCCCAGGGAAGTGACTGAGTCACCGTCCATGCAGGTATTTAAAAGACGTGTGGTGCTTAGACACAGGGCTGGGTGGTGGACTTGGCAGTGTTAACTTTCTGTTGGGACACAATGAGCTTGGAGGTATTTTCCAACGTAAATAATTCTATGTTTCTAAAATCTTATTGGAGTCAGATATGTCTGTATCGTGTTGTGCCTACGAAAACAGTAAGGATATAGAAAAGACATGCAATATTAACATAATCATGTAAATGTGTAGCAATAAGTAGCCTACAAACCAGTACAGTGCCCATGCCAAATTCAGGCAGACATCTGGAAGATTCCACGATTCTAGAGCTTTATGCAAAATGTAGACTTCAGGGACTTTTTTTTTTTTAATATATAGGGAGATTATAAAAGAACTGCGTGTAATCAAGACAAAATAGATGCCATGGACTTATTATGTCTTGCCATCCCTTCTTTCTCCACTGATCAAAAATAGCTATCTCATTTAAAAGCCTGGAACTTGTAATTTGTTTTCTCTGAAGGTGTCTGGAGACCTTCTTTCTGTGGAGGACTAAATGGATCCAGAGAAGGCAATAATCACAAAATTACTTTGCTATACTGACTCTGGGAAATTTGCTGACATGTATAGTCACTTTTCTTACACCAAATGTGCTTAGGCCCCAGAATGGCTATAGTGCTGTCCAGTTTGATTTTATTCAGATACAAGTTTATGTTGTGAAGAGACACTTTGAAACAAGAGGATCTATTCCAGATCAAAGCCATATCAAAGAAAAGAGGAAAACAATAAAAGAAGGATGGGAAGAAGGAAAAAAGAGAAGGAGGGAGTATAACTAAAAAAAAAATCATTAATAAAACAGTATTCAAGCTGAAATTCTTAGGTAAACTTTAATTTAAAATCCCTTAAACAAATAAATCCTTTAAGGCTTTCAAGTCCTTTAACATTTTTCCTACCCTCTCCATTCTGTTAAATGGTAGCAGATGCTTGACTGTATTTGCTCAGTTAAGCATATTTCTCCCAGTCCATCTCTTCAGTTTACCTTCATTGTAGGATGAAAGATTTCTTTTTTGTCTTTTTTAGGCACACTATTTTTTATTCTTACTAGGTCTTGAGATGCACCTTATTATGTTTTCCTGGGTTATTCCATGCACCATTGAAAATTTGCTTTTATAATTGGACTTCTGTTGAACATTCCTATCAAATTACTTCCACACTGAGAAAAAAAGTTGAAATTACTATTACCGTTATTTAAGATTTCAGAGGCCATGAGAAAGGAATAATATCTAGAGGTATTCATTAGAGATTTTCTAGGGTTCTTTTGTATTTATAAGGCCAGGAAGTACTATGAACACAAGAATTTCAACATTGGTAACATAGTTTTAAAGTAAGAGACAAATAATTTGATGGACAGCTCTGATAAGATTTATGATGTTTTATTTTGCCCATAAAAGAAATTTTGGACTTCAAACTTTCACTTGTATTTTTTCTTCTTCTTTTGTTGTTGTCTCAGGAGATAGTTCCAGTGTTTTGAAATGGTTGTAAATAATCTGTTTATTAGTAAGTATTTATTTGTGTGTTTATTACTTTTTTCAGGCCACTTAATGAAAGCTATACAGTTCATTTCTCTAGCAGTCTTGGAATAAATTACAATGTCATTAAAACTAGAGTGGCAGAATGCACAATTAATGACTTGCAAAGCATGCCAATAAAACCATGCTGGAAACATTGCGAAATTAATAAAGCTGTAATGCAATTAGAGTTAAAATTTGTATTCTGGAAGAAAATCTATGTCAAACTTAGTGGTTGTTCTGAGCTAATGTATTTCAAGTTGCATTTAAGGGTGGTACCATACTTCCTGCATCGAAGGACTTCTTATTACAGGAAAACAGTCAAATCTAGAGTGAAAAATTACAGCTCTGTAACCTCCTAAAATAATTCTACAGGCCTATTCCTGTAGTAGGCCAGATTACCAGCCACTGTATATTAGCACTGTGACATTGTTAAAACACTGCATTACACAACAAAATTTTACAGCAGTGAAATAACTGTCAAAAGAGATGAAAAATATCTTTGTGTTTATTCAGTATGTTATTGGCAAGGAACTACATGAACCTGAAAGATAGACCCTCCTGCCATCCATTCTCAAATTTTGCATATATAGAAACACTAGGTTTTTTGGGCATATTGAATCAGTTCTGGAGCACTGACACAGGAACAAACTTTGCTGGGCATCAACAAAATCAACATATGGTGTCCTTATCTCCATGCAGAGACAGGGAATAGGTAGTGTTGAAATGCTCAATCAGAAATCATGGGGGGATGGTGCCATTATCCACATATCCCTGGACATGTGGTTGATGTGGCTGATAATGCAGGAAGAGTTGAATAAACAGAAAAAAGGAGGATTAATATGAAAATAAATTTGGAACTTTAATAGTTAGTCTAAGGCCACTCAGTGAAAAACATAGACACTTTAAAAGATGTTTTATGTTATCCAGACCATGAGGATAGATGAATGAGTCATCTGTAGGGAAGCTTTTCAGTTTTTCTGGAATGTAAAATAATGATGACCAATTCAGCTAGTCCTGGAACCTAGCTTTCAGTGGTTTAAGTGATAAGGAAGGAAATGACATCTGTAATTTTATAGATTTCTAATTCAGCTGAAATTCTAGCCCTGATTTCCTACTACTTTTACCTCAAAAAATCAACAGCCTGTACATTTAAATTAAATACATAAACATTCATTTTAAGCATGTACTTACTGGCTATAAATAGTCACTAAGGTTTCACTGTAATATGTAGTCTAAGTATGGTGCGTGAGTAAAAGATGATTATTTCAGAAACAGTTTCAGAGTTCAACACTTCAAGAGCATATGAGTTATTTGTCCTGCAGATAAGCAGACTTGTCTCAGAGTAATCCCTTTAAAACGGCCCAAGCTCTTTAGACTTTTATCTGGGGAAGGGTGGACATTTCTTCCCAACTGATAGCAATAAACATGGTGGTAGAAATACAAAGAAACAGCAAGGAAGGAAGGAAGGAAGGAAGGAAATGAAAGAGGACACTTGAGAAAATGATTAGTCATTAAATAAATTTGTTCTTTTTTTTCTTTTTGTACTAAAAAATCATGCTGGAAACTAAACTTTTTCATCAGTGTTAATGTTTTTGCATAGTAGAACTATGGATGACTCAGGATAAATACAGGTGTTTGAATAAGTTTCATGGAAGCTATACTTTATTTTGAGCTGAGTGAATGAAATGGCAAAGAGCTTTTTACCTTGGTCCAAGAATAAGCATAAATTCTTTAGGTGGCTGTTAGCAGCACACATTTATCAATTATGACAAATCATTAGCTTTCATGGAAAATAACAGTGGAAAGAAAATGCTCCTTGACTATAGCTGGGAATAAGAAATAGCCTGAAGGCATCCTGAGCTTCACATACATCCTGAGCTTGACATTAGATTGTAATTATCTTTTATTGTGAGACATTATTTGGATCTATCATTCAGATTTTTATAACATCAGATATAGTTATTCTTGTTCATAATGCTGTAGGGAAATAATGTGCTAACCTGGACCTCGATAACAGTTTTGGTCAATGCCACTGGAAAGGTGGTCATAGTTACCTTTTACAGGTAGGAACGCAACAACTATGCGAATACTGCTTTTTCATCAAATACAGTAAATAAAAGGAACAAAGTTAAGGCCCTGCAGCTACTTCACTTGCTATTCCTGAGAATGCTTGTATTTTCTGTCAAAAGACTGAGTTTAGTTTTGTTTGCCCAGATTTACTGTGTGATGAATTCCAAGGTAGCACAGCCACAAGCCAGTTGGAAAAGCACTAAACAAAGCATGAGGAAGAAGTGAGAAACCGACTACCAGACTAAGGTTTTTCTAGTGTTTCAACTGTGGCCTCACATCCTGCATCGGAAGAAAGATTACAAGTAGGAACTGAACTAAAAATCAGTCTGTACCAGCTTGTAAGAATCAGTCTTCAAAAAAATGAGATCCATAAACTTCTAACGTGAAAAAGGAAGAGTAGCTAGGAATGGAAGAAGCAAATGTGTGTGATTTATAGGTCCTTCAGTGTTCGATACAGTCTGGTTTTGAGGAGGAAAGGAAAAAAAAACTGCTGGCTAAAAGAAAAAAAAAGAAAGCTTGAGACAAGAAAAAGGAAAGCATTCTGGACCAGCAAATTTCAAATTTTCTATAACAGTTTATTTTCTGATTTCAAATCTTGCCATGCTTTAATGTACACTGTTCTTTAATGAATCATGTACTTCTTTTGGCTCATTAGTGTCAGGCCAGTCAATCAAAGAGTATTAAGTTGACAGAAGTGTATACAGTGTCAAGCTTGTACTCCTCTTCCTTGCAGAGCAAGATATATCTGTCCTTCCTGATCTCTGGAAGTGAGAAAAGTCATTGCTGGGATGTCACCAGCTTTTTACAGGCTTTCCAGACCCTTAGGTGATGAAGTCATCCATATTTCACCAAAAACAGTAGTATATTTGCAGTCACTTTAAGGAGATTCTGCAATCTAGGAATGCATTAAGAGTTATATGGTATATTTAATAGCTTATTATTTGTCTATTATTTTGAAGATTCCTGACCTTTTTTTTTCTTATTCCCTGTTTCTTCTGAAAAAAAAATCTTACTCTGTGAGAATGGATGCAATTCCACTCTCATCAGGAAATAGACTGGGATATCTTCAAAACGCTATTTCCTTGACATTGAGAGTAAGTTTTTATTATCTTATTTTATAGATAAGTAACCTATGAATAAACCAGAAAAAGTACTCTTGTTATGTTATACATTAACAATTCTTTGAACAAAACATTATCCCTTAAGTAAAGAAAATTCAAAGAGTTTGAATAAAAAAGAAATTTAAAAACAATACTTATTCTTTTTTTTTAACTAAGGACCTAACAAGTGACCAAATAGCTGTGGTGCTTAAATAGTAAAAGAGGATTATGAAATTCTGGAAACGATTAAACAATGTTTTAAGTGGAACCAGGTTAATACTAATTTCATTTTACAAGGCACTGATTAAGACCTTGTTCACAATGCCACATACAGTTCTGGTCACTTATTTTCAAGAAAGATTAACATAATAAGGGAACAGGTGTAGGAAACAGCTATTATGGTAATTAGGAGAATGCAATATTTATCTGAGCAAGAGAGGTTTAGAACTTGGCTTACACAGCCTCACATAGAAAAAAAAAAAAGATAACAAATTTGGGGTTGACTAATTCATTCAGATGTGAAGGGGTAGATGTGAAGAATAGAATACATAGGAATAGAACTACTTAAACCTAAAAGTCAGTACAGATACCTGACCAAAGCAAAGTATATGAGAGGCTCAGGTATAGAGTCAGAATTGGAAATTAGAAGATCTCTAACCAGCTGGAACTGCAAAGGTCTTTCAAACGTGGCTTGAAAAAGATAAAAGAAGTTTTAAAATTCAAGTGTTGCAGGAGTAAATGTTGCAATTGATTTTTTGTTCATTATTACTGAATATGTGATATGAGTGATTACATTGGCTGTTATGGAGGTTCATGTTTAAGACACAAAGGGCTGGATCGATGTTTGTGATTTGCCCTGTATTAAACTAATCCAAATGGGGGTGGCGGGGAGGGGGCAGCTGTTCTGGTTTAGCAAATTCTCATCTACTATGGACATGGGAATGATGACCTTGAAAAATTCTGCAGTCTTTCTGTGGGACAGCATAACTACCACACTTGGTGTTTTATGATGTTTTACATTTGTTAGATTTACTTTAGTAAGTTTACTGGAAAATGTTGATTATGAGTCCTATGGGGGTGCAGATATTGAACAACTTATAACTACTGAAAGGCTGGCTACAATTATAGGACTGCAACAAAAAAAATAATTGAACCTATCCAATACTATTTCCCATGATCTTTCCCACTTCTAATCTTCATAGGAGAAACTGATGCTGAGTCTTACAATCCCCAAGTACCAATTTATTAAATTTTCACATCTTGACCAATACCTGATTCAATACTACAACAATACTGCCATTAAAAGTATTAAACAAATTTTATATCAACTGATTTGCTACACAAATGGGGTTTTTCCTGTGGTATTTTCTGCTACTTGAAATTGCACATAGTAGTTTTATTCTGTAACAGTTTCAAAACTATTGTATTAAGCATTGCGTTATGAATTATGTAATGCTTTTTTGATATTGGTAGACTTAATATCGATTTTTTTTATGCAGGTAAATATCAGAATTTGGTCTTTTGTTGACCCCACTAATTTTCATAAAATTTATGCCTAAACTCTGCAATTTGAATAAATGGCTTCCTAATATTGTGGTGCTTTTCTGAAAGGGTGGAGGCAGAAAGGTTTTCTCTATATTCAGACAAAGAGTTACATTTGAATGCCTGAGGAACACATTTGATTTCACTATTTCACTGTTTAGCAATTGTGGTGAAAATATGTAGTTTTAAAGCAGAAAATGTGGTTATCAGGTGGTGATACTGTGGCACTTTAAATGAGAAATATAATAAATATTTTACTTAAAAATTTATGTCACAGAACTTCTCACAGTTTTAAAAGTATCATTCTGAAACAGGGTCTTAAAATGTAGATTTTATGACTCATAAAAATAATTCTAACTATAAAAAAACTTAGATATATAAGACACTCATGGTTTAACCCACCCCACAACTGAGAACCACACAGCTGCTCACTCACTCCCACTGATGGAATGTGTGTCAGAGACTGAAATATTAGTTTATGACTTAAATACTTTCATGAAATGAAAATTTTGCCTGTTATAGCAGAACTGTATTACAAAAGCTGCAAAGAATACCACGACACCCTGAATAGGCCTTCAAAGTGAGGCCCTACATTGTTCGCTTTCTCTTTTTCTTTTCTCAATCTTTCTCTCTGCTTTTTTTACTGTTAAATAAAATATATCAATTTTATGGCACCAACATCTAACCTCATTTGGTTTTAATCTCATTTTTGGGTATATTTTGAACCTTCAAAGTGCTTTCTAATTTATACACAGAGATTTAGCTTTCTTTGCTTTTCTGGGTTTAAACCAGATTGTAACATTGTAGAAGACAATCAGAAGAGTAGAAGTAAAAAAAACCTCATGTGTTAACATAAGGACAGTTTAATAGATAAAGCAAAAGTCATGCACACAAACAAAGCAATACAAGGAATTCATTCCCCACTTCCCAGATTCTGTCATAATAAGAGAAAATGAACTGAACAAATGTGTCTCTGAGCTATTTTACTGCTTGGCACTTCAACTTAAAGCTGTCTCTGTAAAACTGTTTGTTTAGAGCTCTGATGACCATTTTGGTAACTGTTCCAGATTCTTATGCTATTCTCAGATTCTTTGTTGTGTTTCTCTTTTTTCCTTTTCACCTCTGTGGTTCTTAGCAATTACTGAAAGTGAACTATCCACCTTTTCTGGAAGGAGATGTAAGTAAGCAGCTCAAAAGAAGATGAAGTCATGCTTGTGAGACGCTCTCCTCTATTTCCAAATTTGCCAAGAGAAGTTTCCTTGCAAGACACAGCACAATGGGTATTTTTCTTTACTAGGTTTTTCATTTCTAAGATGTCCTTACTTGCCACTGAATAACAGTGATGAGATTGTCATATCAAAACCTACATTAAAGCCCTTATGAATGAACACTGAAGAAAAGCAGACCAATGCTTTTAGATTTTCATACTTTCATTAAAGTCTTGTACAAAGTATTAGCGTTTTTAAGTTTATCTTCTAAGCATTATTTTCATATGCAATTCTTAAGCTGATTTTAGTGAGGAATATAAAGTGAAAGACTATATGTATGTTTCCCAGGAGAGACGAGAGCTAGGCTTGCTTTTCTGTGGCGAGATACAGCATTTCAATCTTTCCATACATCCAGAATATTGTCCTGTTTATCTGTCTGTGTCATACTGTTGTGATTGGTCCTAGAAATCTATTTGGCTGACCTCTGGATAACCAGATTTTTCATCAAGCTATATGAAATACTTTGGGCTGGGAGAGAAATAGAAATGTTACACTTGATTAGCAAAACCTGTTACTAATGCACCTGTAATAAGTGCAGCAGGTCTGAACCTTGCATATTAATTTCTTATATTAAGTTCAGCCACAGGCAAAATCTGTAACGTTACCTACATTGTCACTGCTTGTAGTTAATTTTCTTAAATTTCAGAATAAGCATCCTCAATATCACATCCATTCAGTTCTTTGTCTTTTGCCTTTTAACGTACCTTTAAAACCCTAAGCAGACAATAGCGTTAATTAGGGGAGTTTTGACCCTGTAGTGCCATATCTTTTTTTTTTTTTTGTGTTATGGGGCAGGAGTGTTTTGTTTGAAATTTTGACAGTTAATGACAGAGACAACAGTTTGATCAGTGATTTTCAAACTATCATTAAACAAACCCTTTTGGGTACTGCTTGCATTATGGCTGTGGGAGTACAGAAGTCTGGGCTGCTAAAACCATCCAGGTCCTTGTAAAAATAATTAAACAACAGGTTTGTGGTGAATAGCTTTAAGAATAGCAGTTTCTCAGCCACCAGTTTAAATCACTCACCTTCACAAATTTGCAATGAAATACTGGCTGGAACAGGCCTGGGAAGCAAAACCAGTAGCTAGCTAAACAGTTTCACCAGCCAGCCTGATACCATAGAGTTATGAAGAAAATACAATGTGGTGTAATTTTTCTGAGATGAACGTCAGCAAGCAGTTGTGATTACCAATGATAACCATTTGTCAAAATTATGAAACACAGCCACACAGAGAAAGCAACACAAATTAAATCCTCAGTTTGGAAGAGGTGCCACACCTGGTGCTCTCCTCTGTGTCTCTGAAGGTACCAGACATCATAACACATGACAGACATCTGTGTGCATGTGAGTGTCATAACCAGTGTTATGACACAATGCAGGGATACCTCAAGAAGGGTTGATTAAGGCTGTGGCTTGAGAAAGGAATGGGGGGCATGGGGACACATTTCCCTTGGTTACATGGCAATGCTTCTTTCTTCTTCCTACACACCTAGTTTATACTAGCAGAGGGTTTAGAGATACCTTTTTAGCCACCCTGATAACTGTTTTAAATTTTCCCCTTCGAAAAGGTAAAATGATGTTGATAAGAGAGTAATATCCTTCAACAACAGATCTGACAGATAGTCAATACTCAAAAGTAGAAACATTATCCCCTAGTAACCCATTAATCTTCATCCATATCCCATAGTGAAAACTAAAGCAACTACCTTCAGTGCTAGGCACCTAAATAATAAAATTAAAGGTTTTCCTGGTGGGACCATAAGTTAAGAGTACCTGTTCTGGCAAAAGAATGATAAAGTCATTAGAGTTAGCAAGACATCAGAATTAGCAAATGGGCAGAATATCCTAAAAAAAATCATCCCAGTCTTATCCAGGAGTTCATGTTAAATACCTAGATCTGCCCATCAAAATAAGACACATTAGTCATAGTAACAGATCATTGAAACCAGCCATTTAAAAATAAGTTAAAAAAAAAAATAAAACAACAAACCCCGAGCCCTGTATTGTGCATTACATAGACTGTGCTAGACTGCAGGTCTGGAGGGGAAGAGCTGCTTTGGAGTATCCATTAGAGGGCATCTGCACCTTTTGCCTCCTTTTTTTTTTTCTATTGCAGATTTTGCTCACCTGTTTCCTTTCTTGTAGTTATTTTGATTCTTCTATCTTGTTTGTACTCCTGGTGGTCTAATCTCTAAGGCAGAGCTCCATTCCTCTAGCTGATGTTAGCAGCATCAGGTCATGTGCAGCGATTCCAATTACTTTAGCGTTCTCTCCAGGGAGGAAAGGATTATTACACTGCACTCCATAAAATTCAAAGTGCACGTGTCACCAATAACCTGAAAAGTCCAGAAAGAATAGTTACATACCCTCAGCGTGGACATTTTCAGTCACAATTTGCAATCTTGAATCACAGACTGCTCTTGGTTTTATTATCAGAGCAAGAAGAAATGAAAGGATGATATCCCTTGGAATGAGTTTCTTTCTGAAGTGTATTGTATTAGAAAGCAGAAAATATAATTCAAATGTAAAAAGATGAGTGTTTTTTTCTCTCAATTTCCTTTTTAACTTTTAAATTGTTTCCAAGAAACTAGTCAATAATTTAAATTTATGAAATATTTAATTTTCTAGTTCAGTCAGCTGTATAACTAAAGGTGCAGAACATCACAATTAGTCTCATATTAGGATAATTAAAAAAATTTTCATAATATAAATTTTCCAGTAAGGAAATTTTGCTTTTTATATATATTTTTATTCCTCCCTCGCTCTCTTTCTTATTGCCTTCCCTTCTCAGTCTCTCACCCTCTCTCCTTCCCTTTCTTTCCCATGAAGAAAGCAGCTGAGGAAGTCATGACTCAGAACCTTTTTAGAAATCCAATCTTTGACCCTGTTAAAGGTCCCTATTGAGTTTTTGTTGAATTCCTTAATTGTCTGGTTGCGTATGAAATCACTGACTGCATTTTTGTGAATAATGCATACATAACTGAATTCTTTAAAGCTTTACTTTCTTGGTGATTAAGCCTTTTTCTCCCCTTGAATGTCACTGCAGGGGAGTAAACTTCAAGCGAGAACATGTTTTTTTTTCCCTTTTCTTAAATGTACCTTCAGAGTAAAATAAAGATTAACTTTTTTTTAGCTGACTTCACAAAAATTATACCTATTAATTTCATAAATCCCAACTTCATGATCAAAATGAAGTCAAGCCAATCCTCCCTTAGGTACACATTACTCTTTCACTCATCTCTTTTATGCTATTATTAATAACAATTAATTTTTCTTGTAAAGCACAGGGCTGCTACACCTGCTGTAACTAATAACAAAAACATTCTAGAAGTGTAATAGCAAAAAAACTTACAGAGCAGTTTGTGTTTGACACGTGTGGGGGAGCAGGAAGAACAGTGGGCAGCCACACTGGCAGACAATTGTTTTGAAATATATTAAGTTCCCTGCTCTTTGGAAACCTGGCCTGAGGAATGACAGCTATGAATGCTTTGGAATTCAACATATTTTCCTTTTTGTCTCCTAGTATAGCTGAGACCAGCTTGATTTTTTTTTCCTCTATCCACTGGATTACATTATTTCTCCCTGTGCCACTTCATGAAATCAATCATTTAACAGGAGAATCTAGGTAAGAGACTAACTTACATTTTAGGAGCAGAAGGAGATGGAAACCAGGCAACATGGGAAATAAACAAAGAAAATAACATTTCCATGGTATGTGCAAAAAGAAAGAGATTCTGTGTTGGACAATATGGGAAATATGAGATATCTGGATTACCATACCATGCACAAAAAATAGAGGATGTGGTCTGAAAACATGCAAAAACTGTGGAGATATACACAGTCACATGGTACTGAATGAAACACGTTTATTTGGCTGAAACTATTCCAGGTAGGCCATGGTTTATTGATGTCATATTTCCAGTTTGCTTTCTTGTTTTTCAGGCTATTTTTTTCCGCCAGGACTGACTCATTTGTGATGTGTATTAAGTGCACTGCAGAGTATACTGAACTAACTTCAAAGATGTGTTGCACTTAAAATCGACCTGAGCTGACCTGTATGATCCGGGAGAACTGAGAGCTGTCCAGGTCCATCTTGTATGGGCATGGTCACTGAGAGCACTGTGTGTCTACAGAGTTGTTCACAGCACGAAAAGCACAAAATCCAGGAATTTAACATCAGGTTCTGCAATAAATCACTCTCATTTAAAACTTATTAAATATCAAAGCTTTTGGAAAGTATGATTGTTAAATGGAAACAACATGGAAGAAACATGAAGAATGAAAAAAAAAAAGAACCCTGCTTGAAATGCACAGTAAAAATAAATCTCTGCCACTAAATTTTTGTCCATAACATACTATATGTTCTTTATTTCTGTTTGAGGTTAGCTTTTTTTTTTAATTTCTTTTCTTTTTAACAAGTAAAATTGCCTAACATTAGTACTGGAAATTAATTAATAATGCAGCTAGGAATCTTTGCACAAAACATGCTTAATTTCATTAACGTCTTAAGAAATTAGGAGAGTCCCTAGTGAAGCTTTGACCTTGGAGTAAAATCTATGTCTAAATGCCACTGAAGTGGTCGAGTGCTTCCATCTGTGCCTGCCCACAGCTTGGCAAAGAGGAGCCAGAATGCTGGTGCTGTATTACACAACTGGAACAAAGCAGGAGAAGCAGCTCAGAACAGCGATGTTGACCCCAGTCTTCCCTGAGCTCTCTGGACTGACATCAGCATCCTTCTTGATCCATTTATACTCCTCCTTCTCCTGAAACAGCAGCTTCTCTGATGGGGCTGCTGATGTGGAGTGGGAAGGCTGTGGATTCGTGAATGGACTGTGCTGTCAAAGGCATCACAGTTTCACTGTGCATGTTCCTCTCAGTATATGGAAATGCTAAAATTAGAATTTAGTTACTCTCAGCTCTGCTGCATGAGGAGTGTGGGATGATCTTAATTTTGGAGCAGGTTGAGCAAAGCAATTTGATTTTATTTGTTCCTACAAAGTAAATTACAGTTACCCTTTCAACAAGTTATACTGGCACATAGTGGAGAAAATACATGTGTTATAGAAAGATAGGGATAACATTTAAGGTAAAAAGGATGGAACTGCTGCAGGAAAATCAAATTTCAGTGACCACTATTCAGCAGCAGGCATCAGGTAGATCCTGAAAGACCCTTTCTCAAACACGAGTAGAATCTGAAATAGATAATATAATACAGTTTAATTTACAGGCTCCATTGGAGCTTTTGTGAAAAGTGTTTCACTTCCTGTGTTCTACTGCTATAAAACCAATGTTACCAAAAGCTTCTGCAATTATTAATGGATAATAAAACAGTAGAAGAATATTATGAATAAAAATTAAAATACCAGAAATAAAATATCATTCAAAAATAAAACAGAATAACAGTTAGAAGATGGCTCAGTGCTTCATTTTGGAAAGGACAATGAAACAGGCCTTTCCAAAATAGACAATGAAAACATAGGAAGGGCTAATATTAATGTGAAGGGCAGAATGCAGATTAAGTTTCCTCAGTCTGCTGTTCTGCCCCTGAAGCTTTATTTTAGATTATCCTCCAGCTCAGATTCTCTTTGTTTCTATATGTATCTATGCAATATCCATAAATGTAAATACAGTTCCCTCTACAAGGATTTCTTCTTCTTAAAGCTGTATGTGTCTATTTCTGCCTCCTGATGTGGGACAAAATGAGAGTCCAAGCAGTATTTGATTATGCAACCTAGCCTAACTCCTATTGTTACAAATCTCTAGGGTCTGCAGTCATGTTCTTGCATGAATATCTGGACTGAGATTACACTTGTTGTATCTCAGACTGAAGATTTATAATAGAAGACATGACTGCTCTCCAAAGTAGGCATTGGAAAATTTCGATTTTAGAAATAATTTGTTAATTTATCCCTATGTGTTATGCACCATTAAATTTCCATGTAGATTTTCCTGATAATATCAAAAACCTTGAATGTGTTTTTGCGCATTATTACGTTGTTACTACCATATTAACTTGATCGCAGGTAAACTGTTTGATTTTGGTGGGTTATTTGATTGTAATCAGGATTCTTGCTGGAAAGTGACTTTATAGGCAATAAATTCAGGTTATAAAGAGTCCTCTTCCTTTTTTTTTTTTTTTTTTTTGTAGCAAATAGGTTATTTTAAAGGTCGCCCTTGTAAGTGTGATAAAGCAGATCTCAGACTAGCTTTTCTAAAACATCCTTTGGAATATCCATGAATGTCTAAAATGGTTTAGGGAATGTTATCTTAACTTCTTCATAATTTTTCACTCCTGATGATGCTATTGTTGTCAGTTATTACAGGCTGGGCATAACATGAGGGGAAAGAAATGTCTGAGGACCCTTACACTTGCAATCAGTGTAAGGTTTCTCTTTGCTCTCCGGGTATCAGAAGAAAGTTGATTTCTTGAGCAGTATTGCTTCCATCCTCTCTCACTAGAGTGAACAGTGAACAACATCCAGCTGTCTCTCATACTCATTGTTACTTTGAGGCAGAGGTGCATGAGAAAAGCTCGATACAGATGTTCCCATACATTCAGTATAAATGATAGATTTAAAAAAATGTTTTATCTTTTCAAACTGGAACTTAAGCACTTACAAAAAGGCAACAACAAAAAAAACAAAATAAAGCTACCTCTGAATAGCTACAGGAAAGACAAAGTTTTTAACATATAGGCTTAATTTGTGCACTACAGTCTCTATCCTGCTTACAACTTAACTGAGAATGCATCCAAAAGCAGTTTCAATATGATTAATTTACTGATTTTCATCTTAGTAAGATGAAAATCTTTTTTTCTCTTTGGTGTCAGTGGTATATAGGGAAGCAGATATGATCCATATTAAAATGGTAAACCTCTTATATAAGATCTGAAACAGTCCTGTTCAACTCTTCTGTGATAAAATGTCGGGTGTCGTGGAAAGCCATTAAGTCTATTAAATTGAAGAACCTAGATATTCTAAAAGATAAAATTTTATTCAGTATCAAGACAATGTCTCAAATATCTCAGTCCTTTTTCTCATCAAAGTCAAAATATGTTTGCATTGATATGCTTCCTCTTTAGTTTTGCCTGGTTCATTTAAACAGTTATAGATCTAATCCTGTCAAAGTATTAATGTAAAATACAGTATACTACATAAGCTCAAAATGATTTGTCATTGTTAAACGTGAATTTTTCTCCATTCAAGTTTCAAGTTTGCTGGGGAAATAGGTTTGGATTTTCTTTCTTTCTTTTTTTAATAATGAACATTGTAATTTTGAAGGAATGGAAATAGATAATAATAGATGAATAGATTTAAACAATTATCTAATCACCATAACCAAATAAATTCATCAAGATTTTTCTCTCAGGGTACATCTCCACAAATATCAACATTTTAACAAGTTTAGAAACAGGCTGAAGTAAACTTGGATCTTGATGGAGATGGGTGAGGAAACTCAAGTTGAAATTTCTGAGTTGGATCCTGTACAACAGATCTTTGTAGAGGAAGATTATCTGTCATATCAGCTTAAACATTAGGCATGAAGTGTAAGTGCTTCTGCACTTCATGAATATTTAAATTGTGATATGTTTTGCCCTGTTCAGCTGTAGTGGCCATCTACCATAATAAACCAAAGTAATAGAAAATATATGTGTCATAAAATTATATTAGCACCACAGCCCCAGAATACAGTGAAGATAATAAGCCTAAACTTTTCACTTTTCATTCTTTTTTTTTCTTTTTATTAAACAGCTGCACTCTGATACATTGATCCTACATGGGATGGGCTCAGGCAATATCACATGAACATAAGAAGCCCAACTGTCTATGAAAACTTGTTTCCTGTTTAGGTATAGTTAGTTTCTTTGCTGCTTCAAATAGACTATATAGTTTTGTAACAGATTCAATATTTCAAGTTAAATGTTGGATAAATAACAAACATTCATTAATTGCAATTTATAGAATCACAGAATCAGTGCATGTGATTTTTTGGAATGCTCTTTTGTTCTGTTTATTTTCTTGGGAGGGAGGGGGGTAGGAGATAGTGATATCAGGTACTAGTGATCTATGTTTTACAGTATTTCCCCAACTGTGAGTCCACTGTCATGAATAATGAAATATGCCCAGTGGTTCATTACCTCTGTGATCTGACTCAGATTTCCATAGCCCTTGGCATCCTAATGCAAGTGGTTAGTTCTTTAAGCTTTGTAGTTCAATTCATCCCTGTGTTATTTTTTGAAGCAGTTTGTCATCTGTTTATACAATGTGGAAATGAATTTTAATTGCCTCACATAAATTCATGACAGAGTACTTTATCTTCTTTTTTTTTAGCCTTAACAGCAGTGTTCAAGCTTACATTGCAAAGATTTTTCATTAAAAACTCTTTTAGACTAGAGTATATTTGGCTGGCTGGCTCTCCTCCAGTAAGTGGAAAGAGAAAAAAAGGAAAAGGCCCCTTGTCAGTGCTTGATGGGCCTCATCTATCGATTATTTTTGTTTAATCCAGGGTAGTGTTACTTTAATAGCACTATATAATAGGGTGATCTTTACAACTTTCTGATAAAACTGAAAGTATGAAAAACTTGATAATTCTGTTGTAACTCACAGTCTGTGAGAAAGTTGAAGTAGGGGCAGGTTTAGACTAGAGAGACCTTTTTTTCTCTCTTTTCTTGTTCTCAGTCTCATGCCTTCAATATAGCAGTGGAAATTGAATGCAGGAAATTATTCACGGTCTCAGAAGATGTAGGACAAAGATCAGTGACCTGAGGCTAAGGAAGGAAATGTTTAGGCTAGACATTAAGAAAAGATTTTGAGCCGTATGGGTCAAATGGTGAAACTCCTGAGGGAGGCTGTGAAAGCTACATCAGTGCTGCTATCAGAGGTCAGATAGGACACTAGTGGGTAGCAGGAGGTTGGACATAATGAAAACAAAGTTTTCTTATAACTTGATCCCCTGTTTTCAAACTCAGTTGTGCTGGTTTTTTGACTCTTGTATACAGTCTGACAGGCACAGATGTCTATTTGTTTTCAGGTCTGACTGGCCACTCAATCAACTCACTTTCTCATGCAAAGCTGACTCCAGCTATAATATATGAAAAAGAATTGCTTCAGCATGAGTCTTCTAGCCATGTTGAATTGTACATTCCACTCATAAAGCACATTTTGGCAATCACAATTCGTATGTGAGATCAGTGCATATTTTTCTTTGTGTGAAACTAGATTTGAAGATAGCAAAATTCTGGAGTGATAATGAAGCTACAAATACAACTTGCTTTCTCACTCAAGCCTATCTTTGGTGCTGGAATGATAAGTGCTGCATGCTTAAAATATCAACTGGCTTAGCTAGTTTTTGAAGGTTCCATGAATAATCAGAAAAAAGTTTGCTCAGGAGGACAAATCACAGCAATAATCGCAACTTGGGCACCATGAAAACTCATCTAAAAGCTTTCAGATTGATCCTGGTGTGTGATATCACTAATATGAGAGGTGTAAATTAACCTTATGATAGCTGTTTCAATATCTTTTGTGGTTTTAATACTTTGAAGATTCATATTTTGTTCTGTGAATGTAAAGTTATTGCAACTATAGAACCATAGAATCATATAAATGTTTAAGTTAGAAGGGACCTTGAAGAGCATCTAGTTCAACTCACCTGCCATGGCCAGGGACACCTTCCACTAGACCAGATTGCTCAGACCTCCATCCAACCTGGCCTATCTGAACATAACTTTGAGAATGGTGTTAAAGAAAGGACAGAGCTTTGACACTTCTGATTATTTTTTCCTATTACAGAGGAGATATTTCAATGTTTTCCAAAAATTACCAGATGTTCTATTAATTGAATCTTTGCTGTTTTTTTTTTTTCATTATGATTTCTTTAAAAACAGTGGACTATCTGCCCTTATTTTTCCAACATATTTTTTCCACAAGCTTATGAAATTTGCTCCAGTGTAAGCACTGGAAACTGGCATTATGTGACATGCAGCATATAGATTTAACTTGCTTTCCTCATGCTTCCTTGACTTTCAAGCACACCTGCTAGAAATTCCATTTGTGGAATGAAATATATCAATAAATCAGAATCTTTGCACCAGATTTTGTGGCTTATCTGCCATATGGAGAAATGTTAAATGAAGAGTTTAAGGCAGAAACATTTGTATAGCTTTCATGTATTTCATAACTAAATCAGCTCTCATACTGTGAGGTTGATATATTAATCATCCAGTACTGTGTCTGCTGAAGAAACACTCTGAACCAAGCAAACTTCAGAAGGGAGAAGAGATTTTGCATGAGCTGAATTTTAATTGGTATAGTGTCAGTTCTTGATATTGTAGTTCTACCTATTTGCAGAAGTATCTGATTGCACACCACAGGAATATTTCATTGCAAACTGCTTTAGGATACTATTTCAGTGTGATGCCCACTGATTTTCTTTGTGGTAGGGAGGAAGTGAACAAATATACCAGAATATTGTTAAGGTATGGTATTGAAACAAAAGGTATCAATGAACCAGGACCAATCATTTGGACTTTGCAGTAATTTGAAAGATGAGTTGCAGCATCAAGACACAGGCTGACTTACTAAAGTTGGTTCTTTTTCTAGACATCCTGTCTCCAATTGTTTCTTTGAATGTCAAAGAAACCCAAATCAAGCAAACCTTTTGAGGAACAATGCAAGGACCTGAAATATATCTAGTAGGTGTACTCAAATATATAGAAGTGAATCAGTTGAATCTTACCGAATTATGTTGACAAGATGAGAGAAGCTAAAACAGTACAACTTGAGCATATTACAAAAAGGAGAGACAAAAAAACCCCTAGCATAATGGAAAGGGTCCATCAAAAATTCTCCCATCTGAAGTAAGTGCCATGTTACCAATGTAACACAACAAACTAAAAAATGAAGTGAGGATAGGTGCCCCAGCAAGCCAACATGAATCGAATCTTATAGGTAGTTCTGAATCTTGACCGTCCTTTTTCAGTCATGCAGGATGCTAAAAGATAACTTCTTCTGACTTCCGGTTAACTTATTTGTTTAAACAAGGATTAGGATATTTGACCTAAAGGCAAAGATGTTGAAACTATTGTGTGCACTGCCTTATGGAAAATTCACAGGTTCACAAAGTTGATGAACAATTCAGGTTCAAAGGCAGCTCAGGATCTCTCCATCTCACCTTCCTGTTTTAGGCAGGGCCAGCTATGTTGGCAGACCACGTTGCTCAGTTTTGTCCAATCAGGTCTTGAAAACCTTCAAAGATTGGAACTGCACCACCTCTCTGAGCAACCTGCTCCACTGCTTGGTCCTCCTCACAGTGAAACTATTCTGAATACCCCTTCAGTGTCTAAACATAAAAAACTACTTAAGCGTAGGGCAAGCAGGCAAGTAAAATGAGATTTGATTTTATGAGAACTTATTATTTAACTTTTATTGTCCCATAAACTCATAAAAATCATGTTTTCCTTATCATTCATTTATTCAGTCCAAGACTCTGCCTTGAAAGATCTAAGTGATGAAAGGATCCATGTCCTGCATTTGTGAAGACTTTATTCTCCATAAAAGCTTGACATATATTATTACACAGGGGGAAGCAATACTAGAATTCTATGTTTGTTATGGTTTTTTTTGCAGTAGGCAGGCGTTAGCGACAGATGGAAGATACATTTACTACCTTGTCTATCCTCACTAGTAAGTGATCAAAGACCCTGTGTTAGGAAAAAAGTCGGTTTAAACACATTGCTTTGGAAGAGATTCAAGAGCTTTACACAGGCATCCTTCTCTTCCAAACTACAAACATTCACAGTTACTCAGTTAAACACCTGAAGGTTTAAAACAGTTGACCAAAAAATCTTGAACCAAGAATGTGATTCAAGATGAAATTGCTACAATTTCATTCATGTTTATCTTTTATACCTGGAGTTAAAAAACAGTGTTTGAAATGCACTGCAAAAAGTGGAAATAGACATCAAGACATCTTATATATTTAGGAACTTTAGTAAAATGGTGTAAATAGTAGCAAAAAAGGGGTGGATTTTACAAATGAACTTATTATTCAAAAGAAAGAGTAAGGTTTTACAGAGATATAAGTAAGACCAATTTTTAAATTATTATTTTGAGTTTCATTTTAACTTTTTTAAAATTTCATTTTAACAATTTTAACTGCAAAATACCTGGTTACCTGTTTGCAGATATCATGCTTTCCATCCAACTTTGATTAAAAAGCCAGTGACTTACTGTTAACCAGTGTTAACAACTTTCTAAAAGGCATTCTGGGATAATAGGTTAGGAAGAACTCAGTCTGATAAGAATATAATTCTGTGTTTTCATACTTGGCAGAGTAGGACGCTAATAACTTTTATGGACAGTTGCTGGATAGAAGAATCTTTCAGCTTTGTGTGGGAGAGCTGCTGAAGGCTGGACTGCAGTGAGTTTGCAGTGCAATAGTTTTGATGTGTGGCCATTCATGCTCCAGACTAAGCCAAAGATCACATCAGTACAGCACTGAAAGATTGCACGCATGGAGTTACTGTTATGAGTGGACAAAACACTGCACTTGAACCTTTCCATACAACCAGGCTGCAAAATAAAGAAAAGTGTCCTGGTGAGACTTAGTAGATTGAAGAGCAGCTATCACAAGAAAGACAGGAAGTACCACTGCCTGAAAAAAATTGAAAACTGAACAGAAGTGAAGACTGAACAAAACATCAGGAAACTTATCCTAAGAGTTGGCCCTTCACTCTCAATAGCTTCTCTTTATTACATCTTGTTCTCTGACTGACTTTGGTGCACTAGTGTAATAGTGCTGTTTGCTGTACCGTTGCTCTGGTTTGATATAAGTGAAGCTACAGAGCAGCTACAATCAGAATCACTCTTTCAGTGCTCAGCAATACTGCCAGTTTTGGAGAGTGAGAAGGTGCTGCCCATTTATATTTATTTCAGACAACTAGGATGTGAAAGTTAAAGTGAGAGATAGGAGTCAAGGTATGTCTCCAGTGATTCCCACAGTTACATCAGAAGTCACGAAAATAATTACTTTAAAGAAATCCGTCATCAAGGGCCATGCATCCTGCCCTTTCCTCTCAAGAATTAATTTTTCGTCTTTTTAAAAACTGGAACCGCTGAGTATTTTTTCACATTCAAAGTCATAGACAATACTAAGGTATCACTTTTTTCAAATGATGGCTGCAGTGAAAAATCCAAATTGGCTGCATCTTTATTTATTTTCAAATCCTTAATTTTTTTCCAAAACCTCAGACTCAGAATGTCCCCTAGTGAAAATTGGAGATACCTGAATCAAAGCCACCCATCACTGATTTATGCTAGGTAAGGTTTTAGTCTCTTCGTGGGTTTAGTATTAAAGGCAAACCAATAGTGTCAAATCAATTTATGACTCAATTTTGCTTTTTTTGATCTGTGATATTCTCCAGACATTGTGTGTTGCATTGTCAGTGACCTGATATTTTCTTTCCTTTTTCCTGTTATTTCTGTGTCCTCTTCATCTTTTATTCACTGTGTTATGTGTTGCCTGAGGAAGAACATTTTCCCTTCCTCCACAGCTCTCTCATATTTCCTATTCTCTATCCTTTCACGTCTATACTTTTTTTAGTTTATTAGTGAAACCCTTCAGCATTATGTTCTCTCTCAACCATTTTCAGACTTCTTAAATTAATTGGAGGGGACTGTGATCTGATCTAAGTTAATGACAAAACACATGGAAAGGCATTTATGATTTCTTTTTTATTTTCTAATGCCATTGCTTGTTTCTGTGTTCTCTGCCATTCAGCCTGCTGACTCTGGTTTCATTTGAAGCATCTGACTTCTTTCTTAACTAAATGTTGCACCAAATGCTATCCATCACTTAATAACTGTAATGATGTAGCACACCTTGATTCAAAATACATGATTGGAAAGGAAAACAAATGGAATTGATTTGCTTACAATGTAGAGGATTTTCCTTGGTCCATATAGAATATTTTTTATGTTAATTAATCCTTGTTTTTTTCTTGTCTTTAAAGGGATAGTTTTATCCTTTCAAATATTTCTTGAAATCAATTAAGCAATAGCTATACAGGTAATACAAGTCTTTAAAGCCTGTAAGAGAAGCCACTGAAAGTCATGTAATATTATAATAATTGATCATGGTTATGCAAGTGTACTGGCATAACCCATTAATTTTTATATCTACTTCTATGACCTAATGATTCTATTATTCCATTCTCCATTTCCATTTTTTTGCTCTCCAGCAGTTTTGCAGGTTCTTGAGCTTGATATGGCTTCTGAAATCTGATATTTGCTTGGAGTTCTGTAAATATAATTATATTTGTGAAAATTTCAATCTGTCATATCACAGCAGATATCTCTAAACTTCTCAAAATAAATTATTCTCTACATACTGAAATTTTGATGAGAGATGATAATAATTTAGCAGTATTAATCTGAAAAATTGTCAAAGGATAAATGAACTGGATAAAAAATTATTTACCTTGATATCTTAATTGCAATATATCTCACAGTCTCATTTCCTAACTAGAGGTAAAACATAGAGTTTGCCTAATGCTAGAAAAATAGGTAAAGACTCAGAGACTGGTATTAAAGAGGCACTGGGACATCTGAAAACTCCTGAGGTCAAGACTGGTTGGGAAATCTCAGAGGATCTCCCTTTCCATGCGCTTTCACATACAATTAATTCCTTCCTTACTTGATTATTTTGATTTATTCATTATGTAGCCTAAGGAAGCTCCGTAGCGCTTCTGTACACGAGAAAAGAAAGTACAGCTTTAAAAAGCTCCTTGTTCTTTGTGACATACTATTAGTTTATCCATCTGTCACTTGTTGGATATGAGTTGTAGAAACAGCTGGTGGAAGCTGGGAATTCAGAAATAAACTGGAGGATTTGTTTGGAGCCGACCGAATCAGAAAATGTGTAAAAAAAAATAATGCTGACATTGAATGTTTTGACTAATAGTGGAATTCAGACTAATTAAGGATTATTCCATTGAGAAATGTGTGATAAATTAAATTTTCATCAAAATAAAGTGCTTGCTAGGACAGACTGAGACCCAGAATTTCACTTATAAAAGGGTAATTACTTTGACAGGATTGCTTCTGAATTTCTGTTATATCATATCTGCTAGAAGGACTGGTGAAGACTGCTAGTCTTGCCATAACTGGAAAGCAAATTTTTTCTCCTAATTTCTCAAAAAAAAAAAAAAAAGATGTGTAATGATGATAACCTTATTAGAAGAGAATTTTAAACTGAAAAACTGTATTTGAGAGAATGCATTCAATATTTTCTCAGTAAAAATTTGCTTTACAGGCTAATTTTTATTTTATTGGGGACATTATACCTCATATCTGAAATTAAAAAATGGAACAATTGAATACAGACATCATAAGGCTTTGTTGATAAAAGAAATATTTACCCAAAATGTATTTAAACTGGCAAAACTTTCCTTGATTTTGAAACCAAGTAAAGAATCAGATTTGTTCATGTCACCTAACACTGTTGATTTCAGTACCTGAACTATGCATACTAAGCTTCCTTTTCAGCCAGAGGACAGAAATAAGGACTTTTAGATGTAATTTCTCAGAGGTTAGGACTGGTTTTTTATACCTGCACCTAGATATAACAGATTTTCTCAATTTATTATAAAGGAATAGCCTTTTATTTCATTCTTAATCAATAATTTTGCCTGGAAAGCTGTGTATGTGTGTAGTGTGTTTCTAGGGGAGAAAAGACCTAGAATCTGATTGTCCCCCTAATATTTATAATCAAGGACTTAGTAATTTAGAATTTCCTCCTTGTAAAACTAGTAGTATTTGTTAATGTTTTTCTCATTAGACTGCTTTTCTGACATCAATATGTGTGTTTAAATATTCACATAGTAAATGACTATAAACTAGAAATAGAGCTGAATCATGTGTATACAAAATTTTCGGAAATTTTAGTTAGAAAATGACGTAAATAGTTTTTAACCTCTAGCCTGTGCCACTTTGCTTGTCATCCTACTAGTTATTTTTCCCCCTAATGGTTAAGTCACAAATCTCACTTGCTTAATGTTCAATAAAATATTTGCCCTGCAAAGACATAATTTACTAGTTCAAACAGAAATAAAAATCAGGTACTTCAGATAGCTGTTTGCACACTTACTTTCATCCTCTCTGGGATACATATATAATCTAGATTCCTCCCCCACTACTTATAATCAGGTAATTAATAGTTAGTAATTAAGAATTTCCTTTCTGAAGACTTTCGAATGTTCATTTGAATGTATAAATACAGATGAGTTTGTATATACATTTATGAGATAAAGTATAACAAAAAGGAGGAAGCCATAGGTAGAACACTAGCTCTGTCTGAACTGAAGTGCATTTTATGGCTGAAATCCGACGCTTAATTATTTTGGAACACAACATTTCAAAGTTCAGTGTACACTAGCTCTTCAAGTAGCTCAAAAGAGCTCATCTGACTGCCTCACATAAACTGAAAACTTAAGGCTTCAGACAGTCTTTCAAGAGAAAACAGTGGTTTTGAACTCTCCAAACAGAGTCTGTGATTTTCTGAAGTGCATTATTTAAATGAAACTCCATTCTGCTGACCAAGATAGTCACAGACAGTTCTGGCTCAAGTTCAAGAAACCAAGAATGCTGAAGCTTGTTTTCTCTACCTGTAGAGAGCTGTATCGCTCTCTGGATGAGATGTTGTCCGACCAAGTTTGAGAAGTTGGCTATGGTCCAAATCAAACACTCTCCATAGGCTCTCTTTTTGGCATCTGCACTCTACAAAAATCCAAGAGTGAGACAGAAAAAATTAAGGAAGTTCTGATGCCTTAAAGATCTGACAAAACTTGATAAAATCCATGACCTGCTTGTTTTTCTGCCTGGAATGTTAGACAAAGTCTAACTGTGGAGAAGTCTGAAGCATTGCTCCCAAAGGTGAATGATCCTGGCTGGTTTCCCGAGTCCACATTGGTAATAACTGCACAGCGAAAGCCTGTTTAAGATTTTTCTTACTGGCATTTATATGATTATATATTTAGAACTCTATTAACACAGACACTAATTCACTGGGAATGAACTAATCCCATTTCACACTTTGAATTTATGGTTGGTGCCAAAGATTGTAAGTTTAGTTACAGGATTTTATGGAGCAGTCTGTCTTTCATACATTTATTTCTGGTGGTGCTGGTGGGGATTTCTAGAACACTTGTAAGAAGGTTAATCCTATATATTTAGCAATAAACCAGGTTGTAGTAATTTCTTGCAAGTTCTCGCTTGCTTTGTCTTTACTCTTTTATTATCTGAACCCCACCAGATCTGCAAGGACTGTTCTTTGAAGAAAAGATACTGTGAAGGAAAAGAAAAGATAGAGGAAATAGCATTGTGGAGAAGATATAGGAATGATAAAAGAATGTAAAAAGTAGTATGGGAGATAGTTTCTTTGTTTAGCCTTTGTTTTGTCTTCTAGGACTAAAACTCTTAGTTTGCTACAGAAATAGTCTTTGCAAAACATTATAGAAGATATTCAGCAAATTTAATGAACAGTTCTGAATTCTAGGAATAACTGCTCAGCAAATATAGAAGATATTGTAATTTTCTATGCAAAATGAATAAGGCCTTCACTGCATGCAGAACCTCTTCATATAATAAATAACTTATTACCATTAGAGGATACATTATCATTTTGAAAAGGACCACTGAGAAAATGAAATATGGGTTATTGAACACACCAACAAAGGGGTTTAATGCTCTTAAATCCATATACACTTTGTATATAATATTTTCCTACTGTTTATATGGCTTTTTTATCTGTTTTCGTGAATTCTTGAATTTCTAGATATACGTGTCCCTGATTCAAGACTATTTGGTAGTATTCTCAGAGACAAAGCATATTAATCACACATTTAATTTTCCTTAGTTTCTAGAACAGAGCTTTATGCTTTACATATACATATAAATAGTGTTTTGTAGAATTAACCTACTACTTGAAATCTCTGCTTTCTCATTGTCTCAGTCCTCCACCTTTTAGCTGATAAACTACAAAGGCATTTATTAGAAGCAACAATTCCCTAGGTCCTTAACAACACCTTGTTAAGTGATGACCATGGTCAAGTACCCTTATATCAGCCCAATGTCAAGAAAGAAAAGCCTAATTCTTTCACCAAAGTGAACTGCAAAAGTGGGAAGGCATCCTTTTACTAGACTACTAGCAGTTTACTTTCTTTCTTAAAATTACTTAATGGCATCTCTTCCTAGACCAGTAAAATGCTACCATAACACAAAGCTCACATGATCACTTCTGTGTTCTCATTGGATGAAACTTGAGAAAGAGAAAAAACATGGTTCACAGGATCTGAGCACCTAATTGTCATTGTATGAACACTACTTTAAATATAATTAAACATAAGACAACTATTACAGAGTTGGAAGAAGGGTATTATATTCCCCCTTTGCCCCCTCCATTTGTCCTATACAGCTGACCTTAATTCCAGAATATGCTGTGGAGTCGTT
This sequence comes from Ploceus nigricollis, assembly GCA_013399945.1. NCBI lineage: Eukaryota > Metazoa > Chordata > Aves > Passeriformes > Ploceidae > Ploceus > Ploceus nigricollis. The sequence continues at coordinate 163,670 of VXBC01001701.1, read as the reverse complement.
TGTCTGTTACAGCTTCATTAGGAATCTGGGACATTGAAATTCTCTTTATCACTGCCCAGAATGAGCTTCTGTTGAACTTTGGTATGAAAACAAAGAAACTTGTATGTGTAAGTGCAGAGAATGCCTGAAAGGAATTTGAAAAGGAATCTGAACATCAAAGTCATGGATGGAGAGTGAAATACTCTCCCAGTTTTAAACTGTTGGTATTTATATCAGAGGATTAAAATCTAATTTTCAGGTCATCTTAGATTAACCATTTTTGGGAATTACCATTTCTGGGGTGTCATTTACCTCCTGTTACAAGCAGCAGACTTTTTAGTAGCCAGTTTATCTGGATGGGAAAAAAAAAGAGGGGCAAGCAAATAATATATTTATAAAGAGACATGTTCAAAACATACAGTTACACACAGATATGATGTGAAGTGGCACTACTGAGAATTAAATATTGTTGTGTAATCTAACTATACTCACATTTATAAAATATTCCGTGTTAATGAAATTTTATGAACCACAGGTAGAAAGAATGTAGGTTATTGCATAGTGTTGTATGTATTTTCTCAGGTAGAAAATCCACAGCTGTTTCTGTGTCTTGTATGTTCCAGTCATTCTGTTGAGCCCAATAGCAGAGATAAAGTTCATGTTTAGCTAAAAAGCTGCTTAAAAAGCTAAAACATTATACTGTGGAACTAACCAGGTTTGTAACATACAGGTTTTACCAGCATGAAGTGGTATTAAAAGTTCACATTAACACTGCTTTGCAATGTTATATGCAAAGCTAGTAATAAAGGGCAACTACTATTTTATGAAAATAAAGCTTATTGGTCAACATTCATGAGCTCTACACACAAAGTTACTCTGAAATGGACACCTGCCCCTGTTTTGCATGAAAATACACTCTTGTATAGTTGATATAATATCCCATCAAATTCAGAAGGGATTTTGCAAAATGTCTCAAAAATCTTGTTTATCTCAACTTTATAACAGATAAGCAAACTAAACCAGAAAGGAACAAAAGGTCCTCACTGACTCTGTTTCCAGAGAGGTCCTCACTGACTCATAATTTCCAGCTACACGATTACCATAACAATTTTTTAGTCCAAACTCAAGTGCGTAGACTGATCTGGAAGTAGGAATTCTCCATTTTCAGGTAATGTAAAGCTCCTCTCAACACCTTCACAGAATTATGAACATAGTGGCATGAAAAGTTAGGATTTTTCTGTGAGCCACAGCAAGAAAAAATGAAGAATATTTTTTCACTCAAAACAAAACAAAGGCGAAATATGTTGATTATCATATAATTTGCAGCTTTATCACTCCACCACCTAACAAACGATGCTCAGTTTTCTTGGTCATACACTTTATTGCATATATTTGATTTTTTAAACTTAAATAGTATTTTGGCAAATTTCTAAATGTTTTCTTTCCATACTGAAATCATGATTAGTCTAATTCTTATCAAAATTCAGAAATTATGTACTTTGTATGTACGAATCCACATCTGTTATCCAGAAGCAATGATAAATTATTGATCCTTAAAACTGTCTTTAATGTAAAAAGGAAACTTTTTTGCCATAAGTTTTGGGTTAGGATAATTCCGGGAAGAAAGAACATGACATGTTGCTCTAGAAAATAAAATTGGAAAGTATTTGAAGTTGCTTATGTCCCGTAATGTCAAAAAAAGCCCTAAGCAAGACAGATTGGTGAGCCGATCAGGAGAGATGGTCACAAATGCAGAGTAAATACAATTTATCATTTGACTCCATATTTTATCACAGTCCTGTCTGCCTATATATCTCTGGTCCTGATCCTGCAAAATTGCATTCCAAAGAGCATTTTTTCTTTGGTGTAAATAGAAGCAGGAACATATTTAATCTGACTGTTACAGTACTATACCCTGTGTATACAATATAAAGCCTACTTCAGTCTTTCCTCCCTGCCTTTATCTAGTCCAGATTTCCTCTTGACAATAATGGTATTTTTAATCCCCAGAGCAGTTGAGGAGAAGGAGGTTTTTGGGGGTTGTTTCTTAGGGTTTTTTTAACTTGTTGTGTGTCTAGATTTAGGTTTAATATCCTGAAAATTCCTGATTTCTCTTCTAAAATGATTCAACAAAAGGAGTCAGAATAGAGAGTGTGATAAAAAGATGAGGTTTTTAGAATTGTTAGAAAATAATTTTAAAGAAAATGCCAGTACCAGTGAGTACAGGCAACAGATTTTCAAAATTGTAGTTATATCTGAAAATTATGTACGCACAATTGAATGTCATTCAGCTCAAGTGAATGTCACATGAATTTTTACAACGCTAGTCAGTTTACCAGTGATGCTGAGAAAGCAGCAAAGTACAGACATATACAATGTTAAACTGGAAGTTCAGCAATACAGAGAGCTGATTTTAATCTGCTCAGGAAAATCTAAAGAATTGGCACTAGTAAACAATTCCTAATGCTGTATCTTTTAAAAAATTATGACACAGATACAAAGTCCATCAGTGTGTTGCAATCAGTTTAAGCCACATCAGTCCAGAGATTTAAAGTCCAAAGAATTTGAATGTGAGATAAAAAAGAAAAAGTAAATGAAAAGAGTACAAGAAAGATGTGGAGAAAAAAAAAGAAACCAAAGAAATATTCTTACATTGTAAGAAATGTTCTTACATTGTAAGAAAGCGTGATTGGAAACCTTCTTTTTTTTTTCCACTTTCAGCAGGTGGTGGGAGGAAAGACTCGATTTAGCTATGATTAGCATTGTCCCACAGGAAATGTTTAAAGTATTAATAAATACATATTGAATTTTACTCTCAGAAAAATGTACAAGAAAATTGCCTTGAAGTATGTGATGAAAATCACACTTTACCTATAAACAGGAAAGGGGAATTGTTCCACTTTCAGCTTTGTGTGAAACTGTGTGTGCTAGCTTTTAGAATTGGATGCAAAGAAGCAATGTAGAATTACTGTGCAGATGAGTCATTTTAGACACAAACAGAAATTTGACAAAGGTATCTGATTCTTAGCAGGAATTTCATTAATCATGCTCAGGCAGGTTATTTAAAGAGTAAAGCAACCAGTCTAAAGTTCCTATCCTAAAACTTCCAAAAATTTTAAACTTAATTCCTTCATTGTATCGTTGTTCAGTACTTGAGTAGTACAGAAAATGTAGATAACACAAAGGGAAGGCATCCTGAGACCATGAACAAAAACTAAGACTGATATTTGAGGTCCATGAGGTTTTTTGGGGTTATTGCATACTCCAAGCGTCGTTTATTTTTCTGAAAAACAGAGATAATTAAGTTCATCAATATTAAGCTTTTGAAAATCTGCAGGTTACAAGCCCTTAACATAATCATGGCAAATAATGGTCATTGTTCCTAATCATTTAGAGATGATTGTGTAACTTACTTATAGTTGTATTTATCCCGTCCATGGTAATTCCTGTGAAACAAAGTTATTTTCAGTTAAAGCTCCTTACCTCTAGGCCTTTGTCTGGTGCTATGGGTTGGGTTGAGAATCTATCATATTCCAATTATTAATCTTATCATACTTTATACCTTAATATGAGATTGGCTTTTCTTGCGTTATGTGGATGTTATTAATGGTCATAACATCAATTTAATTGCTGTGCTTCTAATCTAGACACAGAATTTGATTGTTGTGCGAATTGCTGAGATTTCTAAACCCTTTTTTTTTTTGTGTTGTTTTTTTTTTTTTTTTTTCCCTTAGACTCTTATTGAACTGTTCAAAATTTCAGGAGGGGAGAGGCAGAAATGAAAACCAACTGGGTCCAGAGGAGCCCATTGCAAAAATAATAAAATACCTTGGTGGGATAAAAGTCTGTGTGCTAAAGACAGCTCTGAGGAGACCTTTGTCTGAGGCCCTAGAGTCTCCTTCTGTATGACTTAATTGAAATCAGAATTAGCAACAGGAATGTTTGCATATTATCAGCATGATCAGGACAAAGCCTGTGGTGCTGTGGGCAGACCTACAATAGAAGGGATTGTGGTGTGGTGTGGGAAGATAATGCAGAAATGATACAAAGGCCCACAGGGACAAAGGCAAAATTATTTAGGTTTAAAATAATTGTAACAAACATTTTATAAAAGGCATCTGGATTGCAAACCTGGATGGATTTCTCTTATTACAAGGAATGATTCTGGTTTGATTTTGATGTTGGCATGAGGATTTTCTGACAAGAAAACTCTGAACAAACATCAGCACCACCACAAAAACTTAGAAAAAATAGCTCTGTTGTACAAGAGAAAATTATTTCCTGAAATGTAGTATATGCAGCTTTTTACTCAACCTGATTTTGAATAGTTTCCCCACATAGTTCTTCTTTTCAAATGTTCAAAGGAGGTGACAAACCTTCATGGAAAACTTTAATACTATTTTGTTCATAGGCGTATATTTTCTCAGCTAACTGTACCACTGGTGAAAGCTGCCAGATTAGCACCCTTTGACACCAAAACTCTTTATTTACTCACTTAATAGGTAAAAACATAATTAGTATTTCAGTGTGCTCCATTCCACAGGCTAAAAGGCCAGGCTGTTGTCCCAGAAAGCCTTAGCCATAGAAAAGAGAAAAATGGAACATCTATCTCTGAAGTATAAACAGCACTTGATTTTAAAAACACATCAGAATCTGAATAAGACCACACAGCTGAGGGACATGAGAGTGCTTTTTTTTAAATGAGCTAGCTATTGTGTAAGTATTTTAAATGAGATAGAGTGACTTCTTCAGCAGCTGTGTCTTATTTGTATGGTTTTCTCAACAGCAATAAAACTACAAATTATTTGATTATTTTTCAAGCCCTTGTTCATAAGTTGTGGGGAGCGCTTTCAAACAAACTGCTGTTCACTGATGGAAATACCCTACTATAAATGCCTCAATGCATTTCAGGGTGGAGATCAGTAGAATCAGATGGAGAAATACAAGGAAGTGAGAAATTATGAAAGAGAATATTAGTTATACTTTGATAAGGAAAAGAGAGCACAGAAATAAAACATGGAATAAGGAAAGTCATCAGCTGTAATGCAGGTCTTTGATTTTGTTGTAGGTATGGTAACATATGCTATAATTGGAGGACCAAGAATATTATATGAGAGGGAGAGGCAGTAACTAATGGGCCTGAGAGGCAGAGTGAGTAAAGAGCAAAGAAATAAGCTTTTGCCATTCTTGGCATCACTAGGAAAGCTTATAAAGGTGGAGAGAGAGATAATACATTATATCTCTCACTCAGAAATCTTGTAAAAATCATGTTGCTTTCTCTGCTTGACATTCTGTCATCTTAGCAGAGAAATGGGCTTTTGTCAAGAGGGAACTTAAATTAAAAAGGGAGAGGGTGGCCTACAAAACCTAGTTCTCCACGTGTTCACCTGCAGTATCTTTTTTATAGGATATTTTAACATCTTTACCCATGACCTGGAGTGGTGGTGTATGGCTGGAGGATGAGAAACAACAGGAATAAAGGGAAACTGGGTTGATAAAAAGACAAATGTTTTTTGCCAGGAGGAGAGTCAAGTAGTGGAGCAGGTTACTCAAAGCGTCCATAATTACAGATTTCCAAGATCTCACTAGACAAATCCCTGAAGAATTTGGTCTGGTCTCACAGCTGACCCTGTTTTCAGCAATACAAAGAGCTAGAGAGCTCCTGAGGTCCCTTCCAGCCCGAATTATCCTATGACAGCCTGTCTTCAAAGCTCTAAGAGGTTTTCAGACCTCTCTGTGGCTTACTCAGACATAGCCAAAAGACCAAGTCTTTTATCCTTCACCATATAGGGGTTTTCCAGAAACAGACTATGAGAATAAACCTGACGAGAATTAGTAAATATATTCTTCTTCAGGGTGGCTTTTTCTCTTCAACTTTCAAAATCTGCCTTTCTTTTGGTCTTTATTGAAAGTCTTCTTAGAAACTGATTTTTCCTCTTTCCTTTTTTTCTTCATGGTTGGAATGTTTCCTTTCTTTCTGCATTTTCCTTTTGAATTTTTAATATTAATTAGTATTCTTCCTGCTTCTCATCCCAAGAGTAATAGAAATTTTGGACTTTCAACAAAGACAAGAATGATTCTGTTTTTCCAGCTCAAATTCTACTGGATGCATAAACAGCATAGATTTTATTCTGGGATTTTTTTAGGTAAGAGGGTGAAATAAATACTTTTTCCCCCCTAATTATATTAGTGTTTAGATAAAGGATCAGAATTTCTTAAGTCTGAATCACTTCAACAGGCATAGACATTCTGTAAGACTTTTGTTTACACAAAAGAAGAAAATCAGTTCCAGATTAAGTAATTTCTTTGTAGCTGTCTAGAGGAGATTTTAGTGTCCAGGCTCTGTCACAACCCACATATTCAATGGAGCTGGAGTGCTGTTCAGTTAGAGAGCTGGTTTAGAATGAGCCAAGGCACTTCTTAGTTGTTACTGAATGTACTGTTTAGATATTCTTAGACCTTGAGTGGTCCTGAGATGCCTTGCTCGCGTGTGGATACCTGTATTGAATCTCACCCAAACTGACATCCTTCTGAAAACATTACACTAAGAGGAAATCTGATTCTTAGGAAATGGTACAGTTTTATAGTTAAGCCAATAACTTTATTCCTAAATTATTTACCGATTGTCTATCTGCTCCATTATATATAAGATGATATATCTTCATGGCCATTTACTATCCAGAGGAATACAATTTTTTAAGTGCTTTTATTTTACATTTTTTCTTATATGCTGTTTTACACTATTTTTGTGTAAATAAGGCACATGTCTTTGTATGAAATTTTCCTAGGAAATTATGTACACTAGAATTGTCAAATGGTACTTTGTGCAATTTAATTTGGCATTTTAAATTCATTAAATCTGTTTGAATAAAGATCTTTGAAGCAGGACAAAATACAGACTTGAAGGAGTAGAACCATGTTAAGCAGTATTAATATGTGTGCTTAAGAGTTGTGGTTGTTTGGACAGTAGCTTCATGGAATGATTCAGCTGGCTTTGGTATTACTTACAATTAAGGTATGACTTAAATGAGGAATCATGCAGTGAGGTAAACCTGGGTTAAGTATATCATTACCAGGAGCACTTACAGCTGTCTGGGGTATATCAAACAAAAAATGGAAACTAAGCCAAAATTACTGACCTAAAGATGATACACAAGATAATGAACAGAAACAGACAAAGTCATATTAGTTTATAAATCAACTATGGGAGGAGAAAGACCTGTATTTTAGTGATTCCATAAATGAAGAAGTCCATGACTTGACTGCTGTGCTGTAACATTCCAACCTTATGATCAGTTTTAGAAGGATCTACTGTTTAGCCTTAGACATATTTTTCATAGCAGCTGAAAAGATATCAAATTTCTCAAGTCAGGTGGCTTCAAATTTGTGGTCTTCTAAAATTGTTCAATGGAATCCATGAAGACTCTACTGTCTTCTCAATGGGTCCAAAAACTACACTCTCTAAAGTGTCAAAGAGTCAAGCAGTGGTAACTAATCACGTAATCCGAGGTAATACTAAGCTTATATACTAAACTGGTACAGATTTGAAGCACATCTGTAAATTAGACTGTTTCCAATTCCATATTTGGCTTATGTATATTTCTGCAGAAATAAAACCTATACAGGTTAATTTACATCATTTAGGACAGTACTATAAAAAAGGAGTGGAGCTTTCACCTCTCACAGCCCTGAAAGCAAATTGCACAGTAAAAATGAACTTACAAAATTACTAGCACAGTATCGTGACAAAATATGATCTTCCAGTGAACCAGCCTGTTTTGTCCCTTCTCCTTGATCCATTGCCAGAACATCCTGCCTGGTCCATAGCTAAAGGCATTTAACTGTAATATCACTAGCCTTCATTTTACCTGTACAGGGCAAACAAGGTCCATTAATGAGGATGGGTTTTCACGATATTTAACTCAAATCTAATTCTAACACAGTGACTAGCAAAATAAATCATATTGTCCATAGAGTATACCTGAGCCCTTCACCCACATTCTTCTCCCTATCTTTTGTTTTTGCATAGACAAGTAATAAACACTTTTTTCCCCCCTGGAAAATTGTCTTTAATCTCTGCTTAAATAATTTCCAGCTGCTCACCATGAACACTGAAGCAAAAATATTCTAGATACCACCTCCATTATTTAAATCCTCAGCCTACCCTATAGAGCTCAAACTTTCTAACAGTAAATTTAACACTAAGTTTCCAAGATTGCCTGTAATCAGATAATACATTAGCTTGCCTTGTTTTATAGCATGTCAATATTTTTGATATTAGATGTCATTCATCTCTACTAATCACAAAATGTAAGATCTATTAATTAATTTGTCTTCATGATGTTTGAAATCCTGACCCAAACAGAAACCTGACCCAAAAAGAAACCTGCAAGAATGACTGCAACCTTAAACAGTTACAAATATATGTTTTTCTAAACCACTTTAATATAGATTACATTATACAGAGATATTTTAAATGCAATATACCTTTCCTTTTCAAACTATCTAGTTATATAATATTTTTTTCACAGATGCTTTGACCCATTTACTGCAAAATATAAGCCCATACTGGAGATAAATAAGGTTCATGGAGCAAAAGCGTCTGGTTTTTATCAGATTAATAGCTCATTCAAAACAAAAGTTTAAAAACTGAGGAAAATTAATCAGGATTTAATTTAGGAAAATGAAATTAGGAGCATCCAATTAACACCTCTAATCTGAACAATTGACAAGAATCTTGGAAAATGTTATTCTATTTCTTTGCTTGTCATGGATAACTGAAATGGAACCTCTCCTTGGTGTTTAATCTCAGAATGAGGTACCTCATTTCTTCAGGAGAGGACTTGGAGGCCCGCTTTGCTGCAGTGACAAGCTGGTAGTGCCACAAATTAACAACACTGTGCTCTGAACACTTTGTATATTGTGAATTGTTAGGTACAAAGGCAAGGAATAGCCAAACATCTGTACCTAGAAAATTTTGACTATGATCTCTCTGTACACCAAATTCCTTCTCAAAAAAAAAAAAGTCTCTATTTTGCACATGGATACCAAATACATAAACTGAAAGAGATGTTGAGGAAATACAGGGTTCTATGAAGGAAACTACAGCCTTATAGAGAACTTGATAAGGAAAGCAAGAGGGCTGTAAGGGGTAAAGGGTTGAGTAGTGCACAGTACATAAGTCATAAGGCCTATGCTAAAAAACTGGTGGTAAAAATGTCTAAAACAGCTTAGAAACAGGTAAAGGTTTTGTACACCATGCAGGAAGGAAGTTGTAGGTGTTTTGAATCAGGAATTGAGTTGTACTGTATAATCACAAGAGAAGAAAAATAAGATGCTCTAATCATTCCTAATTATTGCTTTCCTATTCCAGGGTGCCTGAAATATGCCTGCCTCTTCATCACATAGACTTTTTGTAGTTCCAAAGTAATCTATAGCTTTCAATTCGCTGTGTGTAATTCCTGTTACAAATACAAGAACCTCAGCCTACATCAGCCTACATCGAGGTCTTAATTCAGAAAGAAAAGGAACAAAGAAGCACTTTGATTCAGAAAAGGGTGCCCACTGATTTGCAATCAAAGCTATTAAGTCTAAGCATGTCAGTATTTATGTTAAATGGTATATGGAAGTGACACCTGGAAACTGCAGTATTTAGTCACTAGGTACGTGTACTACACTTTTGTCTAAAGATCACACCAATTTTTTTAGAACTCAGAATCCTTCTGGATGCTTCTATTCACATATGTGTGATACATTTAAATGAGTATAGTGTAAGCAGTATGGAACTGTTTTTTTTTCTAGTCCCAAAATCTGTGACTATCTAAATTGCCAGTGCTAGAGTGGTTGACCTTCACTTTTGGTCTTCTTGCCATCAGTTATTATAGAAATAACAGAAACATATTTTCACAGAATTTATTAATTTCAGCTTTTAATGGATACCACACTTGTCACTTCTCAAGAACAGGGACCCATGGCTAACTCTCAAATGACAATATTATAGAATAAATGTCATGTATGACTAAGTCATGATTGCAGTTTGGATCATTTTGTATTCTATCATCAGCATGCAAGAGGGACACATAATTCAGACACTAATGTGATAAATCTCATAACAAAATGAAAATTTCAGAGTTTATTTCTTATGCAATCTCCTGTTATGGTAGGAATAATTATGCATTTTAGGAAAAAAATTCTGTGTGTGATTCTGTGTGAAAGAAAAAAAAATTATTTACTATAGTAGGGGTGGAGAAAACAAGTAACATATGATTAGGGCAGAAGCAAACATTCCATTGTATTTTAAAACTTTGATGAATGGTGTTTTATAAAGAGTAAGTTTTTATTAAGAGCAGGAAAGGTTTTCAACAGTTGAAAGGCTGTAGGGATAAAAAGGTATCCATTTGTCTGCAATTGAGAAGCCATAAAGTATATATGAATTACTATGGCTTTCTAAAAAGAAAACAGAAATCATAATTAAATTGTTTGCAGATTGAATTTTCCAGGAATTAAATAGTGCACATTTGGATTAATGGCACCTCAAGTCTATTGTGATATGTAAGTTAGTTCTTGATGTGTGTCTGGTTTATGCATTGTAACTACACCTGCAGCAGTGGAGACCTTCAAATTTGTCATTATATGTTTCCTTTTTTAGATCAAGTAAGAGAAAAGGATTCTCCTGTGCTCAAAATAAAAGCTTTTAATTTTTTTGATAAATTAGATGCTCCACCAGCTCTTGATAATATGGAGTTATGAAACAATTTAAAAACAATAATTCTGTTTAGAAAAGGACAGGTAGAAAGCTATGTCCAAAGCAGTACATTACACTATGTCTAAGGAGCAACAGTAACAGAGCTAAGATCTTTTATTCTCATTCTGAATTGTCAGATGATATTTATCCTTTTAGAGTGCTGGAAAAATCCATCTAAGTGTGGAAATAAGTGTTTATATATTTATATATCAAGGTTAGTAGATTTTCTTAAATGTGAAATGAAAAGGAGAAAAGTTTTATGTCTCAGAAAAATTCTTGTGTCTCCCTCCCCTCCCTCTACCACCTCACACCTCTGGTGAGAGAGACAAAAGACAGAGATCCCAAAGTGAGATGAAAAAAATTTACTGGAAATAGCAATGGGATAAGAAAAGGAACAGAAACAGGAACAAAATTATATAAAAAAGAGGAGGATTTACATGAAAAAATGCTCCCAAAAAACAAAATGGTAGACCCTCTGTGTGCCACGTTCTTCTTCCTGACCCTAAGCCCCCTTCCTTCTCAGAAGGGAGAGTAAAGGATATATCAAGGCCAGTTAGATTGTGTACATTTAATTTTAGTTGTCCAGATTAAGAAGCAGATGCACACCTCCATCTGTTCCTGATCTCTCCAGTGTTGATCCTGGTGATGTAAGTGAAGTCCTTCAGATCATCTTCTGGCTTACAATCAGACTTTTATTCATGTAAAAAACCATGTCTCGGTGGAGGGGAGCATGATGAGAGAAATTAAACACAAAATTAGCACCACTGGGCTTGTCCTGCTTAATCAAAGTTCATTTTTCATTAATCTGGGTGTTTTTTGCAGTAATATTTGATACGGCAATCGAAAAGGAATCAGTTCAGATCCCCAGTGGCAGAGTCCAGTGCCACAAGGTACCCAGCGCCGTGATGGGCATATAGTCACCACAGAAGTGATAACATACAGTTTTATATAGCAATCAGTGCTGTACAAATTGATTCATTGACTACCCTCACCCAAAATCAAGTCTCTTTGGGGCATACATTGTACTTCCCCATCCTCCTGCATTACCCACCAAGTGCATACAGGTCCTCGAGCAAAAGAAATTGCACAAATGGGTTTGCCTTTGCCTGAAGCAGGAATAACCCAAACTCTTTGCCCCAGCATATTTTTTATATGCTCTACAGGAAGTTTGCTCCCTTCCACATGTATATAAAAGGTTTGATTGGGCAGGGTTGGCCCTATTGGCACATCCTCTAGTGACGAATAACTAGATTGCTTTTGCTTATTGTGTATTCTCAGGTTTGAAAGTCTCACCACCCACTGAAAAGTGTAATCTTTTCAGCCTATTATATTGTTTAAATTTTCCACAAGCTGGTGAATCATAGTGGATCCATATATGCACAAGTACGACAGGTATATTTTTATGTTCTTTCACTTTGGGATAGAAGAGAGCTGAGAGTTGTACCCTTACAAATACGCGGAAATCATATCAATTAAAATGTTATCTCGAAAGGTATTTAAGCTTATTTCTGATTTAGTATAGGCATACAAAAGTGTTTGTTCTCAACAGAACAGTCTGACAACAAAAATAAGTTTTCTGTCTCTTTTGGGGATTTCTACAAGAACAAGAAATACTAGGATGATAGAAACAGTATGTGTTAAATATGTGTCATTTGCCCAGAAAATGTTTTTCTTTTGGAATTGCTGCTAAGATGAAGTTTAGGTAAAAACATCCATGCTGAATTTCACATTGATATGAAGCAAAAAGAAAGAGAAAAAAAAGTCAGCTTGTATATGTGTTCTGTTGTAGCCTAGTCTAGTTTGAAAAGCTTCTAGCCTTTTCAACATGGCTAATAGTCCTATCCTTTATAAAGATACCCTAAATCAAGCTTTATTTGAGCTGAAAGAAAACAGAAACACATGAACGGCCAATTGGGAAAATTCTTGAACAGTTTATTTAAAATATGCTTAGATTACCAGCAGTAATAGTAGTATTAGATAGTGTGATCAATTAATGTCACATGTCAAAATATACCTTCATATATAACTCATATTGGAGAGTTGGAATGTCTGAATAACGATGTTTTGTGCCAAGTTATTCATGCCTACCTCGCTTCTTGATATCAAAAAAAAAATTATTTTAGTAGAGTAGTATTTGGCAAATGTGAAATATATTTGAACCTAGACTAAGGATCAACAGTAACTGTATTTTGTGTGCACATTTACAAATTCTGTGCTTCATGGGTACATTTACATACAACTAACATGAATTTTTCTGTATTTATAAAGGTTTATTCTGTGTGGTTTTGAGGCTGATAGCAAATTTACTTTCAAGCTTTATGTTATTCACAATTTTTGAAAGTCAAAGATATTATAATTTTGAGATTTTTAAATTTAAAATTCAAATTATAATTTAAAATTATAATTAAAATATCTACTTAAAGTAACTAGAAATATTTAATTTTGCATGTAGTTGTGATTGCATAAATGTAGCAATAAAAGTTGAAAAATTCATATGCTTTCATAAACCAGTAATAAAATCAGAAATAACACAATTTTAGAAGAAAGTTGAGAATACCTAAAAAGTTTTGATATATTTATATATGACAAGGGAGTTACCAAAAGAGTTTTTACTTTTTTCTCTTCCTGAAACATATTTTATGATTGACAGTGTCTTAGAGAATTTCTCTGTGTGTTTTCTGATTTTTATTTTATACCTCGTGTGGAAAGAGATTATGCCTGAAAACAGGTTTTTAATTTCTCATTTAATAGCCTTTGGTAGGCGGCCACATAAAAAATCTCTAACACATTACACCTTGAAATAATTTCTGATAGCCATTTATCTATATATTGCTGCTTTACCACGTTTAGTTATCACCAGTTGTGTTACTTGTTGGTACTGGATGTTTTAAATTCTTCTCTCCTTTATTAAACCTTCTTTCATTTAGCCTTTTCTATTTCTAACTCCTTCTCACCCTCCTTCCCCCCACCACATACGCTCCTCCCTATCATCTCCCCATTTCCTTGCTGCGATCGATAACTAATGTGTACTTCCATCTGTTCAGAAAGAACAGAGGCCAGACCAGATGTGACCTGTGATTTACCAAATGGGACGCAAACACAAGGAATGTTGTCTGCCATCTGTTGATGCAGAAACCAGTAGAGCTGGACTAGCATTTCAGCAGAGCTCTCCCACCGAGAAACTGCAAATAAAATTCATCTGTTTCATTTTTTTCTCCTCTTCTGACCTGACAGTTCCTCTGCATGAAGTGTCTTGCAATGAAGCTGTAAGAGTTTACATCTAAATGGCTGTGCTCTAGGGAAAATACAAGAAGGTTTTCACAGCTTATGCTTTATATTTCTGCCAGAAACAGAAGTACAAAGATGATACTTCTCTCCACAGCAAACTGATATGTGAAGCTGCTCTTTGAAATGGATAGAGCAAACAGAGACCCTGTTTTTCCTCCTTGTCCTCTCCCCTTCTTTTTAGTGCACATGAAAGGGTCCTGAGACTGCTGAAGGAAATGAAGCAGGTGTTAGTAACAGTAACCAAAAAAGATCCCTGTCTCCACTTCATTCTACTTCCAAATTACCCCACCAAGGAACGTCTGGTTTCTGTTCCAAAAGAGGAAATGCACAATATAGGGAGTAATCCTCATGTGTGATCTTTGGTATATTCTTATTCACTGATGCAATTTTTAATGTACAAGTTGAAAACACAAGGATGGTTTGAAATGATAGTTCAAGGCCCAAAAATTCAAAATGCAGCTGATGGCAAATTGGGATGCAGGGCCATTCGTATGTGGGAACATTTTCAAATTTAACATACTCATGATTCCTATTGAATAGAACCTGACAATATTATAAAGGTCAGGAACACTTGCAGTGCTTTTCTATGTTTTATGTAAACTGAAGCACTGTAAAGCCAGCAGATATTTCTATCCACTTATTTTCTTATAGCTCGAGCAGAAGAGCTTGAGCAGAAGAGAAATGGAATGAGTAACTCACTTCCAGGCACCAGTTTTCCACCTCCGAGAATGCAGTTTTTTATACTAGTATGGATTACAAATAAGATATTCTCTGTTCAGGCTGCTACCTGAAATTTTTGGGTTAACATTTATAGTTTTGAATGTTGCAGCTAGAGGAAACTTAGGCTTTGAGATCCTTGCAGATAACTTTGTAGTCCTGTGTGCAGACTGAGTCTATCATTCTGCCCTGGTATGGCTATTCCTTTAATAGTATATTACAGCTTTATAGACAGCAACCCCTAAACATTATATTTGTTTGAAATTAGAAGAAAAAACATATTCAGAAAAAGACAGAAAGGTCCAAGAGCCTTGGTAACAATGTTCACAGCTTGCATTGTTGTTGTTGTTGTTGTCCCTGATGTTCCTCAAATGTCCCTAAATGATTAGGAGGTCTAGAGCAAGTTCAGGTTTGATACTCAATTTTTCATCCACCATGTTAAGGAGATATACATCAAAATAACTGTACAGTGTAGAAGGGGAGGTGTCATGTAGGTGTGAGGGGGAAGCTTAACAGCTTTCCTTAAACAGTGATGAGACTTTTTCTAAGTATATTTTAAACTGCTCACCTGCACAATCTTTCGGGTTCTGTCTTGTCACTTACTTTGAATCTTTTTGGCTTCTCTGGAGTTTTTTTGGGAGTAGTGTTGTTTGTGTTTTGTTTTGTTTGTTACTTTTTAATTATTTTTTCCTTTCTGACAGTGAGAGCAGAATACACAAAATACTGCATCAGAGAGAAATAATTTTGTCAAAAAATAAGTCTACTTGCTTCTGCCTTATTTCTTTGTTGTTAGGTAGTGATAAGTCATTAGCAAGCAGACTGTCAAAGCAACTTTAGCAAAGACAAAATCCTTTCTAAATGAGAATTAATGGGGAAAAGAAAATGATCTTTTCATATTCTCAGCTCTCATAATGTATGGCAATTTATCTCAGGAAGGGTTGGGAATCAATTAAGCATGAATGATGTATAGGAAGGTGGAATGTGACCTTAACAAGTTGTCTTGCCTCTTGTCTTGATGTTTCCATCTGTTTTGCACAAAAAATTATCTGATAATGTGGTAGGGAGGTAGATATGATTTCTGAGGGAACAGTCATTATGGGCCACTATCTTCCCTGACCTGATAAGTTTAATCCAAGTTGCCTGGGAGGTAAGAAGTCATAAAATATTTTATCTGAGACAAGTGCAAAAATACTCATAAACTCAAAGGTTAATCACTGCACCAAAAGAACAGATGAAGGAGACAGGGCAGTTTTATGTTTCTCTGTGTGATGTCCTTATTAATCATGGTGCCCCATTTGCTTCAAGTATGCCTCATGTATTTTCTTTTGAAAGCCAAATGGATAGACAGAGAAAGAAATAGAAGGCTATTACTATCACATGTTAAACAGCTCTGCCTTCCTTGTATCACATATTCAAGGGATTGCATTACAGCAAAGAAGGTATTCTAATTAATTCAGTGACTAAGCAAATATTCCCTTCAGATAAAAACCTAAACTTCCTCCTCTGTGAGTCGTTATGGCATAGAAATGAAATTTGAAAGACTACTGATTAAGAAACTGTAGAAAGATGGCTGGGGACCGTGTGGAAAAAATGCTGGGGGATAAAATTAGAGGAAACTAAGAGGTTATATTCACATCCTAACAGAATTTATAAAGGTATGGAAATTATAGAGCAAAATCACAGAGTAAAATCATAGAGTAAAGTGCAGCTGTTACTTCCTGGATGGAATGCAGTTGGCGTGCTCGCAAACCATTCCCTGAAACTGTAATTCCCCACAGCAACAATCTCCAACCATAGCACCTGCTAGGGGTAATGGAATGGAGGGTGGGGTGGAGTGGAAACTCCTCAGCCAGGTTCTGCTGAAATCCTTGCAGAGAGGGGACCTCGATAGCACTTTGCAGCTGAGAAACTGCATAAACCCTGTCAGCCAAGGGAGACAGGAGATGTCCTGCTGCTGAGCCAACAGCTGTGGTGAAATCATTCTCCTTGGATGAACTTGGTTCATCATAGCCTAATTATAATATTAACACACACCTCCACTCCAAATTTACCCACTCTCAGGTTACACCCACCCCTCACTGGGCATGTGCTCTGTATTTTTTGACTGTATCTTTAAAAGTGAAATGAAAAAATTTTATACCAATCAGTGCCAAAGTTTTTATGACTATAGTCACTCATGCTCCACCTAAGCACAGAGAAGTAGTATATAAATAGTATACTTATTTAGAATGGGGAGAAGATAAGGAGGACTCCCTTGCAACTGCTTGCATCCGTCAGCAGGCTGAAACTCTCTTCTCCATATGGACACCTACTGGAGATGAATCACACTTCAGACACTATCACTGACGATCCTATAACCTCAACCTGTCACAGTGCTATACTAAAAGCTTGTTATTCTTTAAACTGTTGGAGTGAGTCCTTCCTAAGTGCTGGCACTCACTGGCAGTGGGTAACATTATAAAATAAAGTGAAATACCCACTGAGGGGTCTCCCTTACACTGCTGGTGTATATTCCTAAGTGGAGCTAGCCTCTGATCCAGCAGGACTGCTCAGTGGAGGGTCCTCCTAACAAGACTCTGACAGACTGGTCAGCACAGGGCTTGACTTTCCTGGGGATTGACAAAAATCAAACAGTAAGGGTTGAGAAAATCTCCCCACACTAAGAATAGACAAAACCTCCCCTTTTCATGTGTCAGGGACACAGCAGTGCTCACACTGAAGAGATATTATCTGTATGGTTGGACTATCAGCTGGGGGGCGAAATGTCTGTATGATGCAGCTAAAGGTAGAGGTTGAGGGTTCAAATTTGGACAGGTATCCAGTAATGAGGACATTTCCCATGGGGACTGTGGTGGCATCAATACTATTTAAAATCATCATTAGGAACTTAGACAGTAGGATAGACTGCATCCTCAGCAGTTTCATGGGTGACATTAAGATGAGCTCACACAGCTCAGCAAAAACGAATGCGTTGTTTCACCAGAGGCAGAGTTACTGCATGCAACAGTGCGTGCTTAGGGTGGGGCTGAGTGGCAGGAAAGTAGTTTTGTATAAAGGGCATAGTAGTCTCAGTAGACAAAAATTGTGCATAGATCAGCAATGTACCCTTGCACCAGTGAAGGCTAACCTCAAGATTGTAGTCAGTAGGTCAAAAAGAGTGTTTATTTCTTCTTCTTTGACACTTAGAGATCAAATTTAGTACATCATATAAAATTTTAGGGATGTCACTACAAGTAAGACATTGACAGACTAGAACAAGTCAGTGGAAGACCATCAAGATGTTTAAGGGGTCAGAGCACCTGATATATGAATAGAATTTGTTCAGGCTGAAGAACAGATTAAGTAGAGATCTAATGTCTGTTCTCACTTGACTAACTGGAGGATAAAGAAAAGACTTTACTTGATGATCTACATCAAAAATATAAGAAAGCAATGACCACATAATGCAATAAAGGAAATTTAGGTTACATGAAACTAAACCAGAATGTTTCTTCCTTGTAAGTGTGGAAACACACTGGCACAGGTTGTTCAGAAAGGCTGGGGAGTGTCCATGTTTGGAGATCTTCACAACTTTACTGGAAAGACCCAAGGCAAGCTGACCTATTTTCTTATGTTTGACTTAGCAGATAGTCCTCCTCTGACACAGTGGCCTGGATGATTTCCAATGATCTGGTCTGGACCAGTATTCCATTATTTAAGGACTCCTTTCTATTCCCATTCTCCCTGTAAAATGATGTTCACAGCAGATACCAATATATCTCTCCAACTGAAGTATAAGACTTTTTTTGATTTTTTGGATTGTAATGGTAATTTTATTGAACCTATCATTTTAAGCTATCAGACTCATAGTAAGTAGGCTGTGCAATGTCAAAGACTTTCTGCAAATGTAAGGTGAATGTAAATGAAATACAGGGGAAAAAAAAACAAAACAAAGGATGATTTTATCTTACAGTGCAACTGCACTGATAGGCAGATAGTATTTTCAATACAAATTAAAACAGGGGCTACTGTTTCAAATATAATTCTTAGTTGAACTTTGAATGCCAAGAGGATTTCTGAATTTGCAACCTCTTCTAATTCTTCAGATGAGGACTTTGCTTGGATGTCTCATGAAAATAAGACCAAGATAAAAAAGTTACATCATTATTCTGAATTTCTACTTTTTAAAGTCTTTGTTAAAAACAAGGTCCAACTACCTCTTTCTGCTTTTCTGCATCTCAGTATAAATCCTTCTGAACAGAATTTGGTATCTACATTCTGTAGCATCCATGATTTATCTAACCTAAGTTCAGACTATTTTCTCCAAGAGAGCACAATTTTCGCTTTCATACCATGTAGTTACTGTAAACAGCCATAGGCTGTTTGAGGGGAAAGGCATTCAGGATGATTTTGTATTTTAATATAACCTTTACAAATAGCTCAATACTTTTTTCTCCTTTATTTTTTCTTTTGAACTTAGTAATATTTTGCCGATGTGCTAGAAAACAATGTTATTTATGTTCCCCAATATGAGGAAAACATGAGACTAGGTCTCATTTTCAGCACTGGCCTGGAACAGGATTTGAGTTACAGCAGTTCATAAATGACTTCATTTATATTTTATGCTGCTACACCAAATGGATCCAGCAACCTCTTTGGGGAAAGACTAG
Organism: Ploceus nigricollis; assembly: GCA_013399945.1. Lineage (NCBI taxonomy): Eukaryota > Metazoa > Chordata > Aves > Passeriformes > Ploceidae > Ploceus > Ploceus nigricollis. Next base: position 144,293 of record VXBC01001701.1, on the reverse strand, counting down.
AAAATAATCTCAAATGCATTACCTAGCTTATTAAATTTTGGGCTTTGTTGTTCAATGTCATAATAAGAAATTGAAAAGACCCAATCAGAATTCTTTAATATGCTTTATTTTTTAAGAAATAATCCACTTTGTAGATTTTAAGAGTCAAATAATTATCTTTGGAGCTTAGAATTCATAGGAAATGGTTCTCATAGAAACAGAAATTAGAAAATTAATTTATTGAAATGGAAATTGAGAGGTTTACTAAATATAACTGCCTGTTCCCATAATCTGTGGATTGAAAATAAAATATTTCTTGGGGTTTTTTAATGTCAAGTCTGTGCAGTACTGATAGTGTTAGAAATTATAGATCTTCTTTTGTTACTAACAATAAATATCAGAAAACACATCTAAATAATTTTACATTTTTTTCTTTACAAAACATAATCATTTTTTTTAAACTGAGGAATCAAAACCTTAGAGAAATAAGAGCATTATTATTCAGATTTTAATTAAAATTGGGAAATAGATTTATAGAAATCTTTCTTTTGGAGAAAAAGAAAGCAGGAATTACTAAGCCAAGTTTAAAGAGAGAGGGCAAATATACTTAATATTATATTCCAAATCAATTATTTATAACAATAACTGAAGTACAGTTGGACATTGAAGCAGTGGATTCTTATCAGAAACTGTCTAAAAGTGGATTTATAAAGAAAATCTTCAAATATGTTTCTATTCTAAACTAAGCACACCAACTACCTCTCTAGTAAGCTGAAAGTGTTTCCAAGAGGCAATTACTCTGGTCTGTGTTAGGAGTCTATTCAAGATAACCTAACCCATCCTTTAGGCTTCAGTGAATTTCTCTTTTGTGATCCATTTCTGGTTTTCTCTCTATTTGCTATAAAAGCTGCCTGGGTGACTATCAGTCTAGAGAGACCAAATTACATAAATGGGAGCATATCTCAAGTGCTACTTAATCTGTTTTTCATTTACTTACATTTCTATTCAAAATTCTCAGGTCATCCAAATAGAAAATAATTTTGAGCTGTATGGTCTTTTCCATATGCTGGCAAAATATGGATATTTAGTGTGTATTAATGGTGCTATCAAGAAAATTTGAACTGTTCTAAGCCCTTAAGAGGAAGAAGTTCTTAGTTTGAAGGCACTGAATTCAAATTGAAACTGACTGTAAATTGTCACCTATGCAATATTCTGTTTATATGATCTTCAAAAATATACTTATCTTCGGTTCAAGGATATAACCTTTGAGACAGGAATATTACTCATAAAATGTAAGGTCTAAGTTCAATAGTGTATGAAGCAAAGATTTTATGAGTATCCAGACCCTATGAACCCAGTGTTCTTGACTCTGATTTTGGGAGAAACTTCTTCAATCATTAATACAAATAATAAAAAATATGAAATTATTATGAAATCAAAAATACAAATGCTGAAAATAGAAAACTATGACCTCTTAAAATGAACAGATAAGTGAATGTAACTATTTAAAAACTAATTTTGACTATAAAGAAATTATTACACAGTTAATAATCATATTAATAGTTAAATGCAAATTTCATAGAGTCAGGGAGGTTTTCTAGATGCTTTTTCTTCCCAAAAATATTTCCTTTTTTCTAAAATGTCACTTTGTGCTCATTATCCTCAGACAAAGATACTTGGAGTTGTAAGACCCTGTCTCAAAAATTTACACTGCAAATGTCAACAATGTTTATCCATAGACTGGAAAACCTATAATGTAATCACATTTTGTTTAGTCCCCCACACCCAGATCATTAATGCAGCCTTGCAGCTAAAGTTCAGTTTGGTAAAATGTTATCTTTAAGTAATGATATTTTTTGTTATTTTTTTCCATTTAATTAGTCACCAATTCCCTTTTCTTTTTTTT